>CM059428.1:161243545-161721045 GCA_030390025.1 Squalus acanthias | reverse complement strand
GCATTTAGAAATAGAATTCTATAAATAACAATGTCGTTTCACAGTTATATCTTGCTGACAGCTTTGAGTCAAAAATAACTTTAGCGGCAATGAGAAACTAAGGATCATTTATCTATTCATTTCTCGACCTCTTTCCATTTCAATCATCTTTGATGCCTTGGTTTAACTAGCTATTTCTTGTTGGATATAGGAACTCTGGTTCAATCGTCTCTTTAGTATTTCTCCCTCCAGTTACTCGCTCTCCCTTCCCCCATCTCCATTTATTGTATACAGGGTTAAATTCCCTGTCTGAAAGGCTTTGTGCCTTTACGTGACAATCTAACTCAAGTATGAATGTTTTCATCTCGTTAGTTGCTGTCCTTGAAGCTTGCTTTGAGTTTAATTTCAAGGTACAATCTCAGTCCGACAGCGCATTTGCTCATATTTTGCCGTGGAGGATTGACACTACACAGGTGACATGGGGCACAGGGTGGATATAATTGAACCACGACAGACAGATTTAATTCAGTCCCCATTTTAAATTCATACATTCCGTTCTCATTTTCCATATTTTATATTATTATTTATAGGTAAATAGCAAAATCTATGTCAATTTGGGCAGCAGAGAAGTAGAGTTGGACCATAGGAGTTTCTCTACAGTACAGACTGAGGAGCTGGGAGTTGTAGAACTGAGCTGTTACAGTGCCACCCTTGGTGGGAGGGTGTAATTGCAGCGTGACAAGTTTACATAGATTTAGACATAATGGCCTGGATTTTGCGGTCGGTGGCGTAACTATGGATTACGTCGCCGGCATCTGAACGGAATGCACACTTACCTTGATGGGGGACCCTCCTTCGAGAATTTGCTGGCAGACGCTGTGTAGTAGAGGGCAGCATAGCGGCCCACGGATCCCAGGGGCGCACCATGTGCGGAACCATACCTGGGATCACGTGGGCTGGTGCTCCAATCAGCAAACAGAAGGTCTCTCATTTATTAATCATCATACACATTTATCCACCTTAAATCCTGGAAGGCTCTAGTAATGAGGCTTTGTTTTTTTCCCATTTCCTCCACTTTCAGTACAGATTTTTAAAAATCTTGTGCTCCACATAGATGCAAAAAAAAAACCCTCAATGTAGCAATCGCTTCCTCCGAACTTTTCATGGACTAGAAATATTTTTCATGGACAAAATCCTAAACTACTTCCATTTCCGGTCTCATTTAGATTTTAAAATTACTTTTATGTGTCAGGACGTGTCTCCTTACGCTGTACAAACATGCCCTGTGCCTGTTTGCATCGGCTGTAAAATTTTCGTATGTAATTGCTGGGCAGTTGGTGGGCAATTAGCCCAGCTCTGCGCCAGCAATTGGGATTTCCCCAATAGTGCAGATCATCTGTCAAGCGCATGTGGAAATCCCGAACTAGCTGTCCATTTCAAAAGCGTTGTGATGGTGTACTCTAAGAGTACGCCATCATACCGACCACAAATTCTGCCGCAATAATTTCTAATAGAAAATGTTGACACAGGAAGTGTACGCATTTAAGATTTTTAGCATTTAATAGTCAACCTTCCGTGGAGAGTCAAGACCAGGATCAGTTTTTAGGTCAAGGAGATAGGAGGGGGCTAATTGGAAGAGACAGAGAGGGGGGATGAGAGCAAGGAGGGGAAGGAGGAAGAAGAGAAAGGGAAGAGAGGTAGGAAGGGAGAAGAGGGCGAAGGGGAAAGGGGGAAAAGAGGGAGCTAAGCTGTATCTCCAGAACATGGTGCTGGCAACAAGAGGGCCAGCAATCTCCTTGAGCACGGACCCCCAAAATGGTGCTGTGGATGGACTGTGAACTCGTCACAGTTGCATGCCCAGCCTCACACAGTCAGGCCGGAATCTTTACCCGAGAGTCGGGGCGGGTGCGTGTGGGCCGCGTAGTGGGTCACCATCCCAAAGGTTTTAACAGCGTGTTCTGCACTACGCGTTTAACTCAGTTACATCAATTGAAACAGTCATGCGGGTTTCCTGACCCAATTAAATGGAGCGGGTCTGCTGACATCACCGATGACTCGTTTTCAGCTCAGATATTTAAAGCAGCCTTGCACACATCCCAGTTGAAGGTTGTTGGAGGAGAGATAAAGGTGTTTGATAGAGGTGGCAATTGGTGTATATCGCAGAGATTTGTGTGGGTCCAAGCAGACGTGAAGTCACGGTGGCAGAAGGCTGCACCCAGATTCACTGATGCCTCCCTGGAAGTCCTGGTCCAGGGAGTCAGAGTAGGCATAGAGGTCCTGTTCCCTGGGGATGGGCACAAAACAGCAGCCAGAGACACCAAGAGGGCATGGCTGGAGATCTCAGAGGAGGTCAGCAGCAGGGATGTAGTAAGGCGGTCCTGGATCCAGTGCCGGAAAAGATTTAATGATCTCATGAGGTCAGGAGAGGTGAGTACAAGGCCACATTCAACTACATCTTGATGTGCGTGCCACCCCAACCCCATCACTGCCTTCCCAAGCCTACTCCTGCATGTCAATCCTCACACTAACATACCTTGCAAGTCCACCCATCCCTCACTCTCTATGCACCTACTCACATCCCCATCTGACTAACCAACACCGACAGTCACCCTCATCCTAATGCAATCATAGCAAGTAACACCACAGAAGGAGGCCATTTGGCAATCTCTCGCCACTTCCTTATAATCACCCTTTACAGATGTAACCCATCCATTCCTTACACTCATTCCATCACTCTCACTCAAAGTTCTCTTCTTTCCCTCCTTGCAGGAGAAGAGAGCCCAGAACAACAGGGAGAGGCAATGAACTGGAGGTGGCCCTCCAATCTACACCAACTTGACTCCAGCAGAGGAAGAGGTGCTGCAAATCACTGGAGTTGCTGGCGGTGGGAGACGGAGAGAGGGGGACCTCCCAGCAACCTGCTGACAGTATTATATATCATACAGCCACATGGCATACAACAGTCACTCATGGTGACTTGATGTCATAAGAACATAAGAACATAAGAAATAGGAGCAGGAGTAGGCCAATCGGCCCCTCGAGCCTGCTCCGCCATTCAATAAGATCATGGCTGATCTGATCCTAACCGCCAATCTACTATCTATCACAGAACTGTCATCATGTGTCCCCCCCACTGTTCAGCTGGAGGAGGAAGACGACTCCTCAGAGGAAGCTCCAGCCTCTGAGGGTGCACCGTCAGCAGACCCAAGCACACTCAGCACCAGCGCAGATACGCGCAACTCGGTGGGTTCAGCGAGACATAGAGTAGTGATGTCACCTGGTGTCTCACACATCACAAGTGAGCAAGAGCAGATGGTGGAGACAGGGACTGCAGTGGAGAATCCTCGCTGGAGGGTGTAGGATACTCCCAGCTCTGCTGAGCTGCATGCAGATGCTGAACCTTGGGGTCCATCTTAAAGAGGATGAACTTGGAGCAGCAGCAACAATTGCATGAGGCTCTGGCAGCTTTTGTAGCCGCAATGCCTGCGACTGTACAGAGAATGGAGGAGCCCATCTCCAACATGAGCACCACCATGTCGCAGTCGATGACGACGATGTGCTGTTCCATGGAAAGGATGGCCACCTGCATGGAGCAGCTCGTCTCTTCTTAGGCAGTCCCTCGGAACCGAGGATGACTTGCTTCCGCACTAAAAATGAGTTCTCAGGTGACTGATGAGTCCAATGCGGGATCTACAGTCTCTGTCACAGGTGGGGCAGATGGTGGTTGAAGGTACGGGTGGGTGGGGTGTTTGGGTTGACGTACGCTCCTTCCGCTGCCTGCGCTTGGCTTCCGCTTGCTCCCGGCGAAGAGACTCGAGGTGTTCGGCGCCTTCCCGGATGCTTCTCCTCCACTTTGTGCGGTCTTGGGCCAGGGATTCCCAGGTGTCGGTGGGGATGTTGCACTTTTTCAAGGAGGCTTTGAGGGTGTCCTTGAAGCGTTTCCTCTGCCCACCTGGGGCTCTCTTGCCGTGTCGGAGCTCCGAGTAGAGCGCTTGTTTTGGGAGTCTCGTATCGGGCATGCGGACGATGTGGCCCGTCCATCGGAGCTGATCGAGCGTGGTTAAAGCTTCGATGTTGGGGATGTTGGCCTGAACGAGAACACTGACGTTGGTGCGCCTATCCTGCCAATGGATTTGCAGGATCTTGCGGAGGCAGCATTGCTGGTACCTCTCCAGTGCTTTGAGGTGCCTGCTGTACATGATCCTTGTCTCTGAAGCATACAGGAGGGCGGGTATCACTACTGCTCTGTAGACCATGAGCTTGGTGCTGGGTTTGAGGTCCTGGTCTTCAAACACTCTCTTCCTCAGGCGACCGAAGGCTGCACTGGCACACTGAAGGCAGTGTTGGACTTCGTCATCGACGTCTGCCCTTGTTGACAGTAGGCTCCTGAGGTATGGAAAGTGGTCCACGTTGTCTAAGACCTCGTCATGGATTTTGAAAATCGGGGAGCAGTACTGTGTGGCGGGGGCAGCTAATGCGCCACTCACGTGAGCATATGCTAGCTGTGGGCAACAGATGGCAAACACTCATAGACCTCATCTCGAGGAGGGATACCAACTTATACTTGGGTGTTCATCGCCCCACTGCTGTGTAGCAAGGTGCTCCCCAGCTCCTTGCTAGCAGGGAAGTGCGGGTGGCCCATGAGAGGGATGATGGTGAGAGGGGACATGGAAATGGGGGCTCTGCTCAAAGTGCTCCCACTTCTCCTCCATTGCCTCCCCCTCAATCAGAGCCCCACATGCTACCTCAGATCCCGATGGCTGAGTCTGCCCCTGCACATTCGCAGGAGGAGCAGTCTTTGGCTCCAAAATCTAGAGGACACTCGCCAAAAGTGTCTAAGCAGTCGCAGCAGGGAAGTGAGCAGCCTGCCTCTACCTCTGCTGAAGCCACAGGGGTTGCACCTCGTAGAAGCACACAGAAAAGAAATAAGACACTATCATAGATGGACAAGGGTATGCACATGGGTGTTTGCCAAAATGTTCGTGTTAAGTTTCAGTTCTATTTATGATGCACATAAATTTATTTCTTTGCACTACTTTCCCATCTTGTCCATTTTTGCCTGCTACCTGGGAAGTGGCCTTGTCAGTTGGAGTGAATGGTGAGACATTACTTAACCTCGAGCAATGGGGGTTTGGGTGAGAGGACTGACTTGGTCATTGTAGGACTGCTTTGTGGTGTTGTCGGGGGTGGAATTTGGTATAGCATCTGGGAGCCATATGGGTGCACTGGTGCAAGTTATGTAAATTGGTCCATTATGAGGCCATCCCGGGCAGCAATGTGCGCCACTGCTGGTGCCATCTCCACCTATACCAACTTTCACCCCCAACAACACCACAAAGCATCCCTACAATGACCAAGTCATTCCTTTCACCCAAACCCCCATTGCTCGAGGTTAAGTAATGTCTTACCATTCACTCCAAGTGACAAGGCCACTTCCAAGGTAGCAGGCAAAAATGGACAAGACCCGGAAAGTGGTGCAAAGAAATAAATTTATCTCTGTCATAAATATAACTGAAACTTATCACTAACTTTGTTCATACACCCACGTGCAGACTCTTGTGCATCTACTTTTGTGTCTTTTTTCTTTTCCGCGTTCTTCTACATGGTGCACCCACTGTGGCTTCAGCAGAGGTAGAGGCAGGCGGCTCACTTCCCTGCTGTGACTGGTTAGACACTTTTGCCGGACGTCCTCTGGGTTTTGGAGCCTGTGAGGGCCCCACCAAAGACTGCTCCTCCTGCGACTGTGCAGGGGCAGACTCGGCCATCGGGATCCGAGGAAGCATGTGGGGCTCTGACTGAGGGGGAGGCAACAAGGAAAAATGGGAGCGCTTTGAGAAGAGCCCCCAATTCCATGTCCCCTCTCAACATCATCCCTCTCACTTCCCTGCTAGCTAGGAGCTGGAGAGCACCTTGCTGCACAGCAGTGGGGCGATAAATGCCCAGGTCTAAGTTTATACCCCTCCTTGAGATGAAGTCTATGAGCCTCTGCCATCTGTTGTTCACAGCAAGCATGTGCTCATGTGATTGGCACATTTGCTGCTCTATGCAGGTGGCCATCCTTTCCACGGAACAGCACATCGTCGCCATCGCCTGCGACATGGTGGTGCTCATATTGGAGATGGACTCCTCCATTCTCTGCACATTTGTAGACATCTCAGCTGCAAAGGATGCCAGAGCCTTATGCATTCATTGCTGCCCCTCAAAGATCACCCTCTATCTCGATGGCCCCCGAGGCTCAGCGTCTGCATGCAGCTCAGCAGAGCTTGGAGCGTCCTGCACCCTCTGGCAAGGAGTCTCCACTGCTGTCCCTGTCAACACCATCTGCTCTTGCTCACTTGTGCAGTGTGAGACACCAGGTGACAACACTACTCTGTCTCGCACAGGACCCACCGAGGTGTGTGTATTTGCGCTGGTGCTGGGTGCACTTGGGTCTGCTGACACTGCACCCTCAGAGGCTGGAGGTTCCTCTGAGGAGTCATCTTCCTCCTCCAGCTGGACAGTGGGGGGGACACTTGATGGACCTGTGGGAGAGTAAAGAGATGATTTGGAAGTGTTATAATAAGAATGGGTAACGCTACCATTATGCACATGATGACATTTCACTGGCTGCTGACAACAAGTCACTATGAGTGACTGTTGTATGCCTTGTGGCTGTATGATATATAATACTGTCAGCAGGTTGCTCGGAAGGTCCCCTTCTCTCCGTCTCCCACCGCCAGCAGCTCTGCAACTCCAGTGATTTGCAGCACCTCCTCCTCTGCTGGAGTCAAGTTGGTGTAGATTGGAGGGCCACCTCCTCTGCTGGAGTTAATTGAGTGAAGACTGGAGGGCCACCTCCGGTTCTCTGCCTCTCCCTATTGTTGTGGGCTCTTTTCTCCTGCAAGGAGGGAAAGAAGAGAACTTTGAGTGAGAGTGATGGAATGAGTGTAAGGAATGGATGGGTTACATCTGTAGAGGGTGACTGTGAGGGAGTGGGGTGCTAATGCCAAATGGCCTCCTTCTGTGGTGTGACTTGCTATGATTGCATTAGGATGAGGGTGAGTGTCGGTGTGGTTAGTCAGATGGTGACGTGAGTATGTTCATAGACAGAGAGGGATGGGTGGACATGCAAGGTAGGCTGGTGTGAGGAATGATGTGCAGAAGTAGGCTTGGGAAGGCAGAATGATGGGGTTGTGGTGACACACACATCAGTATGTAGGTGAGTGTGGAATTGCACTCACCTTTCCTGACCTCATGAGATCATTGAATTTTCCCTGCACTGGATCCACGTCCTCCTGGCCACATCCCTGCTGCTGACCTCCTCTGCGATCTCCAGCCATGCCTTTTTGGTGTCTTTGGGTGGTCGTCTGCGTAGATCGCCAGGGAAGAGGACCTCCCTGCGTGCTCTTACTGCCAGCACCAGAACTTCCAGGGAGGCATCGTTGAATCTTGGCGCGGCACTCTGCCTTGTCTCCATGACCCTCAGTTTTATCAGTTTTGTCACGTTACTGAGACCTCTGGATACCAACTTATTCACTCCTACATCAGCCTTCAAATGAGATGTGTGCAAGGCTGCTTTAAATATCCGCGCTGGAAACGAGTCATAGATGACAACATCAGACTCGCTCCATTTAATTGGGCCAGGAAACGCTTATGACTGTTTTAATTGGGGCCATTAAGTAAAACTCGCAGAACACGCTGTTCACATCTTTGGGTTCCCGACCCGCTACGCGGCCCGCACGCACGCAACCCGACTCCAAGGTAAAGAATGCGGCCGGTCGTGTCTATTTTCAACTCCTTTGCAGTCAGTTCCTGATTATAAGTACAGTGGACTACACTTGTAAGGGATAATTTTGTAAGGTTCCACATCCGGATCGGAGCGTTACTAATACCTGAAAGCGGTTCAGAAAATCAGGGCTAGAGTGTTGTAACTCTATCTCCACCACTGATTCCTACATGACAACAGTGACTACACTTCAAAATTACTTCATTGGCTGTAAAGCGCTTTGGGACGTCCTGAGGTCGTGAAAAGCGCTATAGAAATGCAAGTTTTTCTTTTCTGATGGAATGCTTAATTTCTAATATTCTAAAACCACTTCCCATTCAAAGCAGGATTTGTGCTACCATTTGTAGTGCTCACTACAGGTTAGTTGTACTGCTCTAAACTCTGTTTTCCCTAACCTTTTCTATTTCAATTTTTTAATGGGGCAGAAATTCGGGTCTCTACGGGTGAGTACGCACTGCGTACGCGCTGTGTACTCACCCGTAGGCCTAACGAAAGTGCCGGTTTCTTGCATGCACTGCGCATGCGCGGGAAACCGGCACTTCCGTTCCCCTGAAGGAAGGGGTTCAGAGGTCGAACGCGTACGCCGGAGGGCCAGCGCGTTCGCCTCGCACTTCGGGTTTTTTTACAGGTTCCTCCGTGAAGGTAAGTACGGAGAAGATGCACATTGAAAAAGGAGGCGCAAGGCCTTCTTTTAACAAGGTAAGTGTTGATTTTATTAAAATTTAAACCTTTTTTTCACAGATTTATCTTTTTTAATTACTTTAAAGAAAGGTAAGTTTAGTTTTAGCCCCATTAAAAAGTGTAATTAATTTTTTCAAAAATTTAAATTTTTGTTTAAAATAGTTAATTCATGTAATTTATAGTTATTTTAAAAATGTGATTTAAAAAAAAAAATTATTTGTAGTTTTAGGGATGTTTTGGGGCCGATCTGTATTCATAGATTTGACAGGTCTTCCTGTCAAATCTATGAATGAAAGATGGTCTGCTGCCATTGGCTCTCCATGGCCCACGTGATCCCAGGGGACGCATCGCACTAACTACGCCCCTGGGATACGCAAGCACTGCGCGGCGGTAGTTGGAGGCGGCCCAGGACCGGAATCCCCCGCGGGCCCAGGGGTCAACGGCAGGCGCGGTAGGTAGGTGCGCGCGCGATCCTTGCACCCGCGGGAAGCCAGGGAGCCGAATTTCTGGCCCATTAATACTTCTCTTGGGTTTATTCAATTCTTTCCAGCAGGAGATTTCTGGTGTGGGGAGGGGAGGGGTTGTGAGGGAAGAAAGCTGTCAGGGTGAACTGGAGAGGTCGGGCGAAGAGGAGGAGTGCCAGCATAAATTGGGGGCAGAGTGGTAAAGAGTGCCTCCACATCGCTGTGCCAACCATATAAACAACGTGAAAAGGATTCAACCATCGTTTAGCAACAGCGAACGCCAAAATGTATCCATGGTAACCTGCGATTTCTCCACACGGACTGAATAAGACGTCCCCCAAATGTTTGCACGATCTTCTGCTGTGCAAGCGATGGAATGTTGGATCCACCTGCAGCTTAGGCTGTGACAAACCTACGTCCCACTGCACTCGCAGTTTAACTACTTGTTGCAATCCGAAATTCAGGGCTGTTTTAAGTTGCCAGATAATGGGGGCTGTGCCAGTTTTTTATGAAGCTGGTGGTTAACTTTTGTTCGCTTTCCACGTTGGCGCCTTGCTTGCGAGTTTAGGTAGACTGGACTGATTGTATTACTGAGCATAGATGTGCCCAATGTTCCCTCTAAGCTGCGCGCATGCTCGGTTACGCGGCAATCTGGAAGGTACCCTACAGGCCGTTCACAGGTTGTTGCCTTTAAGATGCTGCGCGTTCGCGGCCGAGCTTCAAACTTAAAGTTACCGCGCATTGAAATAAACAGGCAAAGAAAATTCAGAGGGAACTTTGGCTGTGCCCATGATTGTGTAATTCGGACTTATTTTAACCTATTTCAGACCAGACGTCAGAGGGAAGCGAGGCAATCTCACAGTCATTCGCACAACTGCAGTATGGTATCAAAGCAGGGTTATAAAGAGCTCAGGAGCACCCCTTGGACCTCCTGCACACTTTATGGACCAACCCAAAGCTCACTTACATTGATTACATAGAAAATGACAACACATAAACAGGCCATTTACTCCAACCAATCCATGTCAATGTTTAGCCTTCACATGAGCGGTAGTTCTAATCCCATGTGCTCGCTGACGTAAGAAAACCACTAGGCACTTGGTCTGAGTATTAAACAAAGCTTTAATCAACTGTTTTTCAACATGGAGATCTAGTTGTGTCCTTCACTAGTTCCTGTTAAAGAATGTCCTGAGCAAGCTGGGCCCATGCCCGAGTATTTATACTCTCCCTGGACAGCACCACCAGCAGGCCACCCAGTATTATTTCATAAGTCATTTCCACACGAATGACAAGATTCATGTCACCCGCTATATTCCCATATCCCTTTAGCCGCCTCTCCTTCAACCACCTATCTAACCTAGTCTTAAATATTGACATGGTCTCTTCCTGAATCACTGACTCCAGCAGTGCGTTCCACAGCCTCACAACCCGCTGTGCAAGAAAGTTTCTCCTGTTCTCTGTCCTACATCTCTTACATTTAATCGAATGTATGTCCCCTCCTTCTAGACCTGGAAACTGTGTCTCTTTCTATCTACTCTGTCTTATCTCTTCATAATTTTAACCACCTCTAACAAATCTAACTTCATCCTTGTTAACGGGTCTTGGGCGGGAGCGCAAGAAGGGTAATAGCGAATCAGCAGCCTGGTTTACACTCTGTCCAGTTTTCTTTTCCATTGAAGGCTGCCAATTTGCTATCACCCGATTTGCGTGACCGCCCAAGGTGACTTTCTATCCCTACGTCTTTTTACATGTACTTTTCCAACTATAAACTTCTTTCCTTGTGCGTCTATGTCGAGTGTTGCTATTTTAAAGTAATTTCCATGCCTTGCTCTCGAAGATCTTCCTTATGCCACCCAACATTTTTCTCATTGCCACACAGGTCCTTCTAGTGATGGACACAGAGTTTACTATCTCTGTCACATATTTGCCTCTTCCTTTACAAATTTTAGGGCCATCTTGCAGCACCATAAATGAAGGTTGCTCCAAAACAGAGGCCATCTGTACTTGCAGGGCCTGGTCAGCTAAATATGACTTTCTCATTAATCCATCCTCTATTACAAAATGGTCAATCCGTGGCTGAATGAACAAACCTTCATGATGCAAATACCAGTTAAGTGGCAGGTTGGGTTCATTTTTTTCATGACTACTAATAAAACTGCATCCTCAGGAATCACACATTTCCAAACTGGACACTGTTGCCATTTCCTTAGCGAGTTTTTAATTTTGGCAATACGTAGGCATTTCACCCTCTCTGTGAGAAACAGGAATGTCAGCCCTCAAGACGCTTTGTGAAGGAATTAATTGGCACGGTATCACTTTTGATGGGCTCCAATTCGCATATCTAATATTGTGCGGCAAAGCGATTCATCAGATCTCCGGGCAAACTTAAGTGTTGCCAATCTTGCACTCAGGTCCTCTCCTCATCTGTGATTACGGTTCAAGTTAAATAGCCTGTTCCAGCTGGATTGTTTGTGTCTTTCAGCATCTTAAAGACCAGAATGCCTCTGAATGTTCTGCTCTCTAATCAGAATCGATTCAGGTGGGTAAGCATTGCCTAACAACTAATGCTGCAATTTGATCATGTTAGTTTTTCCGAGAACAGAATTTCGACAGCCTGAAACACAAAATATGCAATACAAGTAGAGCCCAGTTTTTCTACATCTGCCCTGGCCTCCAAAATGGATGACAAAAGTCAGAACAATGACGAAGGGGCAGCAGCTCCGAAAGTTCGTAATTTTAAATAAAACTGTTGGACTATAACCTGGTGTTGTGCGACTTCTCAATGAAAAACAAAACAGGGGAAGCAGAAGGCTCCAAATTATTTTTCAAAGAATGAACGATTAGACTATACAAACATACAAAATTGACGGGCAGGAAAAGACCAACTGGTCCATCAAGCCTGCCCCACACCTCATGATGTCTGGAGCATCGTGACTAGACACCTTCAACCTCCCTCCCACCCCGACCCGCAGCCATGTAATCTCCTGCAAGAACAAACCAGGGCCAATAAGGGAAAAAAATACTTTGGAAATTTCCTCTCCGACCCCCCTCAGGCGCGCAAAACCAGTGGAAACATGGACCAAGTGTTATCTAAAAGGCCACTTCTCTTCTATATTATGCGACATCTGCCCCAGTCAAGAACCGGTCCAGCCCCCTCTTGCAGAATTAGGTCACAAAGAAGTTGAACATATGTCATGAAGTGTCAATGTTTACATGCACAAGCACACCAACACACATCCTGGAGGATGCAGTTAGTGAGGTTGAAGAGGTAGCACAGGGCAGGAGGAGCAGGAGCCTGATGTCCAGATGGCCTCGTGGCTGCCATCAATGACCCCTCCCCTATGTAGTGCGGTAAGTGCAGCAGTGTGGTGACCGTGAACAGCCAGGTCACGCTTCCCTTTCTATTCGGTTCTATTCAGTGGGAAAGGAAGCGAAAGTGCTGGCCGTGCCGATCATTCACCTGCTCGATACATAACAGGGCAGCACATTGGCTGGTAGTGCAGATGCTCTCTGTTCTAGCCTGGAGCGAGGCAGAGGCGGAAAAGTTGATCTCCATAGGGCAGCTTGGCTACAGATGTCGTAGCAGCACATCGCAGAGTCCTGTAACTGGCCGGTGGAGTCAGCTCCCTTCGATCGATGCTGGGTAGGTTGTGCAAATAAAGTTAAGTGCAGGCGTCCGCTTCTGGTGCGTGCAAAGCTGCCTCACATTTTCTTGAAGAAGACTCATGATCTTCAGATTTTTAATTGCAACAATCAAAAACCTTGCTACACAAAATATCCAGCCAGAAAAATAATAAATAGAATAACGCAGCTTAAAAAAGACACAAATACAGCTCTCAGAAATCCACATTTAAAAGTGCTCGAGTGAAAAATTCCAGCAGGTCGCCCTTTAAGAAGCCATTTGCTGAAAAGCCACGATTCTGCCTGATCATCATTGCACTTTTTGCATAGGACGAACTGAGCGGATAACGTATTCCACATGGGGAGATTGGGATCATAGAATCATAGAATGATAGAATGACACAGCACAGAAGGAGGCCATTCAGCCCATCGTGCCGGCTCTTTGAAAGAGCTATCCAATTAGTCCCACTCCCCTGCTCTTTCCCCATAGCCCTGCAAATTTTGCCCCTTCAAGTATTTATCCAATTTGCTTTTGAAAGTTACTATTGAATCTGCTTCCACCGCCCTTTCAGGCAGTGCATTCCAGATCATAACAACTCGCTGTGTAAAACAATTTCTCCTCACCTCGCCTCTGGTTCTGTTGTCAATTATTTTAAATCTGTGTTCTCTGGTTACCAGCCTTTCTGCCACTGGAAACAGTTTCTCCTTATTTACTCTATCAAACCCCTCATAATTTTGAACACCTCTATTAAATCGCCCCTTAAACTTCTTTGCTCTAAGGGGTACAACCTCCAGTCTCCAGTCCCTCCACATAACTAAATTCCCTCATCCCTGGTACCATTCCAGTAATTCTCCTCTGCATCCTCGCCAAGGTTTTGACACCCTTTCTGAAGTGTGGTGGCCAGAATTGGACACAATACTCCATCTGGGGCCTGACCAGTGATTTATGAAGATTTAGCTGAACTCTATGGCCATGATTTTGCAAATGGATGCGGCTTGGGAGCGGGTCAGCTGGTTTCTGGGTTCCAGTCCCATCCCCAACTACATCCGGCCTTGTTAAGCACGCCCTGCGGGCTTGCCGGCCAATTAAGAGGAAGCCGGTCGGATGACGTCATTTGATGACGCGTCATCTGCCGGTTTTCTTAAAGGGACCAGGCACAATTTTTCTTTGACAGCTCATTTCTCAGTGTCTGACAGCATTGAGGTGCTGCAAACACTAACAATCACTGTACAAAAATGAGCTCTTGCACCCAGGCTCTCCAGTGACTCCCTCCTTAGGCTGGAACAGATGGCAGCTGCAGGTGAGGTTACGGAAGCGATCTGTCATTGGTGAGAGAGGTTCTCCCAATGAGGTGGGACTAGACAGCCAATTCAAAACTTGTTACCTACAGAAAAGTGTAAATGCATTAACAATGATTTTCCCAACATTTTCTTACCTCTGAAACTCACCAGTGCACCATTGGATCCTTCACAGCACTTCTGCAGCTGTCATCAATGCAGAAACATTACAGCAGACTCACAACACACCACACTTACCTGGCGTGGTGTCCGGACGTCGGGGAACCCGAGGCAGAAGCGGCAAAATTGAAAAAGAGCCTGTTAACAAGTATCAAGTACCTGTTAACAGCCAGGTAAGTGGCTATAATCCTCTCCCCGCCGCTAGGTGTCGGGTCCATGCACAAATCGGGGACCCGACACTTGGGACCGGCAAAATTCCGGCCCATGCCTCTGTTTATAAAGCTAAGGATCCCGTAAGAGTTTTTAACAGCCTTCTCAACTTGTCCTTCCTCCTTCAAAGATTTGCGTAAGTGCACGCTCAGATCTCTCTGTTCCTTCACCCCCTTTAAAATTGCACCATTTAACCATGTTTTATGACAGGAAGGAGTTCCGCTCCTTGAATGTTCAGCTGGTGTGTGACCGCAGGCAGTGACTAATGCAGGCCCCGCGCCCAATATCCTGGCAGTAGTCATGCCGTCTTCATACTGCGCCAGTCCTCAATGCCCCCGTCTTTGAACAATTTTTACTGATGGCTCAGGTGTTAGTTGGACTCACTGACAGCACTCTCGCCTCTGAGTTAGGAAGTTCGTGGGGTTTATAAAAATAATTCTTGGGATGTGGGTGTTACTGGCAAGGCCGGCATTTACTGCCCGTGTCTAGTTACCCTGAGAAGGTGTGATGGGCCATCTTAAATTGAGTGGTTCGCTCAGTTAAGATTCAACCACTTTGGAGTGGGACTGGAGTCACACATAGGCCAGACCAAGTAAGGATGCAGGTTTCATTCCCTGAAGGACATTAGTGAACGAGTTGGGTTTTTATGACAGTCCGACAGCTTCAGGGTCACTTTTACTGATACAAGCTTTTTTTTTATTTCTAGATTTTTAAAAGTGAATTAAAATTCTCAAATTTCCAGGGTGGGATTAGAATTCACATTATTAGACTGAGCTTGCTGGGTATGGAAGTCCAGTAACATTACCACTGGCGCTACCATACCCCTAAGCACATGTTTGAACCCCACTCTAGATCTTGAGCTCAATTTGTTTCAAATGGGGTGTGAAATTGAGGTCCGGTGGATGTAGAAGGCCCCTTGGCACTATTTGAAAGAAGAACAGGGGCTGGTCAATCTTCCTCTTTTAACCAATACCACTGAAATAGATTCAGTGATCATTCATCTCATTTGCTGTTTGTTGGACTTTGCTACTGTAAATTGGATGCCTTGTTGACCTGCATAATAATAGTGACTGTACTACAAAAAATAACTCCTTCACTGTAAAATGCTTTGGGATATGCTGAGGATGCGATAAGATGATAAAAAGTATTTTTTTTGCTTTATTTTGCAGCTGGGGCTCAACCAATCACGCTGATATACATTGCTGGATGCCCCAATTTGATCATTTTCTCCTTTCCTTTCTCCTCTCTGTCCCTCCCCTCTTTCCATTCCATTCCTTCTTATTTCTCCTTTTTTATTTCCTCTTTTCTTTCTTTATCTTTCCTTTTTTCTTTTTAATCATGCTTTCTCACTCCTCCTTTCTGTCTTTGTCTTCTATTTCTTATCCACCTTTCTTTTTTCTTTTTCTTTCCTTTCTTTTTCTTCATCCTCTCTTCCTCTTCCTTCTATCGTTCTCCTTCCTCTTCTCTCCCCCCTCATTTCTTTTTCCTTTATCTTCCTTTCTTTTTTACCTCTTTTCAGTTCCTATTCTCTTCCTCCTCTCTTTCTTTCTTACTTTCTTTCTTTCTTTCTTTCTTTCTTTCTTTCCTTCTCTCTTTCTTCCCTTCTCTTGTTTTGTCTCCCGTTGTTTTCTCTCCCTCCTTTCTTTATGTATCTCTCCTTTCTTTTGTTTTCTTTCATCTTCCACTATCATTTGCTTACTTTTTCTTTCCTACTTTATTTTTCTTTCTCCTTTTTCAGAATTTTATTTCTGCCCTCCTTCCTCTTCCTGTATCCAGCTGCTCAAGCTGTCCTCTCCTTTTTTCATTCTATTCTTGACTTTTCCTCCTCTATGGCTGTTTTCTCTTCCTTCCCTCATATTGTTATTTGCTCCAAGCTCCCTTGGTTCATTCCTTGTTGATACTACATTTCAACTTCACCCCTGTAACATTCCTCAAGCTCAGAACAATAACGAGAGTAAAGTTTCTCCTGTTGGTCAATGAAAGGACGAATTTCATCCCATTGTTCCCTTATATGAACTAAACTTGATGCCTCAATGTGACAGATATAATATGGATACCCTCATCATTTACTAAATCTATTAGCTCCTCCAATTTATCACTTAGATGTCGGAAATCATCATTAATTGGCAGTGTTTTATAAGATTGCTCTGTAAGAGTTAAATAATCTCTTTCCTTGAACTTCAGCTTCACGTTTTTGTAGGTAAGATTGTTTTCTTCTAGAGCAGGAAGTGAATTTTTTTTTTAATGTTTTTTATAAATTGTTGCATCACTTCTGACCAATCAGAAGTGCCATTTTATTGGTGCACCCTTATTACTGAGCTGAGAGCTACTTTGAAAATGCACTTTCAAACAAATTATGCCCGGTTTCCATGGTAACTCTCAGGACTCGGTGTTCAGCTCTGGGTACCAGCTGCGGCCTTGAGCCATGTTGTGAAACAAACAACAGTAAAACACAGCGAGCAGTGTTCCAGGGTTAAATTAAAAAAACGTGCAAGTGTATAACGCAGACCAGTATTCACTCAAGCAGTTGCATTGTCGGCTTCAAACCATCTGATGGGCCGATTTTAATGATATGACAATATTTGATCATGTTATGATGGTAGATACAAGAGCAGAGAATGAGAGTGTATTCTTGATCAGGGATCCAGGTGACAATGTGGACAGTGAAAGAAACTCCTCAGGCACCATAAAGAAAGAAAGGACTTGCATTTATATAGCGCCTTTCACATCCCAAAGTGCTTTACAGCCAATGAAGTACTGTTTGAAGTGGAGTCACTGTTGTAATGTGGGAAACGTGGCAGCTAATTTGCACACAGCAAGCTCCCACAAACAGCAATGTGCTAATGACCAGATGATCTGTTTTTGTTATGTTGGTTGAGGGATAAATATTGGCCAGGACACCGGGGATAACTCCCCTGCTCTTCTTCGAAATAGTGCCATGGGATCTTTTACGTCCACCTGAGAGAGCAGACGGGGCCTCGGTTTAACGTGTCATCCAAACGACAGCACCTCCGACAGTGCAGTACTCCCTTAGCACTGTACTGGAGTGTCAGCCTAGCTTTATGTGCTCAAAGTCCCTGGAGTGGAACTTGAACTCACAAACCTTCTGACTCAGAGGCAAGTGTGCTACCAACTGAGCCACAGCTGACACTGGCCTATAGTGAGTCCAAGAGAATACTTTACCCACAGCCTGAAAAACAGGCCATCCACCAATGGACAGAGGTTGCTTTATGCAATATTGAAGCTGCTGATCATGATAACAAGATTCGAGAAGAATCCATCCCCTCTAGCTTTCCCTTCCACTTGCACACTGCAGCAAAATTTTGATTAGCACTGATCCTTTTGGAACACCACTACTCACCTTCTGCCACTGTGAATAGCTACCTTTTACTCCCACTCTCTGCTTTCTGTCTTGAAGCCAGCTAGCTATCATTCTGCTACTTGTCCTCGGACTCTGCATTCTCTGACCTTATTTATTAGTCTATTATGGGGTACCTTATCGAAGGCCTTTTGAAAATCTAGATAAATTACATCAACTGCATTACCATTGTCTACTCTCTCTGTTACCTCTTTCAAAATTCAATTAGGTTGGTCAAGCAAGACTTTCCCTTTTGAAATCCACGCTGACTATTCATTACTATGTTTTTGGTTTCTAGATGTTCTTCTATTTTCTCCTTTCGTAGGGATTCCATTAATTTTCCTACCACCGATGTTAAGCTGACTGGTCTATCATTCCCTGGACATGTTCTATCCCCCTTCTTAAATATTGGTATTATGTTAGCTATCCACATTCAGCCCATAGTATGTAGCCACATTTGTAATGCAAGCTGCAAAGTCTACCCCATCTCTCACTTCTTAAACCTCCTAAATGTTGTCCCAGAGGTTGCACCTCCAACTTGGTGACTGCCATTCCTTTCATACGTACTATTATTTTTAAATATCTTTGTTCGCTGTATGTGGGTAACACTGGCAAGACTGCATATATTGCCCATCCCTAGTTGCCCAGGAACCTGGTGGTGGATCTTCTCCTTGTACTGTTAACTGTTAGGGAATGGACATTCTTACTCAGAAGTTTACGTTAATCCACATGGTTCAAAGGCACTTATTGTCTTATACAAGAAATAAGTATACAATGATAACTACTATTAATAATAATTACCCATATACTTAACACAGTTACTGTTGTAAGGGGTTTTCTCCGATACTGGTTCCCTGTTACACACAGTTCTTGGGCGTCAGGATTTATAAGAACAAAATACACACGGCACAGGGTTTTGGCTCAACCTTTGATTTGTTCATTTATTGAACACACACACACACACAATTACTTCCCTAGTATAAATCCCTATGATTTATATCAGGCTAACAACCCCAAAATACAAACCCCTACGCAAGGGTCATTTGCATCGACACAATATGACACAGTTCAACCCGTCCGCGATTTGACTGTTACATATAAAGTTACCCAGACTCAATCACAAAACCCTTATCATGATCTGACTGAAACTCACAAACTTACTCAGACTCAATCATAAAAGCCCCCTCTATGATTTAGCTGAAAAATACAATCACCACTCCCGCTCGGCTGTCTCTTGGAGTTGATTGTAGGCCCGAATCTTTCTGTTCGCTGTTCTGCCGTCGGCTTCCCACACCACTGTCTTCGAAGTGATCTCACTTTAAACCAAAACCAACTTGCTGTATTTCCTGGCCCCTTCCTGAGCATATGATGGCCATATCAAAATGTGTGAATTGTTCCTGGTATTGTCCATTGATTTGAGATATCTTTCTGACAATGCAACCCTCCCAAAGTGACTGCATGTGCGAAGTTGTTGGTTTCTGTTAGCATTCGTATTTAAAAGGTTCGAGGCCCGGCCCATTGTCTAGGCCTGCACTGAAACTAGTTATTCGGGGGCCATGGTCTGAGGTGGACAATGTAACCCCTTAAGGTACATGAATATGCAAATGTTCTTGTTCAGACTTTAGATTCGTATATTAGATTGTCTGTGATCCAGTCTCTTGAAGGTTCATAGTTTCGGCTGCAATGTTTGAATTAACCCTTTATTGCCCAGCTCTTTTTGCGGGCTGTGCACTTCTGGGTTTTTATATTTCATAGTCCAATATTTTTACCGTTGGGGGGGAGGAATCGATCCTACACTGTACAAGTTACAGGAGAATTCACGTGTTACAGTTCTTGCGCTCGAAGGGTTAACGGCTTATTAGGCCTTGTCGAATTCTGAAGTATCTATTTTAATCCCCCATCTTTTAAACCTTTCTTTCACTCCTTCTACATGAGAGTCTGCATGTTTCCACATTACCTCGTCCAATTAGAAAGAAAGACTTGCATTTATATAGCGCCTTACATGACTTCAGGACGTCCCAAAGCGCTTTACAGCTGATGAATTACTTTAGAACTGTAGTCTCTGTTGTAATGTAGGAAATGCGGCAGCCAATTTGCGCACAGCAAGGTCCCACAAACAGCAATGTGATAATGACCAGACAATCTGTTTTAGTGATGCTGGTTGAGGGAAAAGCACTGGGGATAACTCCCATGCTCTTCTTCGAATAGTGCCATGAGATTTTTTACGTCCACCTGAGAGGGCAGACAAGGCCTCGGTTTAACACCTCATCCAAAAGACGGCACCTCCGACAGTGTCGCACTCCCTCAGTACTGCACTGGAGTTTGCTCAAGTCCCTGGAGTGGGCTTATGAACCCACAACCTTCTGACTCAGAGGCAAATGTGCCAACGGTAACTGAGCCACGGCCAAGTCGCTGCCATAACTTCAGTTTTAACAAGAATCACTCCCCAAGCCTTCACCTTGACTGAACTGTCAATGAAGTCATTCAACTGGCGACAGTTACAGAGAACAAAGGCCCTCGACAGGGATGTTACACAGCTGTTCTCGAAGGAGCCACTATCTGAAGCCATAGCTTCTCGACTTGATCGTCAGAACATGCCCATAGATATCTCACTGCTGAGAGATCAATGGCAGCTCTCAAGGCTGAGTGAACAAAGTCATCTTGAGGCCTCTGCTGGATCTCCTTATCAGCTGAAACACTGTCTGGCTGGAATCCCTTTTGCTGGCTGAACGTTGCTGACAGAAACTCACTTAACAGGCAGAGGCGAAAAATTCATATGAAGAATTAACCCTTTCCTTACGCTGACAACTGTTTGCAACTGAGTGGCTTTGCAGGCCACTTCAGAGGGCAGCAGCCAGGCCTTTGATCTGATGGCCTGGTTTGAATAAAGGCGGCACAGAGGACTGGCGCAGGATGAATGAATCACGACCAATGCCAGGAAACTGGGCACAGACCTGCACAAGCCAGCAGCGAGTTTCGCCTGAAGCACAATTTTCTCCCCCTACCTCCCCAATTAGGCCACCTCCCTGCACAACGCCTAAAGAGGACATGGAGCTACGGATGGCTATGCAACTGAGCTGACCAAGGAATATTGTATTTCTCTTTAGACTTGGATTGGTTCCCGGCCTGAACTTCACTGGGACTGGGAAATCTATTCTACCATGTAGCAAACAGAGGCTGATGTTTGTCTGCTTTGTATCCGGGGAGTGCTCAGTTCCCAGGTGTAAAGCGCAGGAGAAAGGAACGGAGACCAGTGATACCAGGGCTGCACCCAGGTTTGCATTGCCCGAGGGTTTCGCAGGGTTTCTCTCGAAGGGGAATGGGATGCTTGTGCCTGGAGCAGGTGCCAGCGTTCAAAAGGCATCTAAATGAGGGAGCAGGCCTCTTACACCCCTCTGCCTCGTTCTCCTACCTCGATGCCAGGCAGGCACCCATTTGGAGTTGTGTCAGATGTGGACCTTGGAGCTTCCGTCCAGCCCTGCTCTGATCAGAAGGATCTGAACAAGGCCTGGTTGCCAACTATCGCAGCCAGACAGGAGTTAAGCTCAACAAAAGCCAAATACTGCGGATGCTGAAATTCTGGAATAAAAGCAGAAGATGCTGGAAACACTCAGGCAGCATCTGTGGAGAGAGAGAGACAGAGTTAACGTTTCAGGTCGATGACCTTTCGTCAGAACTGGAAAAAGTTGGAGATGTAACAAGGTTTTAAGCAGGTGCAGAGGCAGAGAAAGGGGAGGAGGGGAGGAAAGAACAAAAGAGATGGTCTGTGACAGGGTGGAAGGCAGGAGAGATTAAATGACAAAACTGGTTAAGCTCCTTCTCTTTCAGCACCCATCAAGAAAAGGACCAGAGCTGAAGGATTTCTGGCTGCTGATTGTACACAGGCTCGAGGGCCTGAATGGCCTACTCCTGTTCCTGTGTGTCCCCTTTGTGAATTTTCAGAGCTCCGTTTGAAACAAGGCCCCAGAGGGCAAAGGGCAATGTGCCACCCAGTCAACTCTCACTTCTTATTTTGTACTCATCCTCAGTTCAATGGAGTTTCTTTTCATTTCTGCCTCATAAAATGACTCGGGGGTGGGGGGGAGGGGGGGACTGCTGTTCCGTCCACCACTCAATCTTGTGGAAAGCCACAATAATGTTGTGCCAGCAGCAGTGCCAAATTCAATCATTCATCTGCCACGCTTGCCCCTGAGCCATATTTCGTCCGGAAAATGAGATCAAGTTGCAGAAGAGGAATTGATCCTGCAATATTTGGCGACCAGGTGTAATTCAGATCCTTCTCATCAGAGCAGGGCTGGACGACAGGCCCGAGGCCCACTTCTGACTCAGGTGTTCCAACACACCTCCAATTGGGTGCCTGCCTGCTATAAACATAGAAACATAGAAAAATAGGAGCAGGAGTAGGCCAGTCGGCCCTTCGAGCCTGCTCCGCCATTCAATATGATCATGGCTGATCCTCTAGCTCAATACCATATTCCTGCTCTCTCCCCATACCCCTTGATGCCTTTTGTGTCTAGAAGGTAGGCTAACGAGGCAGAGGGGTGTAAGAGCCCTCTCCCTTCATTTAAATGCCTTTTGAACGCTAGCACCTGCTCCAGGCACACACATCCCGTTTCCCGAGAGAGAGAGAAACCCTCGGCTAATGCAAACCCGGGCGGAGCCCTGGTATCACTGGTCTCTGCCCCTTTTCCTGTGTGGGGACACTTCAGATGGTTAGCGATCTTGAGCAGCTCCGGGATTAGAGGGCCCCGGCTGCAGATTGTACCATCTTGGCATGGGCCGGAGCAGTCTGGCCCGGCTGGCTTTGTAGCACTAACAAGGGCACTGGCGGGGTGGGCGGTGTTTAGAAAAGGTACCTGTCATGGTCGACTAGTTTGCGTGTTGTGAGGTGAAGGGAAGTAAGGGGAAGTGAGGGTTGCAATAGTGATGAGAGTAGGAAGTGCAGAGTGTGTGAGTCGGAGGAGAAGGAGGTAGAGTGAAGTGTGGTGCAGTGATTGTAGGAGAGTGAAGGGAAGCAGGGAGGGGAGGATTGTAAGTAATGTGGCTGCGAGTGGTAAAAGTGTGAGGAAAGAGTACGAGTGGAGGATTCTTACCTTGACAACTCTGGTGAGGCCATTGAACTTCTTTCTACATTGCCGCCATGTCCTGGCAGCTAAGTTCTTGGCATTAACCTCCTTTGCAACCTCTTTCCACTGGCAACAGAGGTGTTGCCTGCAGGGCATTCTGCCCCCTGATGGGAACAGGACCTTCTTCCTCCTGTCCACCGCCTGGACCAGGGCCACCAGAGCGGCCACGGAGAACTGGGAGGCCTGATCTTGCAGCCATTTCTTTCTTCAGAAGCATTTCCCTGCAGTCTGTAATCAGAGTGCACCTCCCTTTTAAGATGTGCAGGCTGCCTTTAAGTGGCATCAGTGAAGCCCGATTTCCTGCCCCCTAAACAGGCAATGAATAGCATGAGTAGCGCTGGCTGCCGCTTGAGTTATTATAATAAGCTGGCAGCGCCAACTTAACGTGGCCCCTGTGAGCATGTGAACAGGCGTGTGTGGCGCACACCCCGCCCCCGTTTTCGGGCATGATCGAACTTCTAGGCCGTGATTTATATTGAAGAAAACTGGAGGTCAGAAAAAAATGCTCATTTTATTAAAAAGAACTATTGGACCTGATTGCAAGCGGCATTTCATAAATCATACATCACCAATAGGGAGCACTTCCAGAGGATCATTATTCAGATGAGATATTAAGCCGTCAACGTTGCAGAGGCTTGAACTGGAGCGTGGATTGCACTGGGGGCAGCTTTGCTTTAGTTCTCTAATCATCGGATAAGCATATTGTAAATGTGCATTATCATCAGTGACTTCTGGTTTGTCGGATCAAGCAAGTTAACAATGATTTTTTAATCAGGAGGGTTTTTTGCTTTTGTCTCCCTCGCTGTTATATCGCAAGCATCCATTGGCAGGAGGAGAAGACGGAGGCCGGAAAGGGCAAAGGACCGTCAGCAGGTATCTCTGCCCCAGAGTCAGTTAGCTGGGCATGGCAGAGCAACACCGTCTAAGGAGGGTCAACGACCTCTCGCCACAGATGCTGCCAGACCAGTTGAGCTTTTCCAGCATCGGCAATATTTCGTTTTATGTGTGACTGTGCGAGGAGACTCGGGCTCTCCAAGGAGACTGTGATGTGCCATCTGGCCCAGAAAGGTGTGCAGGGACAGTCATCCATCTGCCGATTATTACAGTTACCCTCAATGTTTGTGCCATGGGAACCTACTTGGCACCCAAGGTTTATATCTCAGGAGTCTGCCACTTGGTACTGCACTGCTTCATTAAGGAAGGACTAGAAGCCCTGTATTACCATGCATCCCGCTGTATAATTAGGTGTCAGCCATGGCTCAGTGGGTAGCATTCTCATCTCTAAGTCAGAAGGTCGTGGGTTTAAGTCCCACTCCAGGCTGACACTTCCAGTGCAGGACTTTCAGAAGAGACATTAAATAGAGGCCCCCTCCTGCCCTCTCGGGTGGACGTAAAAGATCCCCAAGCACTATTCTGAATAAGAGCAGTGGAGTTCTGGCCAATATTTATCCATCAATCAACATCACTAAAAACAGATGATCTGGTTGTTATCACATTGCTGACTGTGGGACCTTGGTGTGTTGCCTACACTTCAAAAGCACTTCATTGGCTGTGAAGTGCTTTGGGACGTCCTGAGTTGGTGAAAGGCGCTATATAAATGCAAGGTATTTCTGTAAACCTCAGTATGAATCAGCAGCAGACCATTCACTACTGGCAAGTCGAGGGAGACAAGTGTGCAAGGGTTTGATTGCCCAGATCCTCCAGTGAGCTCTGCAGTTCAGCGCTATCGGGGGGGGGAATGAATTTCCGCAGGAATTCTCCCTCTCATCCACCGTAGCTGCAGTGGAAGAGCCACAGAAACCCTGGAAAAACCCCACGTACCCCATTTCTCCGGGGTTTCCGCAGCTGAAGTTACGACGGACGAGCGGGAGAATCCCCAGGGAAATTCAGCCCCTTTTTTTGTTCTGCACAAATTTACGATTCCAGAACTGGTCTTTCCTGTGGTGGTTTAATTTTCGTTGCCCACGTTGTGTTTTGCTCAGCTTCTGGACAGCTGCACGATGAAAGAAGCACAGGCCTGATGGCCGAAGCCTCCTGATGATTCGATGATAAATGCTTTGACTTGGAATGTGAATACAGAATACAGAATTAAAGGACACAATATTGAGTTAACAAGTCTGAAGCAAAAATTGAGATTCAAAGGATTTTTCCCCCCCACAGATTAGTGGTTATGTGGAATAGTTTCAAAGCAAAAGAAATTAATCCTCCATTCATTGAAACATTTACTGAGGAACTGGATCACAATCTAGTTCGGGATATGGTTAAGGGATACAAAATGAATACAGAGACAGAGATGACTGAAAACAGGGTGGTAATCCTAAACTGCTGGAATTGCTAGGAAGGGTTCACTTATCTTTTTAAAAATTCATTCTCAGTATGTGGGCAAAGCCGACATTTATTGCCCATCGCAAGAAAGCGATTAAAGAGATATTGTGAAGCTGGAAAAACTTAGCAGGCCAGGCAGCATACGTGGAGAGAGAAACAGAGTTAACGTTTCAGGTCGAGCTGAAGCGTTAACTCTGTTTCTCTCTCTCCACGGATGTTGCCTGGCCTGCTGAGTTTTTCCAGCGTTTTCTGTTGTTATTTCGGATTTCAGCATCCGCAGTATTTTGCTATCGTATTGTGAGGCTGAATTGGGCTGACTTTCGGAGACAGGGAGAATCTTTCCTTCGGATAATAATTAATTGAGCAGAGTCCACCATATAGTGGATGGTATCTGATTGTGAATGGAACAAACTTGATATTCCATCTGCCTATCAAGTACAATCCAGTAAAATGTGGGGCTTTGCTTGCTCCGTGACTTCTTAATGTTTTACCCATCAATATTTTTGCTCAATTCGTTAATATTGCTGAAAGAGTGAGCATGACACTTCTTCACTGGTGTCAGTGAATGGAGGAAAATATACTCCCATAAATGAAAGAACTTAGGGGGCGAAATTGGGTGTCTTTGCATCTCCTGTTAGCGCCCCCAGGGGCTTTGTGACCGGGCGCAGCGCTGACATCGGCTCCCGCCATATTCGGTGGGAGTTTTGCGGCGGCGCTATGGCGTCGCGCCCCGATCTCCTTCGCCCGGAGATGCCAAAGAGCCGGCACAGGCACGATGGGCCAAATGGTCTCCTTTTGTGCTGTATCATTCTGTGATTCTATGTCCTGTATTCACTTCAATTTTAACCCCAGGCGGGTTTGGGGCGGGCTCCCGAAATGCACTTGCTGCAGAAAGTTTCTGGCCAGGCGTATTTTAACTCCCAGGCCTCATTTAAATCGGACAAGTGGGTTTCCCGCTCAACTTGCCCCTGAACGGCAAACCCACCTATTGTTTTTAGCGCAATTTCTGGCGGGCCATCCAGAGGCCTACTTAAAGCGGGAATGTACCTCTTAAAGGCAGGTTCCATTTCCTCCTGCCTGGGTCTGTCTGGAAACCGGAAGGAGGAGTAGAAAGAATGAGTCGCAATGCAAGCCCCTAGACTCTCAGAAACATCTCTGGAGAGAGGGGTGAGGGCGAGGAGGTAAGTCCTGTACCCCAGGAGTGGAAGGAGGATTCCCAAACATGCATGTGAACCAGGGATGAAGAGAGGTGGCAGATGTTGTAAGTTCCGCAAGTGTAACCCCTAGGATATAGTTGCAGTGTAGGGAGCTCTTTAATGGCCTCGAGGAATAGTAAAGGGTGAATTACGCTCTTCATCTCTCCATTTCTATCAAGTTGTGCATCCCCTTCCCCAGCATTCTGATCTATACCCTCCTTTTCATCGCACCCTTTTACCACCCATCATAAGGACGCACTACAGCACCTCTCATTCTCATTCCAAACACAAACTCACCTCTTCATTGCTCCCTTGACAGCAGTCACCACCAGCCTGCTGTTTACACATGGTCGCCTTTGTAGAATCAGCAACTTCTCTAATTTCTCCTTCCTCACTTCACATTCCATTCATCACCCCTCCATCCTGCTTGAATCTTGCTTCTTCTCCCTCTCAGCATGCGCAATGCAAGGAAAAGTCCCACACATGTGGACTCTCTCTTCCAGGAGACAGTCGCTAACCCTGGCCCTGACTCTCTCTGCAGGAGAAAACAACGAGCAACACCAGGGAGAGGAGGAGGACCCATGGAGGACCAGCCAACCTTTTGGTCATATCGAGGCTGGAGCAGCAATCTCTTGAGATAAGTGGTCCCGCAAGAGCGGTGAACTTCAGGGAATTTGAGGCTGGGGGTTTATCTGAACAGGGTCTCTGACTATTCCTTATACCCCTTTATGATGCTGTTGTGGAGTATTTTAAACCAACACTCGACACAAGGGGCTGGATTTTGTCAATGGGGTCGTGATGGAGGCGAGACTCCCACTTTTTGGGTTGTAGTCCCGCCTCCATCGACTTGTGGCCAACCCATTGTATTTTCCCTTGATTGACCTTGTTAAGCCCGCCCAGCGGGCTTAGCAGGCCAATCAAGGGTCCCTTGGATACAGGTGACGTCAGCCATTGAAATTTCATCTGTCAAGAGCTTTTGACAAATGAAATTTCAGCATTTGACAGCTCTGTGAAGCTGTCAAACACTGACAATATGATTTCTAACTTGAGTCCCTGTACTTAGACTCGGTTAGAAATCAATCCAGCACAGAAAGCAGAGACTGCAGCTTTTGACAGCTCCGCGGCCATTCTGCTTTCTGTGCCGGTGAGCTGAGGGACTCCCGAGAACTGAAGAAAGGAAGCCTGCAGGACAAAGTTAAGGTAAGTACAAGTTCTTAAAACACTTTACACACACCAAACACACTTACCTCTGCACTCATGCACCCATCACTCACCTGCACATCTCGACCCCTCCAAGCCCTCCAGACTGATGGTCCGCCTCGCTAAATCGGCGTGGTTCGGACCTGTTGGGAAGCCCACACTTGAGGGCTAAAAATAGGGATTAGGCAAAAAACTGCCTGTTAACTACCTGTTAACAGGCAGTTTATTGGCACTAATCCCCTTCCCGCCTCGGGGAGGCGGGTCCCAGCACAGGTCGGGTACCCGCCTCCTGTGAAACTGGCATGGAGGCGGGTTGGGGGCGGGTTGGGTTCGAGACCCCCGATTCTGCTATTTTCCCACCCCACACGCCTCCAAATCCGCCTCCACGGGTCAATGAAAATTCTGCCCCCTGTCTCCACTTAATTGCTTTTTAGCCTTCAAAGGTCTGCTATCTTGACTGCTTCTTTATGGATGTGGTCTTTCATGTTATCCCCTGTCATTCTTACACCATTCAGTGAAACTGCCAGCGATGTCATTTTAACTCTTTCCCCACTGCAATGCACAGAATAATGTACATTCAGCCAACTTGACTCCATCAAGTTGCATTGTGATGCATGACAACTGCAGCCTCTCAGAACCATCCTATGAATTGTCCCTGTTCACTTTCCTTTAGCTCCTTCTCAACAGCCGGAGCCTCACTAAAGAAGTAACCTTGGAGGTGGACAATCCTTCAGAGGAGGCATGTGCTCCAACACCCCCCAGCACCAGCACAGAGATAGGCACCCTGGCAGGGTGAGATAGTGAGTTACATGGGCCTGTACGTGGTGAGCAGAAGCGGACGGTGGTGGAAGGATAGCCCTGGAGACAGCTGGCTGGAGGGAGAGGTCCTCTCTCATGAGTCAATGTTCACAGCTTTGGCCAGGCCGGTTGGGCTAAAACCACCTCCCATTGTTTCCATAAGCAGAACAAGTTGCGTATAAACCAAAATCTGCATCCTTGTACTTGTTGTAAATTAAATAGTGTGCTCAGGATTAACAATAATTTTGTTTATGATATTAGTTACAAGACATAAGAACATAAGAAATAAGAGCAGGAGTCGGCCATACGGCCTCTCGAGCCTGCTCCGCCATTCAATAAGATCATGGCTGATCTTCGACCTCAACTCCACTTTCCCACCCTATCCCCATATCCCTTGATTCCCCTAGAGTCCAAAAATCTATCGATCTCTATCTTGAATATACTCAACGACTGAGCATCCACAGCCCTCTGGGGTAGAGAATTCCAAAGATTCAAAACCCTCTGAGTGAAGACATTTCTCCTCATCCCAGTCCTAAATGGCCGACCCCTTATCCCGAGACTGTGACCCCTGGTTCTAGACTCTCCAGCCCGGGGGAAACATCCTCTCAGCATCTGCCCTGTCAAGCCCTGTAAGAATTTTCTACGTTTCAATGAGATCACCTCGCATTCTTCTACACGCCAGCGAATGCCAATCTACTCAATCTCTCCTCCTGCGAGGTTCCTATCAGGTGTTCCTTATACTTTTGAAGGGTGGAAAGTACTATGCTGTTAGACCAATAGGCAAATGCTATTAATAATAATAGTCAGACTTGTTCAAAAGATTAAATAGTGCACCGAAGCAGGAGAACACAGCATGTTACTGAAATGCAATGTGAAGTTAATGTTTAAATCACATTTACTCTAGTTAGCTAATAATATGATACACAAATCTCTCTATTTAACACAGAATTCTACTTGCATCACAGTCTGCTCCCAAATTCTACAGCAATTGGTTCCAATATAAATGCAAATTGGTTTCTTCCGCCTGTGTATTTTTGATACGGGACTAAATTTGTTGCACAATAGTGAAGAAAATTCTTGATTAAATGGAAATGTTTGAAATGTCATCCGTAACAGAGGCAGTTTATATAAGTTCTGTTCCATAGCGATATTTTGTCCTTTTAGTGTATGCCTCCCATAAGATAGGAACAGGAGTAAGCCATTGGGCTTCTGGAGCCTGTTCCGCCATTTAATTAGATAATGGCTGATCTGTACCTCAACTCCCTTTACGTGCCATTGCTCCCTTGTGTATCCCTAGGTACCCTTGTCTAACAAAAATCTATAGATCTCAGAGTCTTGAAAATTTTAATTGACCCAACATCCACAGCCTTTTGAGGAGAGAGTTTGAGATATTCACTATTGTTTGTGTGAAAGATTGCTTCCTGATTTCACTCCTAAATAGCCGAGCTTTAACTTTAAGCCCCTTGTTCTCTATTCCCCTACCAGAGGAAATAGTTTCTCTCCTATCAAATCCCTTTATCATTTTAAAGCCCTCTATTAGATCAGCCCTCGACCTTCTAAACTCAAGGGAATACAAGCCAAGTTGATACAACCTGTCCTCATAATTTTACCCTTTAAGCCCTGGCATCATTCTGGTGAATCTGCGTTTCATCCCTTCCAAAGCCAATATATCTTTCCTGAGGTTCGGTGCCCAAACTGAACGCTCTATTCCAGATGGGGTCTGATCAAGTCTCTGTAAAACTGAAACATCATTTTCTTTTTGTATTCTAATTCCCTTGCGATAAAAGCCAATATTCGAAAGGTCATCGACCTGAAACGTTAACTTTGTTTCTCTCTCCACAGATGCTGCCTGATCTGCTGAGTGTTTCCAACATTTTCTGTTTTTATTTCCGATTTCCCGCATCCGCAGTATTTTGCTTTTGTACACATTAGCATATCACAATTTACTACATCTCTGAGTTTCGTGTTACCTGTTTCAGGCACAGAAAGAAAGAAAAGTCCCAGATGCCTCTTTTTCTGCCTTTACCAAACAGCGGCTGACGCACTTCTGGTGTGTAATGAGCGTGTGCACCCTGCCTGCCATATTGAATGCTTAGGCGCCGCTTTGCACCTGAAAAACAGATGCTGTACCATTGACTTTCTAGGCCACCTTTCCTGCCAGTGTTACAAACAATCCCTTAGCTGCTGTGTTTCAGTTCAATGGATGCCAGCCATTACATTCGAATGAATCTACACTCTAACCGCCGGGCGGAGAATGGGCGATAGCGGATCAGCCGCTGGTTTCACACCCTGCCCGATTGTTGGTTCCATTGGCTGCAATGGAAGTGATAATCGGGTGGGGCCTAAGACGGGCGGTCGGTCCACATCCCGCCCGTCTTCCACCCAGTGGTAAGAGTGGAAATTCAACCCATTATCAGCCGCATAATGCCGACTTTAGGCGATATTGATTCACCCACCCCCTTTACAATGGAAATGAAAATCGAGAGAGACATTCAACAGGCAGCTGAATCGACAGTGCCCGTCTTACACTATCGCCCAAAGTCAAAATAATCCACATAGACCCTTATAAACACACACAGAAATGGACACACACACACACAAAGCAAAGATTTTTTAAAAAGCAATTCAATTACACGACTACAGAAAAATACCTAAAACAACGGAAAAGAATCAGCTGCTGAAACCCTCATCGATGCCTTCATTACCTCTCGACTCGACTCTGGAACAGTTCCCATGGATTGGAGGGTAGCTAATGTTACCCCACTATTCAAAAAAGGTGGTAGAGAGAAAACGGGGAATTATAGACCGGTAAGCCTGACATCGGTAGTGGGGAAAATGCTAGAGTCCATTATAAAAGATGTAATAGCAGAGCACTTGGAAAACAGTGACAGGATCGGACAAAGTCCACATGGATTTACAAAAGGTAAATCGTGCTTGACTAATCTACTGGAATATTTTGAGGATGTAACTGGTAAAATAGATAAGGGAGAACCAGTGGGATGTGGTGTATTTGGACTTTCAGAAGGCTTTCGATAAGGTCCCGCATAAGAGATCAGCGTGTAAAGTTAAGGCACATGGGATTGGGGATAAGGTACTGACTTGGATAGAGAACTGGTTGGCAGACAGGAAGCAAAGAGTTGGAATAAACGGGTCTTTTTCCGAGTGGCAGGCAGTGACTAGTGGGGTCCCGCAGGGATCGGTCCTAGGACCCCAGCTATTCACAATATATATTAATGATCTAGACGAGGGAACTAGATGTAATATCTCCAAGTTTGCAGACGACACAAAGCTGGGTGGGTGTGTGTGCTGTGAGGAGGATGCCGAGAAACTCCAGTATGATTTGGATAGGTTGGGTGATTGGGCAGATGCATGGCAAATGCAGTACAATGTGGATAAATGCGAGGTTATCCACTTTGGTGGCAAAAACAGGAAGGCAGATTATTATCTGAACGGCAATAGATTGGGAGAAGGGGAAGTGCAACGAGACCTGGGTGTCCTTGTGCACCAGTCGCTGAAGGTAAGCATGCAGGTGCAGCAGGCGGTTAAGAAGGCAAATGGTATGTTGGCCTTCGTAGCGAGAGGGTTCGAGTACAGGAACAAGGATGTCTTGCTGCAGTTGTACAGAGCCTTGGTGAGACCACATCTTGAGTATTGTGTGCAGTTTTGGTCGCCTTATCTGAGGAAGGATGTTCTTGCCATGGAGGGAGTGCAGTGAAGATTCACCAGGCTGATACCTGGGATGGCAGGAATGACGTATGAGGAGAGATTGGGTCGATTGGGCTTATACTCGCTGGAGTTTAGAAAAATGAGAGGGGATCTCATTGAAACTTATAAAATTCTAACAGGACTAGACAGACTAGATGCAGAAAGGATGTTCCCGATGGCGGGGGAGTCCAGAACCAGGGGTCACAGTCTAAGGATAAGGGGTAAGCCATTTAGGACGGAGATGAGGAGGAATTTCTTCACCCAAAGAGTGGTGAACCTGTGGAATTCTCTACCACAGAAGGCAGTTGAGGCCAACTCATTAAATATATTCAAGAAGGAGTTAGATATATTTCTTAAGGCTAAAGCGATCAAGGGATATGGGGAGAAGGCAGGGACAGGATACTGAATTTGGATGATCAGCCATGATGTCATTGAATGGCGGAGCAGGCTCGAGGGGCCGAATGGCCTACTCCTGCTCCTATCTTATATGATTCTATGATTCCAATGCACTCCTGGCCGGCCTCCCATCTTCCATCCAACATAAATGTGAGCTCATCCAAAACTCTGCTGCCCGTATCCTACCTCGTACCAAGTCCTGTTCACCCATCACCCCTGTGCTCGCTGACCTCCAATTCTGGTTTCTTGATCCCCGATTTTAATCGCTCCACCATTGGCAACCGTGCCTTCAGCTGCTTAGGTCCTAAGCTATGGAATTCCCTCCCTAAACCTCCCTGCTTCTCTACCTCTCTCTCCTATTTTAAGATGCTGCTTAAAACCCACCTCTTTCACCTGTGGCTCAGTGTCAAATTTTGTCTGATAACGCCCCTCTGACATGCCTTGGCTCATTTTACTACGTTAAAAGTGCTATATAAATGCAAGTTGTCGTTGTCGTTGTTGTTGTAGACATGACTCCTCTAACCTTTAGGGGTAGAGGGAATTTAAAAGGTAGGTTCGATTTTATATTTTGTTTTCAGGGACTTAACTCCTGGACCTAAGATAAATAAGTTTAAATTTTAGTAATAAAGTAACATAAGGGTTAAGTCATGACAGGAAGTCTCGGACCCGTTTCGTGCTCCTCCTGTGCCATGTGGGAAACCAGGGACACTGGAAGTGTCCCTGACAACTACGTGTGCGGGAAGTGTGTCCAGCTGCAGCTCCTGACAGCCCGCATGGTGGTGCTGGAGCTGCGGGTGGACTCACTCTGGAGCATGCACGATGCCGAGAACTCGGTGAATCGCTCATTTAGTGAGTTGTCCACACCGCAGGTAAAGGCTAGGACAGACAGTGTATGGGTGACCAAGAAGCAGGGCAATATCAGGAAGGTAGTGCAGGAGTCTCCTGTGGTCATCTCCCTCCAAAACAGGTATGCCGCTTTGGATACTGTTGGGGGAGATGGCCTACCAGGGGAAGGCACCAGCAGCCAGGTTCATGGCACCATGGCTGGCTCTGCTGCACAGCAGGGCGGGAAAAAGAGTGGTAGGGCTATAGTGATAGGGGACTCAATTGTAAGGGGAATAGACAGGAGTTTCTGTGGCCGTAACCGAGATTCCAGGATGGTATGTTGCCTCCCTGGTGCAAGGGTCAAGGATGTCTCGGAGCGGCTGCAGAACATTCTGAAGAGGGAGGGTGAACAGCCAGCTGTCGTGGTGCATGTAGGTACCAACGATATAGGTAAAAAGCGGGAAGAGGTCCTACAAGCAGAATTTAGGGAGCTAGGAGCTAAATTAAAAAGTAGGACCTCTAAGGTAGTAATCTCTGGATTGCTACCAGGGCCACGAGCTAATCAGAATAGAGAGAACAGGATAGTGAGATTGAATATGTGGCTTGAGCAGTGGTGCAGGAGGGAGGGATTCAAATTCCTGAGGCATTGGAACCAGTTCTGGGGGAAGTGGGACCTGTACAAAAGGGACGGTCTGCACTTGGGCAGGACTGGAACCGATGTCCTCGGGGTAATATTTGCTAAAGCAGTTCGGGAGGATTTAAACTAATATGGCAGGGGAAGGGGAACCTATGTAGCGAAACAGGGGGAAGTAATATGCAGTCAGAAACAAATGTTAGAAGGGTGAGAAACAATAGGGGAAGGCCGAGTAAACAAAGGCAAGAAACACAAAGGGCCATACTAAATCATAAGTCTAAAAGGACAAAGGATGTTAATAAAATAAGCCTAAAGGCTCTGTGTCTTAATGCAAGGAGTATCCGTAATAAGGTGGATGAATTGACTGTGCAAATAGATGTTAACGGATACGATGTGATTGGGATTACAGAGACGTGGCTCCAGAACAATCAAGGCTGGGAACTGAACATCCAGGGGTATTCAACATTCAGAAAGGATAGAATAAAAGGAAAAGGGGGTGGGGTAGCATTGCTGGTTAAAGAGGAGATTAATGCAATAGCTAGGAAGGACATCAGCTTGGAGGATGTGGAATCAATATGGGTTGAGCTGCAGAACACCAAAGGGCAGAAAACGTTAGTGGGAGTTGTGTACAGACCTCCAAACAGCAGTGGTGAGGTGGGGGAGGGTATGAAACAGGAAATCAGAGGTGTGTGCAAAAAAGGCATGGCAGTTATCATGGGTGACTTTAATATGCATATAGATTGGGCTACTCAAACTGGAAGCAATACGGTGGAGGAGGATTTCCTGGAGTGTTTAAGGGATGGTTTCCTAAACCAATATGTTGAGGAACCAACTCGAGGGGAGGCCATCCTGGACTGGGTGTTGTGTAATGAGGAAGGACTAATCAGCAATCTTGTGGTACGAGGCCCCCTGGGGAAGAGTGACCATAGTATGGTGGAGTTCTACATTAGGATGGAGAAGGAAACAGTTAAGTCAGAGACCATGGTCCAGAACTTAAATAAGGGCAACTTTGATGGTATGAGGCGTGAATTGGCGAGGTTAAATTGGCAAGCGATATTTAAGGGGCTATCAGTGGAAGGGCAATGGCAGACATTTAGAGATCGCATGGATGAACTACAACAATTGTACATCCCGGTCTGGCGTAAAAATAAAAAAGGGAAGGTGGCTCAACCATGGCTAACAAGGGAAATCAGGGATAGTATTAAAACCAAGGAAGTTGCATACAAATTGGCCAGAAGTAGCAGCAAACCCGGGGACTGGGAGAACTTCAAAACTCAGCAAAGGAGGACGAAGGGTTTGATTAGGGCAGGGAAAATAAAATATGAAAGGAAGCTTGCAGAGAACATTAAAATGGACTGCAAAAGCTTCTATAAATATGTAAAAAGAAAGAGGTTAGTAAAAACAAACGTAGGTCCCCTGCAGTCGGAAACAGGGCAAGTCGTAATGGGGAACAAGGAAATGGCAGATCAATTGAACAAGTACTTTGGTTTGGTGTTTACTGTGGAGGACACACACAACCTGCCGGAAATAAAAGGGGTCAGAGGATCTGGTAAAAGGGAGGAGCTGAGGGAAATCCTTATTAGTCGGGAAAAGGTATTGGGGAAATTGATGGGACTGAAGGCTGAAAAATCCCCGGGGCCTGATGGTCTGCATCCCAGAGTACTTAAGGAGGTGGCCTTGGAAATAGTGGATGCATTGACGATCATTTTCCAACATTCCTTAGACTCTGGATCAGTTCCGATGGAGTGGAGGGTGGCCAATGTAACCCCTCTTTTTAAAAAAGGAGGGAGGGAGAAAGCAGGGAATTATAGACCAGTCAGCCTGACATCGGTCGTGGGTAAAATGATGGAAGCAATTATTAAAGATGTCATAACAGACCATTTGGAAAGTGGCGACATGATAGGTCCAAGTCAGCATGGATTTGTGAAAGGGAAATCATGCTTGACAAATCTTCTGGAATTTTTTGAGGATGTTTCCAATAGGGTGGACAGGGGGGAACCAGTAGATGTGGTGTATTTGGACTTTCAGAAGGCCTTCGACAAGGTCCCACACAAGAGATTGGTGAGCAAAGTTAAAGCACATGGGATTGGGGGTAATGTGTTGACGTGGATTGAGAACTGGTTGGCACACAGGAAACAAAGAGTAGGAGTAAATGGGTACTTTTCAGAATGGCAGGCAGTGACCAGCGGGGTACCGCAGGGTTCGGTGCTGGGACCCCAGCTGTTTACATTATATATTAATGATTTGGACGAAGGGATTAAATGTAATATCTCCAAATTTGCGGATGACACTAAATTGGGAGGCAGTGTGAACAATGAGGAGGATGCTAGGAGGCTACAGAGTGACTTGGACAGGTTGGGTGAATGGGCAAATGTATGGCAGATGAAGTACAATGTGGATAAATGTGAGGTTATCCACTTTGGTGGTAAAAATAGAGAGGCGGACTATTACCTGAATGGTGGCAGATTAGGGAAAGGGGAGGTGCAACGAGACCTGGGCGTCATGGTACATCAGTCACTGAAGGTGGGAATGCAAGTGCAGCAGGCAGTCAAGAAAGCAAACGGAATGATGGCCTTCATAGTAAGGGGATTTGAGTACAGGAGTAGGGAGGTGATGCTGCAGTTGTACAGGGCCTTGGTGAGGCCACACCTGGAGTATTGTGCGCAGTTTTGGTCTCCTAACTTAAGGAAGGACATTCTTGCTATTGAGGGAGTGCAGCGAAGGTTCACTAGATTGATTCCTGGGATGGCCGGACTGACATATCAAGAAAGATTGGGTCAACTGAACTTGTATCCTCTGGAGTTCAGAAGAATGAGGGGGGATCTTATAGAGACATTTAAAATCCTGACTGGTTTAGACAAATTAGATGCGGGCAGAATGTTCCCAATGTTAGGGAAAACTAGAACCAGGGGTCACAGTCTAAGGATTAAGGGGAAGCCATTTAAGACTGAGCTGAGGAGGAACTTCTTCACCCAGAGAGTGGTGAATCTATGGAATTCTCTTCCACAGAAGGTTGTTGAGGCCAGTTCGCTAAATATATTCAAAAGGGAGTTAGATATAACACTCACAACTAGGGGGATCAAGGGGTATGGCGAGAAAGCAGGAATGGGGTACTGAGGTAGCATGTTCAGCCATGAACGCATTGAATGGCGGTGCAGGCTCGAAGGACCGAATGGTCTACTCCTGTACCTATTTTCTATGTTTCTATGTTTCTATGTTTTCTATGACCGTGTCAGCTGTGACTCAATGGGTAGCACACTCGCCTCTGAGTCAGAAGGTTGTGGGTTCAAGTCCCACTCCAGAGACTTGAGCACATAAAGCTAGGCTGACACTCCAGTGCTAGTGCTGAGGGAGTGCTGCACTGTTGGAGGTGTCGTCTTTCAGATGAGACGTTAAACTGAGGCCCTGTCTGCTCTCAGGTGGACATAAAAGATCCCATGGCACTATTTCGAAGAAGAGCAGGGGAGTTATCCCTGGTGTCCTGGACAATATTTATTCCTCAACCAACATAACAAAAACAGATTATCTGGTCATTATCACAATGCTGGTTGTGGGAGCTTGCTGTGCGCAAATTGGCTGCCGCGTTTCCTACATTACAACAGTGACGCCACTTCAAAAAAGTTCTTCATTGGCTGTAAAGCGCTTTGAGACGTCCGGTGGTTGTGAAAGGCGCTATATAAATGCAAGTCTTTCTTTCTTACAAGGAAGGATACATTACAGTTCACAGAAGCTAAATACAGTAAACTCTTGTTTAACCGGCACTTTAATCATCTGGAATACTTTAATAACTGGCAAAATAGATAAATCTCAATACAAAACAACACCTCAATAACCGGTAATCTTGCCGAATCCATCCAGCACTCGTTTTGCCGAGTCCGAGTCTCCCGCGGTGGCCGAGTTAGTCAGTGGTGATGATGAGTGGAAAAGCAGCACCGTGGGAGGTATACCTCTCTGTTATCCAGAATTTTTCATCAACCGGCACCATCATGGTCCCATAGGTGCCGGATAAGAAAGAGTTTACTGTGATATGATATCGACTATCTGCAAGGGGTTGGTAAATTCCCCGTCTAATTTCTGTTAAGCAGAACAATTGAATGCTGACAGGAATTTATTTTTTGACTGATTTTCTGAGAGTCTGAATCTTCCCCTTTATCTTTAACTGGGCAGAAACTGTTTTTCATGCAGTGTTCCAAACCACCCACTTAGGAAACAAAGGCAATCTTCTCATTGTGAGATAACAACAGAAAGCGCTGGAAAAACTCAGCAGGTCAGGCAACATCTGTGGAGAGAGAAACAGAATTAACGTTTCAGGTCGAAGACCCTTCGTCAGAACTGAGAAAAAAGCAGGAAATGAAACAGATGAAAAAGCAAGTTTGGGGGCTGGGGGAAGGAATAAAAGAACAAAAGGGAAGGTATGTGAGAAGTAAAGAGACATTGTGAGTGCCCAAAGGACAGTAGATCCAATTTATGCCTCGTCAGACCGCTCAGATTGTAGATAGGGTACCACATTAATTTTGATGAGACAGAATCCATATCCGCTTTATCAAAATGCTTCTAGCTGCATGCATTGTAATTTTCTTCTTAGATCTCTCAGGTAACAGATTAAAATGTGCAGCTGTGTTGCGCTGTCCTCAGTAAATTGTGATAATTTTCCGTCTATATTTAAGGTATGAAAGTAGACATTTATAAACGCCTCCTTGACCCCATTTCATTAATATGATGTATAAGTCTAATTAAAATGAGCATAATGCTGTATATCAGTGATTGCTGTGGGATTTTCCTAACCCACGCCGTACAGAGTTGCACAAGCATTTTTCGAGGTTGCCATAGCAACGTAAAACAGAGGTCGCTGAAGACAACTTCAGCTTTCCTAGAATTGAACCTGTGGGGTCGATGACACCTATGATGCAGTGACGGGACCCTGAACCAGCACAGCGTTGCAGGCAATATTAGGGTTGCCAACTCTGGCTGGATGTATTCCCGGAGGTTTCATCGCATGACTGCCCGCCTCGAACCGCTCCATCCTCACACTCCCGCCATTGGTCCATCCTCCAGGCGCACGGCATTCCCGCGCCAATTGGAAAGGGACCAGACTCTTTGTTACAATGACTGCAATGCCCGCCATTAGTTTTGGGACTGGCGTTGAATTCAGAAGTCCGGTACGTTAGCAACCCACCTCAGTCTGGAGAGGGCAGTTGGTAAACAATGCCAATGAAAGGGGGAAAATGGATGGCAATGAAAATGGGGAAACAGATGACAATGAAGGGGAGGGAATGGATAACAATAGAGAGAAGAGCAATTAATTATTTTTTAATTGGTTAGTGGGATGTGGACGGCGTTGGCAAGGCCAGCATTTATTGCCCATCCCTAGTTGCCCTTGAGAAGGTGGTGATGAGCCGCCTTCTTGAACCGCTGCAGTCCGTGAGGTGAAGGTACTCTCACAGTGCTGTTAGGGAGAGAGTTCCAGGATTTTGACCCAGCGACGATGAAGGAACGGCGATATATTTCCAAGTCAGGATGGTGTGTGACTTGGAGGGGAACTTGCAGGTGGTGGTGTTCCCATGGGTCTGCTGCCCTTGTCCTTCCAGTTGGAAGAGGTCACGGGATTGGGAGGTGCTGTTGTAGAATAATGTGGGAGAGAGGAAAGGGGGCAGAAGTTGGAGGCAGTTTTTGAAGGATAGAGAGGGAATGCCAGAGAGGCACTTTAGGGTGAGGACGAAGGAGAGTGCCAGCTTCATTGCCAGGTTGAGTGCCAGCATGAACTGGGGCAGGGTAGTGTGCCAGCACAAACCCATTACCAATTTAACTGCATTGGTTGGAGAAGGGAGTATTTCTGTGGAAGGGTGAGGAATTGGATGGGATACAGTTGGGTAGATTTCTGTCTTTGCCTGGACAACAATCTGGTGTGGTAGATTGCCCACCCTTTAGAGAACCTGCTAGCTTTCATTCCACTGATTTCCATTGAACTGGGTTGATGGAGTGTTGGGTGTGGGAGGATGACTGTTAAGTGTTACTGTTTTAGGGAAGTGATGGTCTGGTTGATAGGTTGCAAATACAAATGTCCCTGGTTTTTGTTTTTGTTTGTCTTTAGAATAAAAATCTATTCATTCATCTTGGAATATAAAAATGCTTAAAATTAACCAGATTGCATCATTTTTAATGTAAAAATACAACGTTTCCCAGAGGAGCAGCTCCCAACCTTCCCCTACCAGAAATGCACGAATTATGTGCCTCCCACATTGTATTTCCCCTTTAGGTTTTCATGTGTTTATGTTCTTTTTCCCTCCGATCCAAGTGTAGGAGTGTTGGCCGATAAATTCGGCCGTGCAACGCCTGGTTCTTTGGGCGCTAACTAGCCTACTAAGCCCCCAATATGGCGGGCAGGAAGTGCGTGTACATTTGCGCCCGGAAGTGCGCCGCCCACCATATTGGGAAAGGATAGGCGTCCGTTACCCACGTCTGAAGGGCCAAAGATGGGCGCGCCTGATTTTCTAGGCCCTTATGTCTAGGGTGTTCCTCCGGGGGGAAAAAAACAGTAATGCCTTTTATAGCTGCTGGTGACTCCCAAGATGTTCCCAGTGCCTCCTGCTAATTATTGAGAGCGGCACTAAAATATCGAACTGAGCTGACCTTGTGTTATCATACAAAGGCCAGTTCATTTTGGCACAGTACACACAGCACCTGATGAACCCCTACCCTTACTACATTTTGTTGCATTGCTCATCAAGGTCCAGCACTGGGGAATAGAGCGCTTTCCCAGATCAGGCAGCCCGCTCAGTGAAGGATCTCCTCTGGACATAATGCAAAATTTTCTATGTTTACTATATTTAGTGAAACAGTAAAAGTGTTCAAAAAGAACGGGCTAGAAATTCGGTTGGGGTGCTAATTTTTGAGAAGTTGGAAGTTTAGCGCCAGGCGCTAATCAATCTCGCTGCCCGCTAAATTCAGTCTCGGCGCTCAAAGAATGCAGGGGAGTGCTAAATCAGGAGCTAATGACGTAGGTTTTTTTAAAATTCGTTTTTATGGGATGTGGGCATTGCTGGCAAGGCCAGCATTTATTGCACATCCCTAATTGCCCTCGAGAAGGTGGTGGTGAGCCGCCTTCTTGAACCGCTACAGTCCATGTGGTGAAGGTACTCCCACAGTGCTGTTAGGGAGGGAGTTCCAGGATTTTGACCCAGCGACGATGGAGGTGAGTGGCGTTAGGCTCCAAGCGATAACGAATATCAGGTGTTGTGTAATCGGGAGTGAGCATTGACGCAGGCGCCTTGCAGCCATTAAAGGGAAGGGTCGCTGGAGTCTGCACACCAGCCCCCCGTGATTCGGGGAGCGCAGAACGGCGATATGCTGTGGGATGAAATGCAAAGTCCTTTGACGGCCCGCAACACTCCGGGGACTAAGCAGCCTTTATTTGGCTGCAGATACATCCTGCGCTTTCTGCCATTCATAACTGACCTTTGGAACAGAAGTTCCTTGACAGCTGGGACGCATCCCTTTAAGTAGCGCCCCGCCAGCCGCCAGCCAGCTGGTCCATGCCTCCGCTCTCTGGCGCTGTCGGCGCAAGGCGGTAAGGCAGGGGGCACTGCTGAAGTTTGCAGATCGGGCACCCAGCGAGCGTTGCACGTTCGCTGACGTCACGATCTGCATGGCGAAAGGTGCCGAGGCGTTAACTGTTACCGTCGGTGCTATGGGACCGGCGAATTTGCCGTGCGGCGCGGGATTCACCGCGGTGCTACTGAATGAGCGCCCCATTAGCGCCCCCGCCAGGCGCTAACTGGAGGCACTAACATGCCGAATTTCTCCCCCAACAGGTTTAAGATTTTGCTAGTAATAGTGATCAGGGGAAATCACAAAGGCAAGTACAGGTGAGGGAGCCATTCGGGCCATCTAACCATCTCTTAATAGAAACTTTATTCCCACTATGTTTACGGTATCACTAACATATAAGGGTAGATTTTTCCAGACTCGTTTAAGTAGCTGCTTAAAAATACAACATACAGGAACCGAGTATGAGTACATTATGTGTTCAGAGATCAAGTTTACTGATTGTAAATTTCTATGTAGTAATTTCAAGAACTCAGCGTCATTCTTAGAGTCAACTGCAAACTCTCTGGTCTGATTCTCTATGATGACTTCTGTCACAAAAAGATCAGAACATTGAGTGATCCTGTGTCATTTTTGAAATGGATAAGCTTGGATTGATTATTGAAGATGCTGCCAAGCACGTCTGTTGGATTCCAAATGGACTGAGTAACCCAGGGCATTTTAAACATTCGGTGTCCCTTTCTAGTCATCTTCAATGTAGTCTACTTTTGGTGCTGCTAACTTTGGTTCTTTAGACATACTAATCTAGTTATTCACCTGACGAAGGAGCAGCCGCTCCGAAAGCTTGTGATTTCAAATAAAACTGTTGGACTATAACCTGGTGTTGTGCGACTTCTCACTTTAGTTATTAGTTAATCAAGATACTGATCCAGTTACCATTTTATTTAAACATTTTCTCAAGGGAAGTGGGCAACTCTGTGAAGGACACAGTTATTGCCCATTCCTGCGATTGCTTTTACAACTAAGTGGCTTGCTAGGTCACTTCAGAGGGCAATAAGATTCAACCACATAGTGTGGGATTAGAGTCCTGTGAAGGCCAGAATGGGTCGGGGACATCAGTGAACCATTTGAGTTTTTTTTATGACAATCCAGCAGGTTTCACGGTCTTTTATTTTTAGTGCTAGCCCACAAATGGCCAGATTACTGAATTTTAATTTCACCATTTGCCACAGTGGGATTATGAGCTCATGGATTGCTCTGGATTGCTAGTCCAGTACCATAAACAACCATGCCCCTGATTTCACTACCAGACTCTTGATTTCATTACTCTACCCCCTGAATTGCGAGTGGCGATTGGCCATAACGTAGAGCTGAGTGGAAACATGCCCCGGTTCAATCTGACTGCACTATAAAGGGCGTGTTTTAGTGTTTCTGCTGCAGGTGCTTATAATTCCGCCTTTCATTTCCTACCACCTACTTGCTCCTTGCTGCGCTCAGCATGGATGGGCCCAGAGAAGCTCTCCTTATTGATCCTCTGTGGCCTTCGCACTGCGGTTCTATTGCACTTTCTTCCACTATTGGATATGACAGCAGCTCGAGGGAACATTAGGGATGCCACATCTAGTTGGAGGTGCAGACTCCAGATTGATTGCACGCGGTATCTCTGGCAATCACCTTGAGGCGGACCTTCTGAAGTCGCTCATGATGCTCATTTCTTTCGGCAATGAAAACCATGCACTAAGCAATTGTACAGCTACCTACTTTGAGGGGAGATGAGGAGAATTTATAACGAGTTGTGATGATCTGGAATGCAGTACCTGAAAGGGTGGTGGAAGCAGATTCAATAGTAACTTTCAAAAGAGAATTGGATCTCTACTTAAAAAAGAAATATTTGCAGGGCAAATTCTCCCCCTGGAATTTTCACCAATTATTTTAAATCTGTGTCCTTTGGTTACCAACCCTCTTGCCAGTGGAAACAGTTTCCCTTTATTTATTCTATCAAAACCTCTCATGATTTTGAACACCTCTATTAAATCTCCCCTTAACCTCCTACGCTCTAAGCAGAACAACCCCAGTTTCTCCAGTCTCTCCACATAACTGGAGTCCTTCATTCCTGGTACCATTCCCGTAAAGCTCCTCTGCATCCTCTCCAAGGCCTTGACATCCTTCCTAAAAGTGTGGTGCCCAGAATTGGACACAATACTCCAGCTGAGCTCTAACCAGTGACTTATAAAGATTTGACATAACCTCCTTGCCTTATGCCTCTACTTATAAAGCCAAGGATCTCGTATGCTTTTTTAACAGCTTTATCAACTGGTCCTGCCACCTTCAAAGATTTGTGTTTGTGAACCTCCAGGTCTCTCTACAAAAGCAAAATACTGTGAATGCTGGAAATCTAAAATAAAAATAGAAAATGCTGGAAATACTCAGCAGGACAGGCAGCATCTGTGGAGAGAGAGACAGAGTTAACGTTTCAGGTCGATGACCTTCCATCAGAACTGGAAAACCCAAATATTAAATCATAGAATAGTACAGCACAGAAGGAGACCATTCGGCTCATCGAGTCTGCGCCGGCTCTTTCGAAGAGCAATCCAGTTAGTCCCACTCCCCCGCTCTTTCCCCAATATCCCTGCAATTTTTTCTCCTTCAAGTATTTATCCAATTCCCTTTCGAAGGCTAAAGATTAGTGCTCAGAATTGGACACTATACTCCAGCTGGGGCTGAAGCTCAATACTCAAGCTGGTGTTTTATATAGGTTGAGCATAAGTTCCTGGCTTTTGTACTCAATGCCTCTATGCCTTGTGTCCACCCATTCCACCAGCCTCTTTATGTCTTCTTGAAATCTACTACTATATTCCTCACTGTTTACTAATGTTAACTGGGATAAAATCAGTGTAAAATGTATAGAGGGCTCAGAATTCTTAAAATGCATCCAGGAGAACTTTTTTAGCCAGTATGTTGCAAGCCCAACAAGAGAGGGGGCAGTTCCGGACTTGGTTTTAGGGAATGAAGCTGGGCAGGTGGAAAGGGTATCAGTGGGAGAGCATTTTGGTGGTAGTGATCATAATTCAGTTAGATTTTGCGTAGTTATGGAAAAGGACAAAGATAAAGCAGGAGTAAATATTCTCGATTAGGGAAAGGCCAATTTTACGAAGCTGAGATGTGATTTAGCGAAAGTGGACTGGAAACAGCTGCTTGAAGGTAAATCAGTGTCAGAGGCACTCAAGGAGGAGATAGTGAGGTTTCAGTGCAAATGTTCCCTCAAAGAAAAAGAGTGGGGGGGACGAAATTGGGTGCCTTTGTGCCTCCTGTTAGATCCCCCGGGGGCGCTAATGGGGCGCAGATGGCTTTGCGACCGGGCACAGCGCTGACATCTACTCCCGCCATATTCGGCGGGAGTTTTGCAACAGCACTACAGCGTTGCGCCCCATTCTCCTTTACCTGGAGATCGTGCCGTCATCGCCGTGCGCATCGCCCCGGTAGCGCCCCGGACCTGAAATTGACTTCCGCCCCCTGCATCAGCGTCGGTCGAAAACACCGACAGCTGCAGGAGGCGTGCATCGGGCGGCCGACCACTTCGGGGGTGATGATTAAAGCCGAGGTGGCCGAGGTAAGTAAAAAAAAAGGTTACCTTTCTTGTTCCAGTTTTTTTCGCGGGTGCCTGCCCGCGATCGATCAGCCCGGCACTCTGCTTCAGTGCCGGGCTGATCGCGCGGGATGGCGGCTGCCTTGGTGGTCCAGCTAGGTGCTCTTTTTATATTGCAGAGCCTGCAGCGATGGCCCTTCCCTTTAAGGGAGGGAAGGAGTCTTTGAACGCGGCGGCGTTGCACGGCCCAGTGTGCAGCACTGCTGAAGTCTCCGCCCCGCCTGCTGCCGATTACACTCCAAGAAGGAAGTGGAGCGCTTGATTTAGCGCTTCCTTCCTGGAGCGCAAACGGCGAATTTTTCAAAAGTATGAAATCGTTAGGGCCTGGCGCTAACTTTTCAAGCTTTTAAAAATTAGCGCCGCAAACGGGTGATAGTGAATCTCTCACCCTGGGACTTCCAAATCTAGAGCCCCGTGGCTGTCAAGGAACACACATGGTAGGATAAGACAAGAAAGGGAAACTTATGTCAGATACCGAGAGCCCAATACTGCGGAAAGCCTAGACGAGTGTAGAAGGTGCAGGGGTGAAATTAAAAAGGAAATTAGGAAAGCAAGAGAGAGCATGAAAAAATATTGGCAAGTAAAATCAAAGAAAACCCAAAGATGTTTTATAAATACAGAAAGAGCAAGAGGATAACTAAAGTAAGAGTAGGTCCGATTAGAGACCAAAAAGGTAAGCCGTGTGTGGAGGCGAAAGACATGAGTATTATTAAAGTAGTGTTATTACACCTACCTCCTGGATCCAGGTTCCCTGCCTAACCCACCCACCGTGATCGGAGACCCCACCACGAGGCCACCGATCACCTTCCCGGACAACCCCCTCCCCCGCCACCGATCACCTTCCCGGACAACCCCCTCCCCCGCCACCGATCACCTTCCAGGACAACCCCTTCCCCCGCCACCGATCACCTTCCCGGACAACCCCATCCCCCGCCACCGATCACCTTCCCGGACAACCCCTTCCCCCGCCACCGATCACCTTCCCGGACAACCCCCTCCCCCGCCACCGATCACCTTCCCGGACAACCCCCTCCCCCGCCACCGATCACCTTCCCGGACAACCCCATCCCCCGCCACCGATCACCTTCCCGGACAACCCCTTCCCCCGCCACCGATCACCTTCCCGGACAACCCCCTCCCCCGCCACCGATCACCTTCCCGGACAACCCCCTCCCCCGCCACCGATCACCTTCCCGGACAACCCCTTCCCCCGCCACCGATCACCTTCCCGGACAACCACCTCCCATGCCACCAATCACCTTCCCGGACAATCCCCTCCCCCGCCACCAATCACCTTCCCGGACAACCCCATCCCCCGCCACCAATCACCTTCCCGGACAACCCCCTCCCCCGCCACCGATCAGCCTGAGGGGACGGCGATGATCCTCCGGTGGCCGGCCCCAAACTTCTTCCCTCCCCCCACCAACTCCCCACCCCCCGCACCCCTGGTCCCTCGCCCACCCCGATCCTCCGGAGGCCGACACCAGCCTCCACCCGATCTCTCCCTCCCTCCTCTGTGCAGCCTAGTGCCGCAGGCCTACCCGCCCTCAGCCAGCCAGCTTCTCAATCTGGCTGGCTGTGGGCGGGAAACAGAGTCTTCAGATACAAATCAGGCTCTCCCGGGTTTCCTGACTGCATCAGAGCTCACTCACCCCCAACCCGCCTTCCCCATGAAAATCCAGCCCTTTGTGTCTGTCTTCACAAAAGAGAGGAATGATGCAGCCATTGAAGTTATGGAGGAGGAGTGTGAAATATTGGATGGGATAAATATATTGAGGGACGAAATATTAAGGGGTTTAGTATCTTTCAAAACAGATAAATCGCCAGGCCCGGATGAAATGTATCCCAGGCTGTTAAGAGAAGCAAGGGAGGAAACAGCGAAGGCTCTGACCATCATTGTCCAATCCTCTCTGGCTACAGCGGTGCTGGAGGACTGGAGGACTGCTAACGTGTACCGTTGTTTGAAAAGGGAGAAAGGGATGGACCGAGTAATTACAGGCCAGTCAGCCTAACCTTGGTGGTGGGCAAATTATTGGAAAGAATTCTGAGCGACTGTATTAATCATCATTTAGAAAGGCAGGGATTAATCAAGAACAGTCAGCATCGATTTGTTAAGGGAAGGTCATGTCTGACTAACTTGATTGAAATTTCTGAGGAGGTAACAATGAGGGTCGATGAGGGTAGCGCTTTTGATGTAGTTTACATGGATTTTAGCAAGGCTTTTGACAAGGTCCCACATGACAGATTGGTCAGAAAAGTTAAAAGCCCATAGGATCCAAGGGAAAGTGGCAAGTTGGATCCAAAATTGATCAGTGGCAGGAAGCAAAGAGTAATGTTCGACTGGTGTTTTTGTGACTGGAAATCTGTTTCCAGTGGGGTTCTGCAGGGCTCGGTACTAGGTCCCCTGCTTTTCATGGTATTTATCAATGATTTAGATTTAAATCTAGGAAGTATGATTACGAAGTTTGCAGATGATACAAGAATTGGCCGTGTGGTTGATAGTGAGGAAGAAAGCTGTAGACTGCAGGAAGATATCAATGGACTGGTCAGGTGGGCAGAAAAGTGGCAAATGGAATTCAATCCTGAGAAATGTGAGGAAATGAATTTGGGGAGGGTTAACAAGGCAAGGGAATACACAATGCCCTAGAAATTCGTGGCCGCCACAAAAGCTGGCGGTGCCACCGCGGCCGGGTGTTAATGGCCGCCGAAAATGGTGGCGCTGGCAGGACCGAAAAATCAGCGCTGAGGACTAATTAACATTAGCCCAGTGCTTAACTCACAGTGCAACGCCGTCCTGGTGGGGATGGTCCCAGCAGGAGGCTCCAATGTAGCGTGGCCCAAGCGTCGATGCAGCTAGAAAACCCTGCTCTGAAAGCGAGGCTCTGATTTCAGAAAGCATTGTCGCTTTCTTAAAGGGGAACCGCCTTCTGAAATGAAAAATAAAAATGATGTAAAAATATGCAGTTTTTAGCCCTTACAGCTCAACTGCCTTCTGAAAAAAAAAATTAACATTAAAAAGAAATCCCAAATGGGAGTCTTCAGCTCTTAAAGCTGAATTCCCTTCCGCACTTTAAAAAATGGGCAATGTGCTTCAGCACTAACGCAAATATCTTAGCAAGCCAGGGAAGGGCCGCCCAGGGTCTCGCACGCAGCACTCCAGCCTTTGTGCAGGGGGTCAACAGTGCAAGAGAGGTCCTCTACCCACAGGGGCCAGGAGGCCCTCCAGAAAGAACGATGTGGAACCAGATCACCAAGGCCGTCACTGCCAGCAGTGTCGGCCCTGCCACCTGGCTCCAGTGCCCAAAGAAGCTTCATGACCTCAGACCACTGGTCAAGGTCAGTGAATGCATCTTCAAAAGCCGTCTCCTACCAACTGCACCACTAGCCTCACACACTTCTCAATGCATGGCTCCATGCCCTCCCCCACCCCCCACACACAATCATTTACCTACCAACAATCTGTACCAAACACGAGTCACATCTCCCATTCCTAGCTTCACCTCACCCCATTTGAGGATACGGTGCTGGCCATTCTTGGCAGGGGCATGGCTGAGCCCTTGGCCAGCGGCGGGGCTGAAAGGATACGAGATGCTGGTATTCTCATATGCTATCCTCCTTCTGGCATGCACCTCTTGCTTTCCCGCTCCCCCGCCCCCTGCACCCAACCTCACCATAACTCCAACCTTATGCCTTCTTCATTTCTCACACCCAAGAAATGCAGCCTGCCCAGCCAATGGTTGACCAAGAAGAGGGAGAGGAGAGTGAAGAAGGAGCAGAAGAAGAAGAAACACCGTCACTCGATTTCACACTCCCTGCCACCAGCTCCTCAAGGTCGACCAGCAAGGCCATTTACAGTGCCCCCCATTGAAAGTCAGCAGCCTTCCACCAGCCATGCTGCAGCTACATATGATTACATAAAATTACATAGGATATACAGCACAGAAACAGGCCATTCGGCCCAACCAGTCCATGCCGACATTGATGCTCCACACGAGCCTCCTCCCGTCTTTCCACATCTAAATCTATCAGCATAACCCTCTATTCCCTTCTCCCTCATATGCTTATCTAACTGCCCCTTAAATGCATCTATACTATTCGCTTCAACCACTCCCTGTGGTAGCGAGTTCCACATTCTCACACTCTCTGGGTAAAGAAGTTTCTTCTGAATTCCCTATTTGATTTCTTGGTGACGATCTTATATTGATGGCCTCTAGTTATGCTCTTTCCTACAAGTGGAAACATTCTCTCTGTATCCACTCTATCAAAATCTTTCATAATTTTAAAGACCTCAGTTAGGTCACCCCTCAGCTTTCTTTTTTCAAGCGAAAAGCGACCCAGCCTGTTCATCCTTTCCTGATAGGTATACCCTCGAATTTTGGGGTAGCACTGCGTGACATCAGTGGGATAGGCAAAGGCACACACAATACAGTCACTAAGGGAATGCATATGGGTGATGAGTTGATTTCTTTATGTCATATTGGATGGATTGATGTATAAAGTTGGATTGGAAAGTTTGCTTTGTAGTGGCTTTTATTTCAGTATTGTGGCCAAGAGGACGTTGTGATGGTCAGTAACAGAAAGGTGTGGGACAAATGTTGAAAGAGGAATTTGGGTTGTGGTCACTGGTACTGCAGGCAAATCCCGGCCAGAAAGGGGCTGTCTGGGTTGCCTCCTTCCTTCTGCTTCCTCCTCTTCTGCTTCCTCCTCTTCTGTGTCTTCCTCTCCTCTTCTGCTTCCTCCTCTTCTGCGTCTTCATCTTCTGTGTCTTCCTCTTCCGTCTGTGAGCGGATGCTGGAAATCTGAAATAAAAACAGAAAATGCTGGAAATACTCAGCAAGTCAGGCAGCATCTGGACCTGAGACGTGAACTCTGTTTCTCTCTCCACTGCCTGACCTGTTGAGTATTTGCAGCATTTTCTGTCTTCTCAATGCCTTCCTTTACCATCCGAGGCCTTGCAAGCATCCAGCGGCATTCCCTACACTCCCTGCACACTTAAAAATCTTTTAACATGTGTTGCACCAAGCCACTACTTCAATAAAATAAAGAAATTCCAGTTCAAAAGCTTAAATGCAAACTTGCCTGAAAGATGCGTGTGTCCCTTTAAGAGGTGCTGACAGCATCTCTGTCAGTCTGCTGCACTCTGGATTTTCATGGCGAGCTTAGGGTTGAAGTTCACTGAGGTGCCGTTAAGTCGACGTGCGACGTCACCCTCTCCTCATTTACATTTCCAGGGCCAGTGCTGCTATCGGCAGAGCTAAGGCCCTCACCAAAATGGTGGCCGCCAAATCCTGCGCCAGAGAAGGGCGTTGGAGTGGTGGCCGCCATTTTTTGACCGGATCGCGGCAGTAACTCATCACGGTAAGTCCACAAATCGCTGAAGGTAGCAGGACAGGTGGTTAAGAAGGAATACGGGATACTTTCCTTTATTAGCCGAAGCATAGAATATAAGAGCAGGGATGTTATGCTGGAACTGTATCAAGCACTAGTTAGGCCACAGCTAGAGTACTGCGAACAGTTCTGGTCACCATATTACAGGAAGGATGTGATTGTATTGGACAGGGTACAGAGGAGATTTACAAGGACGTTGCCAGGATTGGAAAATTTTAGCTATGAGGAAAGATTGGATAGGCTGGGGTTGTTTTCTTTGGAACAGAGGAGGCTGAGGTGTATAAAATTATGAGGGACCTAGATAGAGTGGATAGGAAGAGCCTATTTCCCTTAGCAGAGAGGTCAATATCCAGGGGGCATAGATTTAAAGTAATTGGTAGAAGGATTAGAGGGGAGCTGAGGAGAAATGTTTTCACTCAGAGGGTGGTGGGGGTCTGGAACTCACTGCCTGAAATGGTGGTAGAGGCAGAGACCCTCATCGCATTTAAAAAGTACCCTGGATATGCACTTGAAGTGTCAAGGCTACGGACCAAGAGCTGGAAAGTGGGATTAGGCTGGATCGCTCTTTTTCAGCCACGATGGGCCAAATGGCCTCCTTCTGTGTCGTAAAGGTCTATGGTTCTATGGGGTGTAGCCGACAGAAGACATCAATCACGCCCTCCCCCTCCGCATTCTTCTGTGGTGTTAAAACACCTCTGTTCAGCAATAATTTTATATTTTTTTTTACTATGTTGACAAATTGTTTGCCTAGAGATAGAGACAAGAGAAATAAAGAGAGGGAAAGGCTGCTAACTTTTTAGATGTGATAAAATCCTACTGCTCATTTCCCAGACAGGGACCATTATACACTCTAGGAAGGATGTGGGGGCAGTATAGAGGGTGCAGTGCAGGTTCACTGGGATACTGCCTGGCATGAGGAGGTACTGGCGGGAGGAGAGACTTGAAGCATTGGGGCTGTTTCCATGAGGACAGAAGACATTATGGGATGATTTGCTAAAGGTGTTTGAAATGATAGGACAGCACAGAAACAGATTGGGCCAGATCTTGCTGGAATCTTGCGGCGTGCGCCATTTGTCAGACTTTCTCCCGCACCCTTCAGCGCGAAATTTTCTTGTGCCGTAGCTTGCTGGAAGTGCGAGGTGACAGGGGCACGGCGAGGGTAACGGGGCATCTGGGACCACAGTGAATGGCGGGCCCAACAGCGCATCTCCTTAACCAATGAGATTGAAGGATTGAGAAGGTCTGAGAAGGAGGGTGAATTCGAGTTAAATCAGGTACAGAAAGAGAAATAAAGAGAGGGAAATTAAGATTGGATTAAGAGACAGGGATAAAAAGAGACAGGAAGGAAAAGTAAGAAAAAAATGTAAAATTTAAAACTTGACATTTTTAAAATCTCCGAAAACATTACACAACCTGAAGGAATGAGACTCCACATTTTTAATTGTTTACTTTGTGGGCAAAAGTGGTTGCTTGGCAGTCATTAATAATGAACACATCGTTAACAGGGTACTTACGCCATTAAGTACAATGGGCGATTAATGTGCACATGCAGCAACTTCTTGAAAATCATGGGGAGGTTAAATGCGAGATGCCGTTTTTGCGAAGATAACGGTGGAGCGGTGCAAATCGTCCGGCAACTTGTGGCAATTCGCAATTCACGGGAGTATCTCTCCCTCGCCATAAGTTGGCTGGCTGATTTGCACGTTAATAACGGCGAGCGTCGTTCCCACGCTGCTATTTTTTCAGCAAAATCTGGCCCATTGTTCCCGGTGTTTGAGGGGGGGTCTACATCAAAGGGACATAGATATAAACTCAAATGTAAGAGATTTAAGACAGAGGGCAGGAGAAATGTGTTTTTACACAGAGGGTTAAGAGGCTGTGGAATGCATTGCCAGAGTTAGTGCTTGAAGCAGAGACCGTGTCAACATTTAAGAACAGGTTAGATAGGTGGTTGAAGGAATGGGGGATAAAGGGATATGGAGACATGGCAGGCACGTGGTATTAGGACTACTGCTCGCGTGGAGTCTGAACACCAACATGGACTGGTTGGGCCGAATGGTGTAATAATTTCTATGTAATTCTATGTATTTAACAAAATGCCACGGCCTTTGGTTAAAAGGGAGTTCTATCATGTGTTGCGAGTAGTGCTAATTTGATGAAGTGGCCTTATTTGTGGCATTGTTCAATATTGTGAAAATATTCACAAGATTTTGGCAGCCAGCTCCTCTTCGTAGTGGTTTCATGTGGTGCAACACAACTGCTTAAGGAACAGTTGTTCACCTCCCACATTTTGCACAGGAAGCTGGAGAGTCTGCTTATGCGTATGTCAAGTCATTTCATTCACTATTTCAAGGCACAAAGTAAACTGTTGATCCCCGATCTTCACTTCTGAGCCGAACGTGTACCAGTGCTACATTGCAGAAGATTTTGGACCTTAGCCAGATGTCTATAAAGGGTTAAGGTCGGACCTGTTGATAACTTCAGTGAAAATGTTGCTGTCAGTATTTTGCGGTTTGTAGCCATGCTGATTTTTCAGTGTAATTACCCACAGTAGGGATTTCATGATATGCCTCAGTTGACATTAAAGGGTATTTCTGCAAGGTTAGGAAGAATAAATCAAGCTTGGTATTACATAGATGGTGATTTCAATAACATCTATCATCCCTGCCTCAGGAATCAGACTGTGCTGTACATATATGAGCACATTCATATAAACACAATTCAATGTGATTGTTTGCAATTACCTAGGTCGGGGCATATTACTTGGATCCTGTTTAATGACAAGTTTGATGGCGATTGCTACCCGGCAGTCTGAGGGTACATACTCCTCACGTTAAATCGTGGTCAGGCTGTACAAGCAAATGACCTCAATGCAGGCAGGAAATGTCAGCATTTGTGTATCATAGGACAGAGGGGAAAATTAACATCGGACGAGCCGAAAGAACAGAGTGGGATAGGAAAATAGGAACATAGGAACAGCAGTAGGCCATTCAGAACCTCGACTTCCTGAGAAAGAAAGAAAGACTTGCATTTATATAGGATGTCCCAAAGCACTTTACAGCCAATTAAGTACTTTTATTGAAGTGTAGCCACTGTTGTAATGTAGGAAACGACGCAGCCAATTTGCGCACAGCCAGCTCCCATAAACAGCAATGTGGTAATGACCAGATAATCTGTTTTAGTGATGTTGATTGAGGGATAAATATTGGTCAGGACACCAGGGAGAACTCCCCTGCTCTTCTTCGAAATAGTGTCATGGGATCTTTTACATCCACCTTAGACAGCAGGTGAAAGGCACTATGTAAATGCTAATCTTTCTTTCCAAACATCAGGCACTGTTACTGGTTAACCGCTCATCAAAGCTCGTGTCTGGGAATTAACGCTGAGGCCTCTCTACCAACTCCCTACATAGACCCCAGGATAGATCAACAGGGTTCCACGAGCATCCCATTGCTGTGTGCAACTTGGCCGCTGTGTTTCCCTACATTACAACAGAGTCCACGGGCTGGATTTTGTCAATGGGGAGCTTTTGGAGGCGGGACTCCCACTTGTCGGGTTTTAGTCCCGCCTCCGACAACTTCTGGCCAACCCACGCTATTTTCCCTTGATTGACCTTGTTAAGCCCGCCCAGCGGGCTTAGCAGGCCAATTAAGGGGAAGCCGGTTACAGAGAACATCAGCGTAGGACGTTTCATCTGTCAAGAGCTTTTGACAGATGAAATGTCAGCGTTTGACGGCTCTGTGAAGCTGTCAAACACGGACAATCTGTCCTCTAAGTTGAACCCTTCCACTCAGGCTCAGTTAGAGAGCTCTCCTGAGCAGAAAGCAGAAGGCTGCAGCTTTTGACAGTTCAGCGGCCATTCTGCTTTCTGTGCCGGTGAGATGAGTGACTCCCGAGACCTGAAGGGAGGAAGCCTGCAGGAGGAAGTAAAGGTAAGTAAAACTTATTAAAACATTTTAAACACACCTCATACACTCACCTCTCCATACTTGCCGTCATCACTCACCTGCACACTGGACATCTCGGCCCCTCCGACCCCTGCAGACCGACGGTTCACCTCACTGACCCCTGGCGAGGTTCGGAGCCGTCGGGAAGCCCACACTTCAGGGCTCAAAATGGGGATTCTCCAAAAAACTGCCTGTTAACTACCTGTTAACAGGCAGTTAATTGGCACTAATCCCCTTCCCGCCTCAAGGAGCCGGGACCCGGCGCGAGTCGGGTACCCGCCTCCTGGGAAGATGGCACGAAGGCGGGTTGGGGGCAAGATGGGTACCTGCCCCCAGATTCTGCCATTTTCCCGGCAGTCCCGCCTCCAGGACTGACCAGGAAGCTCCAGAGCGATTTGGACAGACTGGGTGATTGGGCGGATAAATGGCAGATGCACTATAATGTGGACAAGTGCGAAGTTATCCACCTTGGGTGCAGGAACGGGAGGGCAAATTATTATTTAAATGGCAATAAATTGGGAGAGGGGGAAGTACAGAGAGACCTGGGTGTTCTTGTACACCAGTCACTGAAGGCGAGCATGCAGGTGCAACAGGCGATCAAGAAGGCAAACGGTATGCTGGCCTTCATAGCAAAAGGGTTGGAATACAGGAACAGGGATACCTTGCTGCAGCTGTACAGGGCACTGGTGAGACCACACCTCGAGTACTGTGTACAGTTTTGGTCGCCTCATCTGAGGAAAGATGTTCTTGCCATGGAGGGGGTGCAGCGGCGATTCACCAGGCTGATACCAGGAATGGCGGGATTGACCTATGAGGAGAGACTATGTAGTTTAGGGATGTACACACTGGAGTTTAGAAGATTGAGAGGGGACCTCATAGAAGTGTATAAAATTCTGACAGGTCTAGACAGACTAGATGCAGAAGGAATGTTTCCCTTGGCGGGTGAGAACAGAACTAGAGGACATAATTTAAGGATAAGGGCTAAACCATTTAGGACAGAAATGAGGGGGAATTTCTTCACTCAGAGGGTGGTGAACCTGTGGAACTCATTGCCACAGAGGGCAGTGTACGCCAGCTCATTAAATATATTTAAGAGGGAATTAGATATATTTCTACAGGCAAAAGGGGTTAAGGGTTACGGAGAGAAGGCTGGGACGGGATACTGAATTGGAGGATCAGCCATGATCTCATTAAATGGCGGAGCAGGCTCGAAGGGCCGGATGGCCTACTCCTGCTCCTATCTTCTATGTATCTATGTATCTATGTAAACCCGCCTCCCCAGGGCTGGCAAAATCGCCCCCAATACTTCAAAAGTACTTCATCGGTTGTGAAGCATTTTCGGAGATCCTGAGGCCATGAAAGGCGCTATATAAATGCAAGTTCTTTCTTTTTTATTCCAGTGCACATTAAGGGCACACGAGGACTGGAGTACTTGGGGTAGGGATTCGTCGGCTCCTGCTTTCGGGAACGAAGGCAGTGATGCAGCTGCGACCTGTGCCCGAACCAGGAGGCCCGAGGCCCAGTTTTGGGCTGGCCTTGTGCCTGATTAATATTAACTGGCAAGCTACCATCGCCTGTCGCGTTACCACAGGCAGCTCACCCATTTGAAGAAATAAATATCGAGCCACTTGCAATTCCAGCAGCGGGCCGAAGATAAGTCCTGGGGTGGGGAGCAGTGCGGTAATGTGAGTGGGTGGGGTGGGGTGGGGGGGCGTGTCGGGATAATGTGGTGTTGAGGGAGCAGTCCAACTCCTCCTGGCTCCACAGCAATTTTTAATTTTTTTAAAAGTACCATTTTGTGGCGACCGCTTAAGAATCCCGATCAGAGCAAGCCCGGCTCCTGCTCTGTGATATTCAGCTTAGTACAGGGGGCCTTAGTACCCTCATTTACATATGTAAGAGGCCTGACGCTCATTTTAGGTGGCCACCAGGGATGCCTGAAAAATCCAATATCGGGCCAGACGTCTTGCAGGCATCCTTTGAGCACAGGACTTTGTTCCCTGAAATGGACGTCCCAAAGCACCTTACAGCCAATAAAGTACTTTCGAAATGTCGTCACAGTTGCAATGTAGGAAACGCGGCACTCAATGTGCGCTCAGCAAGGTCCCACAAGCAGCAATGAGATAAAGATCAAATAATTTAATTTATTGATTTTGGTTGAGGGATAAATATTGGCCAGGACACCAGGGAGAGTACCCCCTGCTCTTCTTCAAAATGCTGCCATGGAATCATTTATTTCCACCTGAGAGGGCAGGCAGAGCCTCAGTTTAACATCTCATCAGAAAGATGGCCCCTCCGACAGTGCTGTACTCCCTCAGTGTGTGTGTGAGAGAGAGAGAGAGTGTGTGAGAGAGAGTTGCACTGAATTATGTGCTTAAGTCTCTGGAGTGGGGCTTGAACTCACAGCCTTCTGATTCAAGAGTGCTATCAATGAGTCACGGCTGACACCAAAGAAGCTTGACACCAGCACAGAATAAAGCATGCTAAATATCTGAGCCAGAATTCTTTGCTCTGTCAGAAAGTCGATGGGGCAGGCCTTGCACTTGCCTCATACTGTGCTCCTGCCCTGACTGACTTTCTGGGGCACGCTCATTTACATATTATCGGGAAGATTCCCGCCTCCTTTGGGGAGCCCACCTCAGTTTGGAAGGGGGGGGTAGGGGGCGGCAGGGAGAAGAAAATGGCCGTGGTGGTTTTCAGGTGTTTGTTGCATTGCAGTGGAGCTAGCTCCTTCTACATCAGTAGCACTCTCACCTCTGAGCCATAAAGTCGTGGCTTCAAGCCCCACTCCAGAAATCTGAGTGCACTATGTAGGCTGGCACTCCAGTGCAGTACTGAGGGAGAGCTGCACTGTCAGAGGTGCTGCCTTTCAGATGAGACATTAAACCGATGCGCTCTCAGGTGGACACAAAAGACCATGCATCTATTCAAAGAAGAGCAGGGGAGTTCTCCCTGGTGTCCAGTGTTCCCTGTAAGGTGCGCTGCTGCTCCAGGGAACCCGCGCAGCCGGCTTGCCGACATTTCAATGTAAAAACCACGCGGTATTTTGAATGGCCCATGCAGCCCCTTAAAGGGGCCACGTGGGGCCCAAAAAAATTACAGGGAACATAGCTGGTGCCCTGGACAATACTTATTCCTCAATTAACATCATGAAAACGGGATATCTGGTCATTATTTCATTGCTGTTTGTGGGACTTTACCTTGAGAATATTGGCTGCCGCATTTGTCTGCATTAATTGGATGTGAAGCGTTTGAGACATTTTGAGGATGTGAAAGGCACTACATAAATGCAAAAAGATGAAGCCTCCTGCTGGAGAAGAATCGTGTAGCCCTGTACATAACTTAATCCTTTGAGACTCCTCCGTGGGATGTTGCGGTGTAGTTCAGTTATGGTTATATAAATTTTTAGTCATTTTTAGTTAGTTTTCAGTTAGCCTGACATCAGTAGTAGGGAAAATGCTAGAATCTATTATTAAGGACGTGGTAACAAGGCGCTTAGAAAATAATAATAGGATTGAGTAGAGTCAACATGGATTTATGAAAGGGAAATCGTGTTTGACAAATCTGTTAGAGTGTTTTGAGGTTGTAACTAGCAGAATAGATAAGGGGGAACCAGTGGATGTGGTGTATTTGGATTTTCAGAAGGCATTCGATAAGGTGCCACACAAGAGGTTATGAAACAAAATTAGGGCTCATGGGATGGGGGTAATATACTAGCATGGATTGAGGATTGGTTAACGGACAGAAAACAGAGAGTAGGAATAAACGGGTCATTTTCGGGCTGGCGGGCTGTAACTAGTGGAGTTCCGCAAGAATCAGTGCTTGGGCCTCAGCTATTCACAATCTAGATCATGATGCGGAGATGCCGGTGTTGGACTGGGGTGGACAAAAATGAGAAGTCGCACAACACCAGGTTATAGTCCAACAGATTTATTTAAAATTACAAGCTTTCGGAGCTGTTGCCCCTTCGTCAGGTAAAGGTACAATGAGGGAATCTACCATATTATACAGTATATAAACACAGAAAGCAATTTGTCTGCAGAGATACAATCTTTCAGGGAGGCCTTACATCAAAGACACACCAGAGCACAGCCAAGACAATGAGATGGGTCACAGGGGGTCCAACGTGTCAAATCCTGCCGTCTGCAGTTGAGCTTTTAACCTTTTTTTTTTGTTTTTTTTGTTTTGTTTCTTTTTGAGTTTTTTTACAAAAACTGGAAAGACAGACAACGATGTCGAGTCACATTCTGTAGCGTGACATGAACCCGATATCCCTATTGAGGCTGTCCTCATGGGTGCGGAACTTGGCCATCAGTTTCTGCTCGATGATTTTGCGTTGTCGTGTGTCTCGAAGGCCGCCTTGGAGAACGCTAACCCGCAGATCCGAGGCTGAATGTCCTTGACTGGGAGGTAACAATCCTGCCTGGCGATTGTTGCGCGGTGTCCGTTCATACGTTGTCTCAGTGTCTGCATGGTCTCGCCGATGTACCATGCTCCGGGGCATCCTTTCCTGCAACGTATCAGGTAGACAACGTTGGCCGAGTCACATGAGTATGTACCATGTACCTGGTGGGTAGTGTCCTCACGTGTGATGATGGTATCTGTGTTGATGATCTGGCATGTCTTGCAGAGGTTGCCGTGGCAGGGTTGTGTGGTGTCGTGCTCGCTGTTCTCCTGACAGCTGGGTAATTTGCTGCGAACGATGGTACTTTTGAGATCCAGACCTTCAAAACATCCTACGCGCTCTCATCCCACATTCTCCCCGCGTAGGAGACTTTTACTGCCTCCCAAAGATACACAAAGCCAACACACCCGGACGTCCTATCGTATCAGGCAACGGAACCCTGTGTGAGAACCTCTCTGGGTACGTCGAGGGCATCCTGAAACCCATCGTACAGGGAACCCACAGCATCTGTCGCGACACTACAGACTTCTTGCAGAAACTCAGCACCCATGGACCAGTTGAACCAGGAACACTCCTCGCCACGATGGACGTATCGGCACTCTACACCAGTATCCCCCACGATGACGGCATCGCTGCGACAGCCTCATTACTCAACACCAACAACAGCCAATCTCCAGACGCCATCCTACAACTCATCCGCTTCATCCTTGACCACAATGTCTTCACCTTCGACATCCAGTTTTTTACCCAAACACACGGAACAGCCATGGGGACCAAATTTGCACCCCAATACGCCAACATCTTCATGCACAAGTTCGAGCAAGACTTCTTCGCTGCACAGGACCTCCAACCAACACTGTACACCAGATACATCGACGACATCTTCTTCCTTTGGACCCACGGCGAAGAATCACTGAAAGGACTACACGATAACATCAACAGGTTCCATCCCACCATCAAACTCACCATGGACTACTCCTCAGAATCGGTTTCATTCTTGGACACACGAATCTCCATCAAAGACGGACGCCTCAGCACTTCACTCTACCGCAAGCCCACGGACAACCTCACGATGCTCCACTTCTCCAGCTTCCACCCTAACCACGTTAAAGAAGCCATCCCCTATGGACAAGCCCTGCGAATACACAGGATCTGCTCAGACGAGGAGGAACACGTTGGACAAATACGGACACTGAAAGAAGCCCTCGTAAGAACGGGATATGACGCTCGACTCATCGATGGACAGTTCCGACGGGCCACAGCGAAAAACCGCATAGACTTCCTCAGAAGGCGAACACGGGACACAACCAACAGAGTACCCTACGTCGTCCAGTACTTCCCCGGAGCGGAGAAACTACGCCATGTTCTTCGCAGCCTTCAACATGTCATCGATGACGACGAACGCCTTGCTAAGGCCATCCCCACACCTCCAGTACTCGCCTTCAAGCATCCGCCTAACCTCAAAAGTACTATCATTCGCATCAAATTACCCAGCTGTCAGGAGAACGGCGACCACGACACCACACAACCCTGCCACGGCAACCTCTGCAAGACATGCCAGATCATCAACACAGATACCATCATCACACGTGAGGACACTACCCACCAGGTACATGGTACATACTTATGTGACTCGGCCAATGTTGTCTACCTGATACGTTGCAGGAAAGGATGCCCCGGAGCATGGTACATTGGCGAGACCATGCAGACACTGAGACAACGTATGAACGGACACCATGCAACAATCGGCAGGCAGGATTGTCACCTCCCAGTCGGGGAACACTTCGGCAGTCAAGGACATTCAGCCTCGATCTGCGGTTTAGCGTTCTCCAAGGCGGCCTTCAAGACACACGACAACGCAAAATCATCGAGCAGAAACTGATAGCCAAGTTCCGCACCCATGAGGACGGCCTCAATAGGGATATCGGGTTCATGTCACGCTACAGAACGTGACTCAACATCGTTGTCTGTCTTTCCAGTTAAAAAAAAAACACAAAAAAAACAAAACAAAAAACCCCCCAAAAAAAGGTTAAAAGCTCAACTGCAGACGGCAGGATTTGACACGTTGGACCCCCTGTGACCCATCTCATTGTCTTGGCTGTGCTCTGGTGTGTCTTTGATGTAATGCCTCCCTGAAAGATTGTATCTCTGCAGACAAATTGCCTTCTGTGTTTATATACTGTGTAATACTGTAGATTCCCTCATTGTACCTTTACCTGACGAAGGGGCAACAGCTCCGAAAGCTTGTAATTTTAAATAAATCTGTTGGACTATAACCTGGTGTTGTGCGACTTCTCATTTTTATTCACAATCTACATCAATGATTTGGATGAGGGGACCAAATGTAATATATCCAAGTTTGCTGATGATACAAAGCTGGGTGGGAATGTAAGTTGTGAGGAGGATGCAAGGAGGCTTCAAGGGGATATAGACAGGCTAAGTGAGTGGGCAAGAACATGGCAAATGGAATATAATGTGGAGAAATATGAAGTTATCCACTTTGGTAGGAAAAATAGAAAAGCAGAGTATTTTTTAAATGGTGAGAGATTGGGAAATGTTGGTGTTCAGAGGGACCTGGGGGTCCTTGTACACTAATCACTGAACATCAACATGCAGGTACAGCAAGCAATCAGGAAAGCAAATTGTATGTTGGCCTTTATTACAAGAGGATTTGAGTATAAGAGTAAAGACATCTTACTGCAATTATATAGGGCCCTGGTGAGACCACACCTGGAGTATTGTGTACAGTTTTGGTCTCCTTACCTAAAGAAGGATATACTTGCCATAGAGGGAGTGCAACGAAGGTTCACCAGACTGATTCCTGAGATGGGGGAATTGTCCTATGAGGAGAGATTGAGTAGACTAGGCCTATATTCTCTAGAGTTTAGAAGAATGAAAGGTGATCTCATTGAAACATACAAAATACTTACAGGACTTGACAGGGTTTCATGCAAGGGAGGATGTTTCCCCTGGCTGGGGAGTCTGGAACTAGGGGTCACAGTCACAGAAATGTCTTCACTCAGAGGGTGGTGAATCTTTGGAATTCTCTACCCCAGAGGGCTGTGGAGGCTCAGTCGTTGAGTATATTCAAGACAGAGATCGATAGATTTTTGAATATTAAGGGAATCAAGGGATATTGGGATAGTGCAGGAAAGTGGAGATGAGGTAGAAGATCAGCCATGATCTTATTGAATGGCGGAGCAGGCTCGAGGGGCCGAATGGCCTACTCCAGCTCCTATTTCTTATGTTCTTATAATGTCTACATGAGGGCAATGAATGTGTCTGCTACACAAACATCAGGATCATTCAATCAGTAAAGGTCAAGCTAATACCTCGTGGGAAGAACCTGTCGGGTGATTATTATGTGAAGCGACATGGGTCATTTTTCTCCATTAAAGGCTCCATAAATGTAAGCTGTTGTTGGTAATAATCATAATTTAATTGCAGTTATTAAAAATAGTGTGAAACTATCCAAATGTGTTCAGTGATTACTATATGTAACTACCACTCACAGCTTTTACTCTGTAATGTTTGCTTAAATGCAGCAAGTTGCGTTCAGCTGTTCATTTAGCTAGAAAAGCCGCTCCTTGCTTTTATGGAAGTTCGAAGTCTTTTACAGGTCCAGTCAGCACACTTTGCCCAAAGAGATTTTACGAGCCTATATTAAGTCCTTCTCCTTCACAATTTTTTTTACCATTCATCTCTCAAAAGTTGCACAATGAATTCTTTCTGTGAAATTGAAAATCTTTGCAGCACTTTCTTGATTTTTTTAATTCATTCTCGGGATGTGGGCGTCGCTGGCAAAGCCAGCATTTATTGCCCATCCCTAGTTGCCCTTGAGAAGGTGGTGGTGAGCCTCCTTCTTGAACCGCTGCAGTCTGTGTGGTGAAGGTACTCCCATTGAGCTTTTAGGGAGGGAGTTCCAGGATTTTGACCCAGCGACGATGAAGGACTGGTGATATTCTCCCAAGTCAGGATTGTGTGTGACTTGGAGGGGAACTTGCAGGTGATGGTGTTCCCATGCGCCTGCTGCCCTTGTCTTTCTAGCTGGTAGAGGTCCTGGGTTTGGGAGGTGCTGCCGAAGAAGCCTTGGTGAGTTCCTGCAGTGCATCTTATAGATGGTCCACCCTGCAGCCACGGTACGCCGGTGGTGGAGGGAGTGAATGTTTAAGGTGGTGGATGGGGTGCCAATCAAGCGGGCTGCTTTGTCCTGGATGGTGTTGAGCTTCTTGAGTGTTGTTGGAGCTGCACTCATCCAGGCAAGTGGTGAGTGTTCCATCACACTCCTGACTTGTGCCTTGTAGATGGTGGAATGGCTTTGGGGAGTCAGGAGGTGAGACACTCGCCGCAGAATACCCAGCCTCTGACCTGCTCTTGTAATCACAGTATTTATTAGGCTGGTCCAGTTAAGTTTCTGGCCAAATTGATTTATTATTGCTGATTTAAAATTTGGCAACAAAATGGTGCAAGGCTCCCAAGGTGCAATTGGCCTAATCTGGTGACCCCAGGCAAAATTTTCCACTGTGTATCTGCCCAATTTCAGCTGTCCCAGTGGCTGACTGGGGCAGGAAATCAGCCAGGGAGCCTTTCTGCTATTCACCATTTTGCCCAGGATTTTCCACCTGAAGTGATGGAGGGGATTGAATATATCGACGCAACTATAACCTGGCATATTCAAAGAGGGTGGAAATGATGGCATAACATCAGGGGTCAGCAATGGCTCAGTGGTAGCACTCTTGCCTCTGAGTAGGAAGGTTGAGAGAGGCTTGAGCATGAAATCTAGACTGACAGAACAGTGCAGTACTGGGGGGAAGATGCTGTGTCAGAGGTGTTGTCTCTCAGATGAGATTTTATCCCGAGACCCCGTCTACCTTCTCATGTAAAAGAGCTTCTCTTCTTCTTAGGCAGTCCTTCGGAACCGAGGATGACTTGCTTCCACACTAAAAATTAGTTCTCAGGTGACTGATGAGTCCAATGCGGGACCTACAGTCTCTGTCACAGGTGGGGCAGACGGCGGTTGAAGGGGCGGGTGGGTGGGGTGCTTGGGTTGACGTGCGCTCCTTGCGCTGCCTGCGCTTGGCTTCCGCTTGCTCCCGGTGAAGAGACTCAAGGTGTTCGGCGCCTTCCCGGATGCTTCTCCTCCACTTTGTGCGGTCTTGGGCCAGGGATTCCCAGGTGTCGGTGGGGATGTTACACTTTTTCAAGGAGGCTTTGAGGGTGTCCTTGAAGTGTTTCCTCTGCCCACCTAGGGCTCTCTTGCCGTGTTGGAGCTCCGAGTAGAGCGCTTGTTTTGGGAGTCTCGTATTGGGCATGCGGACGATGTGGCCCGTCCATCGGAGCTGATTGAGCGTGGTCAAAGCTTCGATGCTGGGGATGTTGGCCTGAGCGAGAACACTGACGTTGGTGTGCCTATCCTGCCAAGGGATTTGCAGGATCTTGCGGAGGCAGCGTTGGTGGTACCTCTCCAGTGTTTTGAGGTGCCTGCTGTACATGATCCATGTCTCTGAAGCATACAGGAGGGCGGGTATCACTACTGCTCTGTAGACCATGAGCTTGGTGCCAGGTTTGAGGTCCTGGTCTTTCAATCTCTTCCTCAGGCGACCGAAGGCTGCACTGGCACACTGAAGGCGGTGTTGGACTTCGTCATCGACGTCTGCCCTTGTTGACAGTAGGCTCCCGAGGTATGGAAAGTGGTCCACATTGTCCAAGGCTCGTCATGGATTTTGATAATCGGGGGGCAGTACTGTGTGGTGGGAAGGTTGGTAGAGGACCTTTGTCTTACGGATGTTTAGTGTAAGGCCCATGCTCTTGTACGCGTCGGTGAAGGTGTTGACGATGGTTTGGAGTTCGGCCTCAGAGTGTGCGCAAACGCAAGCGTCGTCGGCATACTGTAATTCGATGACAGAGGATGGGACGACTTTGGATCTGGACTGGAGGCGACGGAGGTTGAACAGTTTCCCATTTGTCCTGTAGATTAGCTCCACTCCAGCGGGGAGCTTGCTGAGGGTGAGGTGGAGCATTGCAGCCAGGAAGATCGAGAAGAGCGTTGGTGTGATGACACAGCTGTGCTTGATCCCGGTCCGTACGTGAATTGGATCTGTGGTGGATCCGTTGCTCAGGATCACGGCTTGCATGTCACCGTGAAGCAGGCGGAGGATGGTGACAAACTTTTGAGGGCAGCCGAATTTGAGGAGGACACTCCATAATCCCTCATGGTTGACGGTGTTGAAAGCCTTTGTGAGGTCAAAGAAGGCCATGTACAGCGGTTGGTGTTGTTCCCTGCATTCCTCTTGTAGTTGACGCGCGGTGAAGATCATGTCCATTGTGCCCCTTAGTGGGCAGATTCCGCATTGTGACTCTGGGAGGAGCTCTTCAGCCACTGGGAGAAGGCAATTGAGGAGGATTCTTGCGATGACTTTCCCTGTGGCAGACAGAAGGGAGACGCCTCTGTAATTACCGCAATCGGACTTGTCACCTTTCTTGAAGATGGTCACGATTACGGCGTCTCTGAGATCCCCTGGCATGCTCTCCTCCTTCCTAATAAAAGAAATGAGTTAATGTATTCACACCAATAGTGCTTCTCCGCCATGTTTTAGCACCTCAGCGGGAATTCCATCTGCTCCTGAGGCCTTGTTGTTCTTCAGTTGTCAGATGGCCTTTTCAACCTCATGCCAGGCTGGGGTTGTGCTGAGGTGGTTGCGGGTAGCATGCTGCGGGATGGAGTTGAGGACACTCGCATCGAAGACAGAGTCTCGGTTAGGGAGATCTTCGAAGTGCTCCTTCCAGCGGGCACTTTCTGCCTCTCTGTCACACTCACTGGAAAGAGACACCGCAGGACACACTCACTGGAAGGAGACACACTATAAGGAGCTTGGGACCCAGGAGCGAGGTCGAGGCCCAGGAGCGAGGACGGGGACCAGGAGCAAGGTCGAGGCCCAGGAGCGAGGTCGGGACCCAGGACCGACGACTAGGCCCAGGAGCGAGGTCGGGACCCAGGAGCGAGGTCAAGGCCCAGGAGCGAGGTCGAGGCCCAGGAGCGAGGTCGGGACCCAGGAGTGAGGATGGGCCCAGGAGCGAGGTCGAGGCCCAGGAGCGAGCTCGGGACCCAGGAGCGAGGTCGAGGCCCAGGAGCGAGCTCGGGACCCAGGAGCGAGGTCGAGGCCCAGGAGCGAGGTCGGGACCCCGGAGCGAGGTTGAGGCCCAGGAGCGAGGACGGGACCCAGGAGCGAGGTCGAGGCCCAGGAGCGAGGTCAAGGCCCAGGAGTGAGGTCGGGACCCAGGAGCGAGGTCGAGGCCCAGGACCGACGACTAGGCCCAGGAGCGAGGTCGGGACCCAGGAGCGAGGATGGGCCCAGGAGCGAGGTCAAGGCCCAGGAGCGAGGTCGAGGCCCAGGAGCGAGGTCGAGGCCCAGGAGCGAGGTCAAGGCCCAGGAGTGAGGTCGAGGCCCAGGAGCGAGGTCGAGGCCCAGGAGCGAGGTCGAGGCCCAGGAGCGAGGTCAAGGCCCAGGAGTGAGGTCGAGGCCCAGGAGCGAGGACGAGGCCCAGGAGCAAGGTCAAGGCCCAGGAGTGAGGTCAGGACCCAGGAGCGAGGACGGGACCCAGGAGCAAGGTCAAGGCCCAGGAGCGAGGTCGAGGCCCAGGAGTGAGGTCGGAACCCAGGAGTGAGGTCGAGGCCCAGGAGCGAGGTCGAGGCTCAGGAGTGAGGTCGGGACCCAGGAGTGAGGTCGAGGCCCAGGAGCGAGGTCGAGGCTCAGGAGTGAGGTCGGGACCCAGGAGTGAGGTCGAGGCCCAGGAGCGAGGTCGAGGCTCAGGAGTGAGGTCGGGACCCAGGAGCGAGGATGGGCCCAGGAGCGAGGTCGAGGCCCAGGAGCGAGGTCGAGGCCCAGGAGCAAGGTCGAGGCCCAGGAGCGAGGTTGAGGCCCAGGAGCGAGGTCAGGACCCAGGAGCGAGGTCAAGGCCCAGGAGCGAGGTCGAGGCCCAGGAGCGAGGTCGAGGCCCAGGAGCAAGGTCGAGGCCCAGGAGCGAGGTCGAGGCTCAGGAGTGAGGTCAGGACCCAGGAGCGAGGATGGGCCCAGGAGCGAGGTCGAGGCCCAGGAGCAAGGTCGATGCCCAGGAGCGAGGTTGAGGCCCAGGAGCGAGGTCAGGACCCAGGAGCGAGGTCAAGGCCCAGGAGCGAGGTCGAGGCTCAGGAGTGAGGTCAGGACCCAGGAGAGAGGATGGGCCCAGGAGCGAGGTCGGGGCCCAGGAGTGAGGTCAGGACCCAGGAGCGAGGATGGGCCCAGGAGCGAGGACGAGGCCCAGGAGCGAGGACGGGACCCAGGAGCGAGGTCGGGACCCAGGAGCGAGGTCGGGACCCAGGAGCGAGGATGGGCCCAGGAGCGAGGTCAAGGCCCAGGAGCGAGGTCAAGGCCCAGGAGCGAGGTCAAGGCCCAGGAGTGAGGTCAGGACCCAGGAGCGAGGATGGGCCCAGGAGCGAGGACGAGGCCCAGGAGCGAGGTCGAGGCCCAGGAGCGAGGTCAAGGCCCAGGAGCGAGGTCAAGGCCCAGGAGTGAGGTAAAGGCCCAGGAGTGAGGTCAAGGCCCAGGAGTGAGGTCAGGACCCAGGAGCGAGGATGGGCCCAGGAGCGAGGACGAGGCCCAGGAGCGAGGTCGAGGCCCAGGAGCGAGGTCGAGGCCCAGGAGCGAGGTCAAGGCCCAGGAGCGAGGTCAAGGCCCAGGAGCGAGGTCAGGACCCAGGAGCGAGGATGGGCCCAGGAGCGAGGACGAGGCCCAGGAGCGTGGACGGGACCCAGGAGTGAGGTCGAGGCTCAGGAGCGAGGTCGGGACCCAGGAGCGAGGTCGAGGCCCAGGAGCGAGGTCGGGACCCAGGAGCGAGGTCGAGGCCCAGGAGCGAGGTCAGGATCCAGGAGCGAGGACGGGACCCAGGAGCGAGGTCAGGACCCAGGAGCGAAGTCGAGGCCCAGGAGCGAGGTCGGGACCCAGGAGCGAGGTCGAGGCCCAGGAGTGAGGTCGAGGTCCAGGAGCGAGGTCGGGACCCAGGAGCGAGGTCGAGGCCCAGGAGCGAGGTCAGGACCCAGGAGCGAGGACGGGACCCAGGAGCGAGGTCAGGACCCAGGAGCGAGGTCGAGGCCCAGGAGCGAGGTCAGGACCCAGGAGCGAGGACGAGGCCCAGGAGCGAGGTCGAGACCCAGGAGCGAGGACGGGACCCAGGAGCGAGGATGAGGCCCAGGAGCGAGGATGAGTCCAGCTGCGAGGTCGAGGCCCAGGAGTGGCACAGCATGGACCAGCAGCGGCACAGCATGGACCAGCAGCGGGGTCGGGAGGACCACACTGCAGCCTATGAGACCCAGGCAGAGAGGACCTGCGGGAAGGAGGGAGGAGGACAGTAGGAGTATGTTTGTGTGGGTGTGCTAGGCCGATGTAGCAGAGCCTGTAAAAGAGCATAGCATTTATATCGTGCCATTCAAGCGTCTCAAAGCACTTTGCAGCCAATGAAATACTTTTGAAGTGTGGTCACTGCTGCAATGTAGGAAATGCAGCAGCAAATTTGTGCACAGCAAAGTCCAACAAACAGCAATTGAGATAATAACGAGATAATCTGTTCTTAGGTGTTAGTTGCAGGATAGATATTGGCCAAGGCACCGGGGAGAACTGCCTGCTCTTCTTCGAAATAGTGCCATCTTTTACATCCACCTGAGAAGGCAGACAGGGCCTCGGTTTAACGTCTCATCTGAAAGATGGCACCTCTGACAGTGCAGCACTCCCTCAGTTCTGTACTGGAGTGTCAGCCTAGATTTTGTCCTCAAGTCGCCCTTGTTTTGAAGACACTTGGAGGCTGTTGCAGGGGAATATTTTTAATTAGAAATGTCAAGGGTGTGGAGCAGAGTAGTGATTTGGCTAAAAATAAGCAGAGTAGGTCAGGAAAGGACAGATAGCTTAACAAACGTAATAGGGCATCAGTGACGAAGGTGACATCAGGGAAAAATAGAAAAAAGTTAAAGCTAAAGGCACGAAATCTGAATGCGTGAAACATTTGCAACAAAATAGATGAATTAATAGCACAGATAGAAATAAAAGGGTTTGAACTAATAGACATTACGGAGACGTGGGGCTGGATTTTGCCAGGCTCGAGGAGTCGGGTTTGGAGGCGGGTCAGGTGGGAAAGTTGCAAAAAATGGTGTCTGGCTCCGATCCCACCTCCAGCCCACCTCTGAGCAACTTTCCCAAAAGCGGCCTTTCAGACCCCGTTTCGGTCCCGCCTCCAAGAGGCGGGGATAGGCCCTTAAGGCCCTTAACAAGCACTTAAGTGCCTCTATAATGCCATTTTGAGAAGCCTTTCTGAGTTTGACACATTTCCCACGTGCTGCACGTCTCCCCTGGAACACGCCAGTTAATCCTGACGGGCTCACAAGTGGATGGCTTACTAACAGCTGCAGCTCCACCATTAAAAAGGAGTTTTCTACAATGATCATTTGCAGGTGGCAGAACTTTGTTTTCTCAGGTCTGGGGGAACTTTTAGCAGGCCTACTCAGTTTGGAAGTTTGGAAGCTGAGATCCATCTCCAGTGTGACCTCCTGGGAAACCCCTCTCCCCACCTTGACTGAGCGCTTCCTCAACTCATGTATATACCAGCAGCATGGGAACCATTTATTTCCTTTCCTCCTGGACATCAGATTCGGACGAAGACCAGCCGCAGCAGCAGCAGAACCCAGAACAACAGCAGCACCAACAGCAGGAGCAACAACAGGAGCGCCAAGCTGCTGCTCAACCACCTGAAGCTGCACAGGCCAGAAGGTGCCAGCACAGGGAAGTACATTGCCGCAGGAGATACCCCCAAAACAGGGTTTACAGACAGAGGATGAGCTACCTCAACATGACTGAGCAGCAGTGCCAAAGGAGGCTCAGACTTTCGCGAGAGGTAGTGGGTGACATCTGCGCAATGCTGCAGCAAGACCTGGAGCCCAGAGGAGTGGGTGGACACCCCTTACCAGTGGCCGTCAAAGTCACCACCGCACTCAACTTTTTTGCTTCAGGCTCATTCCAGGGATCAGCAGCAGACATCAGCGGCGTCTCCCAGGCAGCCGCACACACTTGCATCATGCAGGTAACCGATGCCCTCTTTGTCAACGCGCACAATTACATCAACTTCTCCAAGGATCAAGCAAGTGTAACGGCGCGTGCGGTTGGATTTGCTAATATGGCAGGCTTTCCAAGGGTGCAGGGCATCGTTGACTGCACACATGTGGCCCTTAAGGCACATAAGAACATAAGAACATAAGAAATAGGAGCAGGAGTAGGCCAATCGGCCCCTCGAGCCTGCTCCGCCATTCAATAAGATCATGGCTGATCTGATCCTAACCGCCAATCTACTATCTATCACAGAACCATCTCCTGCATCTAACAGAATTGCACACACGAAATAGGAGCAGAATCAGGCTACACAGTCCCTGGGCCCGCTCCACTACCCACAGGGCCATGACCGATCCGAACCTAGACTCATGTCCAAATTCCTGCCCGCTCCCCGTAACCCTTAATGCCCTTTACTTCTAGGAAACTGTCTATTTCTGTTTTAAATTTAATTAATGTTGTAGCTTCTACAGCTTTTTGTGGCAGCATATTCCATGGACCTACCACCCTCTGAGTGAAGTAGTTCCTCCTCATCTCAGTTTTGAAAGAGCAGCCCCTTATTCTAAGACTATGTCCCCTAGTTCTCGTCTCACCCGTCATCGGGAACATCCTCCCCGCATCCACCCGATCCAACCCCTTCACAATCTTATATGTTTCAATAAGATCGCCTCTCATTCTTCTGAACTCCAATGAGTAGAGTCCCAATCTACCCAACCTCTCCTCATATGACCACCCCCTCATCCCCGGGATTAACCGAATGAACCTTTTTTGCACTGCCTCGAGAGCAAGGATGTATTTCCTTAAGTAAGGACACCAAAACTGTATGCAGTATTCCAGGTGCGGTCTCACCAATACCTTGTACAACTGAAGCAATACCTCCCTATTTTTATATTCTATCCCCCTAGCAATGAAAGCCAACATTCCATTTGCCTTCTTAATCACTTGCTGCACCTGCATACTAACCTTTTGAGTTTCGTGCACCAGGACCCCCAGATCCCTTTGCACTTCAGTACTCTCCAGTTTCTTGCCATTAAGATAATAAATTGCTCTAGGATTTTTCCTGCCAAAGTGCATCACCTCACACTTTCCAGTGTTGTATTCCATCTGCCAAATCTCTGCCCACTTACTTAGCCTGTCTATGTCCCCTTGCAGGTTTTTTATGTCCTCCTCACTCACTACTTTCCCTCCCATCTTTGTATCATCTGCAAATTTTGATATGTTACACTTGGTCCCCTCCTCCAAATCGTTAATATAGATTGTGAAGAGTTGGGGACCCAGCACTGACCCCTGTGGAACACCACTAGTTACTGATTGCCAGTCTGAGAATGAACCATTTATCCCAACTCTTTGCTTTCTGTTAGATAGCCAATCCTCTATCCATGCCAGAATATTACCCCCAATTCCGTGATTTTTTACCTTAAGCAATAATCTTTTGTGTGGCACCTTGTCAAATGCCTTTTGGAAGTCTAAATACACTACGTCCACTGGTTCCCCTTTATCCACTCTATATGTTACTTCCTCAAAGAACTCCAGCAAATTTGTCAAACATGACTTCCCCTTCGTAAAACCATGCTGACTTTGTCCTATTAAATTATGATTATCCAAATGTCCTGTTACTGTTTCCTTAATAATGCACCCCATCACAATCCAGGTATTTTTGTCAACTGCAAGGGCTTCCACTCCCTCAACTTGCCCCTGGTGTGTAACCACAATAAGGAAATTTTGCATGTTTGCGCCAAGTACCCTGGCAGTTGCCATGACTCTTTCATCCTGCGGCAGTCTAGTGTTCCTCCGCTCCTCAGTCCGCCAGACCAACTTTGTGGATGGCTACTTGGAGACAAGGGCTATCCCCCAAAGACGTGGCTAATGATGCCATTGAGGAGGCCATCCAACGAAGCTGAGGAACGTTACAACTCCAGCCACATTTCCACCAGATACATAATCGAGCAAACCATCGGCTTGCTGAAGATACGATTCGGATGCCTTGATAGATCAGGTGGAGCCCTGCAGTACTCAGCAGCCAGGGTCTCCAGAATCGTCATGGTCTGCTGTGCACTTCACAACATGGCACAGCATCGTGGCCTGCAGCTGCCTGAGGTACAAGTGGCTCATCGCATAGCCTCCTCGATGAGGATGAGGAGGAGGAGGAGGAGAGCGATAACGAACAGCTTGCGGAGGCGCATCAACCAGCGGCAGCAGCACGCGAGCTCATTGCTGCCCGGGATGCAAGGGATGCACTCATCTTGGCCAGATTTGCTTAGGTTGCCTCGCACCTTCTTACCACACCATCGACAATGGGCAAGAACCTGCAACTTCCTATCACTCTGACCACCATACTGACAATTCCAAGTCGTCCTGAGCCCTCAATGTGGAAGTCCCATTTGCGAAATGACACAGCCCACAACTTCAAAAGTTTGCCATCAAGTTATTTTATCACATAAATTCACGGATGGCTTTTCAAAAATAAACACAACAGAACACCCAAGTGACTACCCTTGTGATTACTTGTGTTTTATCTTCCTCTTACGCGTGCTCCTACGTGGTGCTTCCCCTGTGGCTTCAGCAGATGTGGAGGCCCCTTGCTCACTTTCTTGCTGCTCCTGCCTCGACACCTTTGGCGGGCGTCCTCTGGGGTTGCGAGCCTGTGAGGGCTCGCCAACAATCTGCTGCTCCTGCGGCAGTGCAGGGGCTGAGACGCCGATCTCAGTTGGGTGAGGACTCTGGTGGGGCTCTGACCGAGGGCTCTGCAGTGGTATGGTCATGTGAGTGCTTGGAGAGGAGTCCCCACTTCCTTGTTGTCTGCCACCAACATCCCTCTCATGGGTCAGCCCCACTTCAGAGCTAGCAAGTGGCTTGACAGCACCTTGCTGTGAAGGGATAATTACTAGTCCTAGCCCCTTTAGGGCTACCCCGGATCAGGCGTATTTTTCAAGACGTTCACTTTCAACTAAAGTTTGAGGTAGCCGAATCCTAAAGACGCTTAATTGGGTCTAAAGGTCCGGGCTATCTCTCCCTAAAGGAAAGGAACAACTCGAGAATTTTACCGTCCTCCAGATAGCACTTTTAATAAGTTTAGCTAGACTGTAACGTTCTGGATATTATGAGGGTCCAGAAAACTCCCTCAGAATTCTGCAACTCCTCACCAAAGAGTGTACAGAGATTGAGTTCACGAGTATTTGATACAGAAGTCTTATGTGAGACAATTCTAAAAATAAATAGATTTATTAAAGAACCGACATGCAATTTACAGTTGGTGAATCAGTCAATCGCAACATTAACAATTTAAAAAGAGAAAAAACGCTATCTTATTATTAACAGAGAATCCTACTTTTAAATCTTAACTTTACTACAGTATTACAGTTCTTAAAGTGTTCTACAGGATATCCACCAATATCAAATACCTTTGATCCCGAGGTACAAAGAGTTGGAGACTACAGAGCCGCCTCTGAAGCCGAGAATCGCTTTGCCAGATTAAAGCGAGTCTGTTATTCCATTTGAGAGTTCAATATTTATACCCTTTTTCCCGTGGTATTTCCTTTAAGGTTTTCTGCTGATGCAAGCTAATTATCTCTAGTCATTTTTCTGCCAACCTCTGCAACTCTTACTGCCACCTCAGCCAGACTCATATCTCATCTCTAGGTGTTCTAAGTTTACCATTTAAAAATGGTGTGCCGGCAGGTGTTCCTTACTTTATGTCATCTTTATGAGGGCAGGTGTTCCTTATTTTATGTGCTTCTTTACGAAGTGTAAATTAGAACACCTTATCCAGGGTGAACCATTGTTTCATTCCCAAAAGTTCAGCCTGTCGGAACCCTTCACCTTCTGTTTCAATAAGGTTATTTATTCAGGATCAACAACGATCTTATCTCAATATCCAGAATGCTTTCATAGTTATTTCATAGTTTGGTTTCTAAATTTCCAAACCCAGTTTGTCATGTTTTAATAAGGCCAGAAATTTTTCATAAGATAGTGTATTTTTCTGAATAGGTTATATGGCTTATTCCTTCACAGCTGCACTTCAGGGGGGCCATGAGGACCCGTTTCTGCACTGGAAGTCCTACTCCAGAGGACTTCCATGAAGGTCTGGTTTCTCTGCTCAATAGCTGACCATCGCTTCTCAAGAGATGTCAGTCTATTCTGAACAATGACCATGTTTTCAAGACACTGGTGACTTAGCTCCTCCATGGCCGTAGCCAACCTCTCCTCTACCGTAGTCATCCTCTCCTCTATGGTAGCCAACCGTACCACGGAGGTAGCCAACCTTTCCACGGAGGTTGCCATCCTTTCTGTGGTGATGCGTTCATGCGCCAATGACTCCACAAAGACTCTGCTCATGTTAGCGATTGACTCCTCCATCCGCTCCACACTCATAGTGACTCTGGAGACAAAAACTGCCAGAGACTCCTGTACCTGTTCCTGGAGTTTCAGCACCGCTCTCCTTCTGGATGGACCCGGAGGCACAAGGTCGACATGCAGCAGAGCCGAGCTGGCAGAGTCCTGCGCTCTCCGACGAGGACTCTCCACTGCTGTCCCTGTTTCCACCATCTGCTGATGCTCACTTGTGAGCTGTGATACACCAGGTGACAACTCTACTCTATGTCCCGAAGGTCCCACCGAGGTGTGAGTGTCTGCACTGGTGCTGGGTGCGCTGAATTCTGCTGACGCTGTGCCCTCAGAGGTTGCAGCTTCCTCTGAGGCGTCTGGTGGCTCAGTCTGTTCCTCCTGGACAGTGGGGAGGGGGGCTGTCGATGGTCCTGTAGGGGAGTAAAGGAAAGAGTTAGGCATGTGAGATAAACGTTGCATGCACATTGAATTGTGCAGATTATCATAAGTCAATCTGTTAAATCATTAGAATCAAGATCAGTCACTCATGCAATGTCAATGAGAGAGATGGAAAACTATTCATAGAATCATAGAAAGTTACAGCATGGAAGGAGGCCATTTTGGCCCATCGTGTCCGTGCCGGCCAACAAAGAGCTATCCAGCCTAAAAACACTTCTCAGCTCTTGGTCCAATGCCCTGCAGGTTACAGCATCCCAAGTGCACATCCAAGTACTTTTTAAATGTGATTAGGGTTTCTGCCTCTACCACCCTTTCAGGCAGTGAGTTCCAGACCCCCACAACCCTCTGGGTGAAGAAATTTCCCCTCAAATCCCCTCTAAATCTTCCACCAATTACTTTAAATCTGTGCCCCTGGTTTTTGACCCCTTTGCTAAGGGAAATAGGACCTTTCTATCCACTTTATCTAGGCCCCTCACAATTTTATACACCTCAATAAGGTCTCCTCTCAGCCTCCTCTGTTCCAAGGAAAACAAACCCAGCCTATCCAGTCTTTCCTCATAGCTAAGGTTCTCTACTCCCGGCAACATCCTTGTAAATCTCCTCTGTACCCTCTCTAGTGCAATCACATCTTTCCTGTAATGTGGTGACCAGAACTGCACGCAGTACTCTAGCTGAAGCCTAACTAGTGTTTTATACAGTTGAAGCATAACCCCCTTGTTCTTGTATTCTATGCCACGGCTAATAAAGGCAAGCATTCCGTATGCCTTCTTAACCACCTTATCTACCTGGCCTGCTACCTTCAGGGATCTGTGGACATGCACTCCAAGGTCCCTTTGTTCCTCTACACTACTCAGTGTCCTACCATTTAATGTGTATTCCCTTTCCTTGTTAGCCCTCCCCAAGTGTATTACCTCACACTTCTCCAGATTGAATTCCATTTGCCACTGTTCTGCCCACCTGACCAATTTATTGATATCTTCCTGCAGTCTACAGCTTCCTTCTTCAGTATCAACCACACAGCTGATTTTAGTATCATCTGCAAACTTCTTAATCATACCCCCTATATTCAAGTCTAGATTATTGATATATACCACAAAAAGCAAGGGACCTAGTACTGAGCCCTGTGGAACCCCACTGGGAACAGCCTTCCAGTCACAAAAACACCCATCAACCATTACCCTCTGCTTCCTGCCTCCGAGCCAATTTTGAATCCAACTTGACACTTTGCCCTGGATCCCATGGGCTTTTAACTTCGTGACCAGTCTGCCATGTGGAACCTTATCAAAAGCCTGACTAAAGTCCATATACACTACATCAAATGCACTACCCTCATCTACCCTCCTTGTTACCTCCTCAAAAAATTCAATTAAGTTTGTCAGACACGACCTTTCCTTAACAAATCCGTGCTGACTATCCTTGATTAATCCGTGTCTTTCTAAATGAAGATTTATCCTGTCCTTCAGAATTCTTTCCAATTATTTTCCCACCACCAAGGTTAAACTGACTGGCCTGTAATTACTCGGTCTATCCTTTTCTCCCTTTTTAAACAAGGGTACCACATTAGCAGTCCTCCAGTCCTCCGGCACCACACCTGAAGCCAGAGAGGATTGGAAAATGATGGTCAGGGCCTCTGCTATTTTCTCTTTTGCTTCACTTAACAGCCTGGGATACATTTCATCCGGGCCTGGGGATTTATCCACTTTTAAAGCTGCTAAACCCCTTAATACTTGCTCTCTCACTATGTTTATTTCATCTAATATTTCACACTCTTCCTCCCTGATAGCAATGTCTGCTTTGCCCCTCTCCTTTGTGAAAACAGACGCAAAGTATTCATTAAGAACCCTACCGACGTCTCCCGCCTCCACACACAGATTCCCCTCATGATCTCTAATAGGCCCTACCCATTCTTTAGCTATCCTCTTACTCTTAATATATTTATAAAACATCTTTGGGTTTTCCTTGATTTTACTTGCCAAGAATTTTTCATGCTCTCTCTTTGCTTTCCTAATATCATTTTTAATTGCACCCCTGCACTTTCTGTACTCCTCTAAAGATTCTGCAGTATTTAGCCCTCGGTATCTGTCATACGCCTCCCTTTTTTTCTTTCTCCTACCCTGTATGTCCCTAGACATCCAGGGGGCTCTAGATTTGTTAGTCCCACCTTTTTTCTTTAAGGGCATATATTTGGTCTGAACCCTCTGGATCTCCTCCTTGAATGCCTCCCACCTCTCTGACACTGATTTACCTTCAAGTAGCTGTTTCCAGTCTACTATGGCTAAATCCCCTCTGAGCTTAGCAAAATTTGCTTTTCCCCAATTTAGAATTTTTATTCCTGGTCTATCCTTGTCCTTTTCCATAACTACCTTAAATCTAACTGAATTATGGTCACTAGCACTAAAATGCTTCCCTACTGATACGTCTTCTATTCTGTCACCAGCTTGCTCTGATGCGCCCGTCTGTCCGTCCCCCACTTGCGCATCCTCCTCCACTCCCACGATCTCCAGGGCCGCCTCTTCTGCACTGTTGAGCTGGGCTATTGAGGGTGGCCCTCCTCCTGTCCTCGCCCTTTCCCACTTATTGTGGGCTCTCTTTTCCTGCAATGAGGGACACAAGTGGAGTTTGAGTGAGAATGAAGGAGTGAGTGTAGAGAATCCATAGCATAGATGCTTAGAAGGACACAAAGATGGAGTGAGGTGCCAAGACCAAGGGCCCTCCCTGTGTGTTGTAAGTTGTTGTCATAGCATCACACTGATAGGGAGCGTGAGGGCTGCATAGTCAAATAGTTAAGTGAATGTGAAGATACAGGGAGAGGGAATGGTTAAGGGTGCAGGGATGTAAGGGTCAAGTGGGATGTGGAGGAGGAGGTGATGAGAGGCGATGGGGATCAGATTGAGGGTCGTGTTGATGGAATACTCACTTTTCCTATACGGAGAAGGTCATGAAACCTCTTTCTGCACTGCAGCCAGGCTCTGCTGCACATTGAGATGGCACTCACCTCCTGTGCCAATTGCAGCCACAAAGCTTTGGTCTGTTGGGGAGGTTTTTTCCTCCCAGAAGAAGGAAACAGCACCTCCTTTTTAGCCCTTGTTCCCTCCACCAGAGCTTGGAGGGAGTCCTCCTCAAAACAGGGTGCACACTTGGGTCCGGAGCTTGCCATGATTGGACCACTAATCCCTCAGAAGTCTAATCAAATAGTTGTGAGGCAGAAAATGAACCAAGGCTGCTTGAATGCAGCTGCATAGATGACATCATCAGAGGCGAGTTTCAGGACCAAAAGACTCATTGGGCCAGGGGTTCCCACATGCTGGAAATCAAGTGCCCAATTAGGGCAAAATCGCTCAATTGTCCCGCCTCACATCGGAGGCAGGGGCAGGACTCACCGACCACCTGACACGACCCCAACCCGCCCCCAGTGACAAAATCCAGCCCGTGGTTGCAGAGTGACCAAGGTTGGGAACTAAATATTCCAGGATACTTGACTTTTAGAAGAGATAGGCAAAATGGAAAAGGAGGAGGGGTAGCCCTGATAATAAAGGCTGGGATAAAGACAGTAGAGAGAAAGGATCTTAGCTCCGGAAATCAAGATGTAGAATCAGTTTGGGTGGAGCTAAAAAACAAGGGGCAGAAAACATTGGTGGGAGTTGTTTATCGGCCCCCTTACAGTAGTTGTGTGTCGGGCGCAGTATAAATCAGGAAATTAGAGGTGCATGTAACATGGGTAATACAGTAATCATGGGAGACTTTAATTTTCATATAGACTGGGCAAACCAAATTTGCAATAATAGTACAGAGGACGGGTTCGTGGAATGCATTCAAGATAGTTTTCTAAATCATTATGTTGAGGAACCAACTGGGAACAGGCTATTTCAGATCTAATATTGTGCAATGAGACAGCGTTAATTAATAACCAAATTTGCAGTAATAGTGCAGAGGACGAGTTCGTGGAATGCATTCAAGATAGTTTTCTAAATCGGTATGTTGAGGAACCAACTGGGAACAGGCTATTTCAGATCTAGTATTGTGCAATGAGACAGCGTTAATTAATAACCTTGTAGTAAAGCAGCCGCTGGGGAGCAGTTGTTATAATATGATAGAATTTTATGTTGAGTTTCAGAGTGATTTAGTTAAGTCCGAAACTAGGGTCTTAAATTTGAACAAAGTAAACTACGTAGGTATGAGAGGTGAGTTTGCTAAGGTAGGTTGGGAAACTAGATTAAAAGATATGACGGTTGAGAAGCAATGGCAAACATTTAAAGAAATAATTCATAATTCACAACAAATATACGTTCCCTTAAGGAATAAAAAAGCCCAAGGAAAAATTGTCCAACCGTGGCAAGAGAAGTTAAAGATAGTATTAGATTAAAGGACGAGGCTTATAATGTTGCCAAAAAGAATAGTAAGCCTGAGGATTGGGTGGATTTTAGAATTCAGCAAAGGAGGACCAAGAAATTGATAAAGAGAGAGAAAATAGAATATGAGAGTAAACTAGCAAGAGACATAAAAACAGATTGTAAAAGCTTCTACAGGTATGTAAAAAGGAAGAGATTAGCGAAAGTAAACGTGAGTCCTTTACAGGCAGAGACAGAAGAAATTATAATGGGGAATAAGGAAATGGCAGAGACATTAAACAAATACAATGGCCGCAATTTTGCAAATGGAGGCGGCTTGGGAGCGGGTCAGCTGGTTTCCGGGTTCCGGTCTCGCCCCCAACTGCATTCGGCCAACGGACATGATTTTACATCGATTGGCTTTGTTAAGTCCGCCCTGCAGGCTTGCCGGCCAATTGAGAAGAAGCCGGTCAGATGACGTCATTTGATGACACGTCATCTGCCGGTTTTCTTAAAGGGACCACGCACAATTTTTCTTTGACAGCTCATTTCTCAGTGTTTGACAGCATTGAGGTGCTGCAAACACTGACAATGACTGTTCACAGGTGAGCTCTTGCACCCAGGCTCTCCAGTGACTCCCTCCTTAGGCTAGAACAGATGGCAGCTGCAGGTGAGGTTACAGAAGCGATCTGTCATTGGTGAGAGAGGTTCTCCCAATGAGGAGGCACTAGACAGCCAATTCAAAACTTGTTACCGACAGAAAAGAGTAAATGCATTAAAAATGATTTTCCCAACATTTTCTTACCTCTGAAACTCACCAGTGCACCTTGGATATATTGGATCCTTCACACCACTTCTTCAGCTGTCATCAATGCAGAAACATTACAGCAGACTCACAACACGCCACACTTACCTGGTGTGGTGTCCGGACGTCAGGGAACCTGAGGCAGAAGCGGCAAAATTTAAAAAGAGCCTGTTAACAAGTATCAAGTACCTGTTAACAGCCAGGTAAGTGTTTATAATCCTCTTCCCACCGCTAGGTGTCGGGTCCATGTGCAAATCGGGGACCCGACACTTGGGAAGATTGATTGGAGGCGGGTTGACAGCGGGTTTCCTACCCACTGTCAATCTTTGCAATTTTGACAATGGTCCCGCCTCCAATCCCGCAATCTGAGGCCTGGCAAAATTCTGGCCTATGTATCTGTCTTCACAGAAGAAGACACAAAACATATTCCGGAAATAGTGGGGAACCAAGGGTCTAGTAAGAATGAGGAACTTAAAGATATTCATATTAGTACAGAAATAGCACTGGAGAAATTAATGGGACTAAAAGACAACATATCCCCTGGACCTGATGGCCTAGGGCTTTAAAAGAGGTAGCTATAGAGATAGTGGATGCATTGGTTTTGATCTTCCAGAACTCCCTAGATTCTAGAATGGTCCCTGCAGATTGGAAGGTAGTAAATGTAATCCCGCTATTCAAGAAAGGAGGGAGAGAGAAAACAGGGAACTATAGACCAGTTAGCCTGACATCAGTAGTAGAGAAAATGCTAGAATCTATTATTAGGGACGTGGTAAATCATAAATTGATTGGGCAGAGTCAACATGGATTTAAGAAAGGGAAATTGTGTTTGACAAATCTGTTAGAATTTTTTGAAGTTGTAACTAGCGGGGTAGATAAGGGGGAACCAGTGGATGTAGTGCATTTGGATTTTCATAAAGCATTCGATAAGGTGCCACAAGAGATTATTGTACAAAATTAGGGCTCATGTGATTGCAGGTAATATATAAGCACGGAGTAAGGATTGGTTAACGGACAGAAAACAGAGAGTAGGAATAAACGAGTCATTTTCGAGTTAGCAGGCTGTAACTAGTGGAGTGCCGCAAGGATCAGTGTTGGGGCCTCAGCTATTTACAATCTATATCAATGACTTAGATGAGAGAACAGAGTGTAATGTATCCAAGTTTGCTGATGATACAAAGCTAGTTGGGAAACATATAAAATTCTTAAGGGGCTTGACAGGGTAGATGCTGGGAGGATGTTTCCCCTAGCTGGGGAGTCTAGAACTAGAGGTCCTAGTCTCAGAATAAGGGGTCGGCCAGGACTGAGATGAAGAGAAATTTCTTCATTCAAAGGGTTGTAACTCTTTGGAATTCTCTACCCCCGAATGCTGTGGATGCTCAGTCATTCAGTCTATTCAAAGCTGAGATCGATAGAATTTTGGACTCTAAGGGAATCAAGGGATATGCTGATCAGGCAGGAGGGTAGAGTTGTGGTAGAAGATCAGCCATGATCTTATTGAATGGTAGAGCAGGCTACTCCTGCTCCTATTTCTTATGTTTTTATGAGTTTTGCAAGTCACAAGTAAACAAGTTCTGAATCTTGCACATTATTTTCCATATTTTGATCCAATAAGTTGAACAGAAAGAAACTCTGCTCCATGCATCATCATAAATGGGGTGATTTCCACATTGGGCTATTAGTCCCTGTACCGTGATGATGGCATCCATCAAAACTGTCCAAGCAGATTTGATTTGTTTTGTTAGCTACTATTTCTTCTGAATTTTCACCCTTTTGTCATGCTGCTTGTTATCTTCTGTTATCTTGAGTTTAAAGGAAGGGGGCTGAAGATCTGGTGAAGATTTAGCAGCACATTTTGTTACACGCGATGAACACAAATAAATATAGGGGGTAATTGTGCAATCCCATGGTCTCACTGGAGAGCCTGGAGTGCAGGTCAGAGAATCAGGGCTAAGCTGAGGGTGCGGAGAATAATCCCATTTGTATTTATTAGAAGGGCGTCAGTTCCCTCCACCTCAACGCACCAGCCCTGTAAAATCTATTATTTTCTTGACATATTCCACTCCCTCTGCAGCTTTCCCAGGATTCCCACTCTTGATTGCTATTCAGTGACCTTGCTGAAGAGTTTAGAAAAAAAAGGAGCAGGAGTAGGCCATTCGGCCCTTCGAGCCTGCTCCGCCATTCAATATGATCATGGCTGATCCTTTATCTCAATACCATATTCCCGCTCTCTCCCCATACCCCTTGATGCCTTTTGTGTCTAGAAATCTATCTATCTCCTTCTTAAATTTATTCAGTGACTTGGCCTCCACAGCCTTCTGTGGTAGAGAATTCCACCGGTTCACCACCCTCTGAGTGAAGACATTTCTCCTCATCACAGTCCTAAATGTCCTACCCCGTATCCTGAGACTGTGACCCCTCGTTCTAGACCCCCCAGCCAGGGGAAACATCCTCCCTGCATCCAGTCTGTCTAGCCCGGTCAGAATTTTATACGTTTCAATGAGATCCCCTCTCATTCTTGTAAACTCTAGTGAATACAGGCCTAGTCGACCCAATCTCTCCTCATACCACAGTCCTGCCGTCCCAGGAATCAGTCTGGTGAACCTTTACAGGTGGGGATGCCAGGATCGTGCCCAGTTGTGGTGCCCAGCTTTTGAACCCCCGGGCGGTGGAGCACGTGGGCAAATCGACCAGGAGATGCAGCAGGAGTCCGGCTTCATTTTAACGGCTGGGACTCATTTGAAACGGAGCGGGTGATTGGCTCGCCCCAAATGGGCGCCCAGAGGCAGCTCGCTAGGTTCAGGCCAGCACAAGATCGGACTGGCAGCGAGGTCATTTGTTGTGGGGGTGGGGGGGGGGGAGGGTGGTGGGCAGGTGGGCTTCAAGAGGGCTTCGGAAACGCAGAGTGGGGTGGAGGGGACATGGTGGCAGCGGCCCAAACTATTCTTTTGTGGGATCTGTCGGAGCACTCCAAGATTTGTAAAAAGTGGGACTGAGATTACTCAGCGAGTGGTTGAGATAAGAACATAAGAAATAGGAGCAGGAGTCGGCCATTTGACCCTTCGAGCCTGCTCCGCCATTCAGTAAGATCATGGCTGATCTTCTACCTCATCTCCAATTTCCTGCACTATCCCCATATCCCTTGATTCCCTTAATATGCAAAAATCTATCGATCTCTGTCTTGAATATACACAACGACTGAGCCTCCACAGCCCTCTGGGGTAGAGAATTCCAAAGATTCACCACCCTCTGAGTAAAGAAATTTCTCCTCATCTCAGTCCTAAATGGCCGACTCCTTATTCTGAGATGGTGACCCCTGGTTCTAGACTCCCCAGAGATCTGGAATGCGCTGCCTGAAAGGGTGGTGGAAGCAGATTCAATAGTAACTTTCAAAAGGGAATTGGATCGCTACTTATAAAGGGCTTTGGGGAAAGAGCTGGGGAAGTGATACTAATTGGATAGCTCTTTCAGAGAGCCGGCACAGGCACGATGGATCGAATGGCCTCCTTCTGTGCTATGTGATCCTATGATTCTAACTGGAGGATGGCGTGCATACAGGAACATTTTCGGTTCATGACTTTTCACATGCAGGTCTGAATAGAGGGATCAGTTCTATATTCCCTTGCCAGATGCTGAAGGATTAATGAGGAAAAGGCAATTCTTGTCTTATAGTCCTTCCAAACAGAATGGGAGTAGTGGGAACACTACTTAATAGAACTGAGACCAGAGGACCCATAATCGAATCCACTGAATAAAAGCAGGCTCCAACTTCATTAATGAAGGTCTTTGCTATGGAGTGTATGGAGTGACACTTTGAGAGTTGATTTTTTGGGGGCCAATTGGATAGATAAATGCAGTAACTATGGTGGATATGAATTTTCAGATGACATTTGCTAAAGTGTTCTTTAGGTGGTCTGTTAGAGGAAACAGAGCAGCAACATTAGAAAATTGGTTGACTGACAAAAAACAAAAAGGGTTAGGGTTAGTGGCTGTTGCTTGGATTGGAGATAAGTAGGAAGTGCGTATCCCAGGGGTCAGTGCCAGACCCACTTTTGTTCGCACATAAATAATTGCGTATGGGGATCGTAACGTCAAAGTGTGCTGACAGCACAGAAGTAGGGGGGTTGACAACAAGCGAGGAGAACTGCCAAAGATTTCAGGAGGAGATAGGCAGGTCAGTGGAATGGGCGGACAGGTGGTAGATGCAATTTAATGTGAAGTGTGAGACAATACATTTTGGGAGGAAACAAAAGGAAGGAGAGTACATACTGAATAGAAATATACTGAAGTGTGTGGATGAATGAACAGGAATTCAAATGCATAAAAGCTTAAAAGTGTGAGTGCCGGTCAGTAAAGCAATAAAAAGGCCAACAGCATTTTGGGATGTCATCAATAGGGGCATAGAGTACAAGAGCAAAGAAGTAATGATTAATTCGTACAAAACCTTGGCTGTGCCACAGTTGAAGTACTGTGTGCAATTCTGGGCATTCCTATATAGAAAGGACATTACAGCTATAGAGTGCATTCAGAGTAGAATCACCAAAGTAATGCCAGAGATGGGCAACTATAGTGAAGAGGAGAGACTGGAGATTATATCCACTGGAGCAAAGAACACCAAGAGGAGATTTAGTGATTTAATGAATAGTTTTAATAGAGTGAATAGGGAAAAACTATTTCCTCCGGTTGGTGATGTCTGTGATGAGGGGGTCATCAACTTAAAATTGTCACTGAGAGAGTGAGGAGAGTTGTGGGGCTGTGGAATTCACTTCCAGGGTTAGTGGTTGTGGCAGAAACTATGTAACTATACATGATTAGATTGGATATGTTGATGAAGGAAAAGGGGATGAAGGGATATGGGAACAGGGCAATTAAATGTGATTGAGGGCTATTTGCTTTGCGGTGGGTAAATGCGGACAGGAGCTGGTTGGGCCGAATGGCCTGTTTGCATGTTATAACTGTTATGTCTTCCAATGAGAGAGGTGAGGAGAAATTTCTTTGCGCAGAGGGTTGTCAGAACTTGGAAAGCTTTACCATAGGGAGCGATTGAGACAGCGACAATTACATCCTGTAAGGGAAAATTGGATAAATGTTTGAAGCAGGGGAAATACCGGGCTACGAGAAGGGAGAGTGGTGAAGTGGGATTAGTTTAGGATTCCTCTTGAAGAGCAGGCACCGACATGTTGGATCGAATGGCCTCCTTCTGTGCTATACGGCTCTGTTACACAAGCTATCATAATAGCAAGTGTCCAGCTTTACTCCTGAGGAAAGCTAATTGATCGAGACAAGTAAAACTACAGGATGCCAGAGAAACGGGATTCATAAATATAGATGAACTGCAGTCACTGGCACATGAATGAATGCAATTATCTTCTTAACGCCTTTTGCTACGGAAGCATTCTAGACTATCGCACTCAAATATTCAAGTATTTCCACTCGGCTCCAAAATCGGCCAAACCAGCGCAAAAGATCGCGGAATTTCAAGCGCAAATTACGTCCAGCGCAAATATTGATTGTAGAATAAATCTTGAGGCACAATAAGGAATGTGAATATTGTCTGGTGAAAGTATAAGAGATCAATCGGCTCCATGGCACCATAAACCCTTCCTTCCTAAGAGCAATTAAGCAGGGCATCTTGAGCAAAACTGAAATTCCTACACATCAACTCGAGAACCCTTGAAAAACCTCAAACCCACTGCAACTAGAAAATAGCCTGAGCTAGATCAGGAGCATATCCTTTCACTGCAATCAACTGACCAATCTCAGCAGACTCCAAACAATGAGAAGCAGACCTTTACGCTGCTCCTGTGCATGTCCATCCAACATAGAAAGGGAAAAGTTGGTCAATAAGTATTTGCACGTATGATGTGAAAGAAAGCACTTGCCTTTATATAGTGCCTTTCGCTGCCTCAGGACATTCCAAAGCACATCACAGCCAATCAAGTACTTTGGAAATGTAGCCACCGTTGTTGATAGGCAAACGCGGCAGCCAATCTGTGCACAGCAGGGTTCCCCCAGAGAGCAAGGAGATAAGTGACGAGGTAATTTGTTTTAGTGGTGTTAGTTGAAGGATAAACGTTGGCCAGGACACCAAATAAAAACTTGTTCCAAAAGCAAGAAAAACGGCTTCCTGTAGTGACACCACTATTCCCGGCCAGAATGGCGATGATTGGCTAGTTCCCCCGGTCAATCACGTCTGGAGACCGCACTGCTGTAAGTGGCTGGGATTGATTTTACGCACATAATTTGTATTACGTGGCTATCCTCCGCTCACTGCATTTTGCTGGAGAAATCGCCTTGCTTTTATCGGGAGATGTTGCTGTAGTTTCGGGCACCTCCCAAACCCGCAACCTCTTCTTCCTAGAAGGACAAGGGCAGCAGGCACATGGGAACACCACCACCTCCAAGTTCCCCTCCAAGTCACACACCATCCTGACTTAGAAGTATATCGCCGATCCTTCATCGTCGCTGGGTCAAAATCCTGGAACTCCCTCCCTAACAGCACTGTGGGAGTACCTTCACCACACGGACTGCAGCGGTTCAAGAAGGCGGCTCACCACCACCTTCTCAAGGGCAATTAGGGATGGGCAACAAATGCTGGCCTTGCCAACGACCCACATCCCGTAAACGAATTTTAGAAAAATGAGTTCAGTTTGCTGTAGTTCGTAGAGACTCTGTTTAAATAGACTCTGTTTGCTGTTTGCTGAGTAAATAGACTCTGTTTGCTGCAAGTCCTGCCGTAAGTCCCGCCCCGCCTCCAACTTATGGCTGACACAGTGGTGGCAACAGACACTTGGAAGAAAAACTGAGAAAGAAAGGGAAAGGGATAAGCCTCTTGAAATCCCCCTTAGATTCCAGCTGGCAGTTTCGTGCAGAGATTCTCACTGCACAAGGCCCGAGGCAATTACAACTCGTGGACTTCAGATTCACAGCCAATCTTTGGGAAGCAGCTTTGAATCCAGCAGTTTTGACAAGCTGAGAGTACATAAAAGAACTGTGAAGCTGCATCTCCATATGAAAGGTAAGACTGAAGCAAACAAGCAAGGACAAAACACAGAATTTATGCATGAAACCATCAAATTAAAAATTGATGGATTGGCTGTGGGCGAGACAATTTAACGTGTTTGTAGCCCAAGGAAATAGATCAAGCATCTGCCAAAAACAAATGCTAAGAAAGAGCAATGCTATGCATCCATTTAATTTTTAGCAGGACCCGCTCCAGCAATGTCATTGATATATGACTCTAAAACAGGGAATGTGTTTCGCTGTGGTATTCTACTATGCTGACATCCTTTGCTAAATTTATTCGGAAAAATCCTTTTGGCCTGGAGTTTCCACTAGGTTCCGAAATCTGCCAAAGCAGCACAAAAGATCGCGGAATTTCACGCGCAAATTACGTCCAGCGTAAATCGGGTTCCCGCGATCTTTTGTGCTGGTTTAAAAAACATCATGCTGGAAGCCTGCCCCTGCCCACAAGGCTGTCCACTCCCCCGGGGGGGGAATTCATCGCCAGTGGAAGTTTGCGCCTGTTTGCGGGCCTCCGAGGAGGCTCCAAAAATTAAGCTGCTTTTAGGCGCAAGGACACTGATAGACATGTTTTAAAGGATTTTGAAACTGGCTACTGTACCCCAATACCCCAAGTGGTTCTGTATAGTTTTTTTTTAAGTCATTTTCAGTTATTTAAAATCGGGTCACTCACAGGTGGTCGACTAGATACTCGAATTAAAAGGCTTATTTTTTGTGATAAACCCATTTTCAGCTGTATTAATCAAACTGCACCAGGTTACCACTCTTAAATATATTGAGGAATATTCATTAATTATGTTCTAAAGCACTGCCCGATTGCGCTGGTTCATGGGAGATTTTGTGTTTGGCGATATGCAAATGAATTTGAGTGGAAACTTGAGGGGGAAAAAGCACTTCTCAAAACGGGCGCAATTTTGACCACAATTTGATCCCGGATCGCCGATTGCACCCAAAGCGGAAACTCTGCCCCTTTATGTTGTAAACACTAACAGAGAATTCAAAACTGTTTAAAATTGATATTTATGACAAAGCTTAAACATGTAAGGCAGATGGAGGTTTTCGTGATATTTTTGCTTTTTAAAAATGTAGAATACACATCTTAAAAAATGCAGTGCTACTTAAAGGACTATTGCCAAACTAGTAGAATGATTTCTTTGTCACTTTACCAGGTTTGGAAACAGAAATACTTGCTTTGGAGGCAGTTCAAAGGTTCACTAGGTTGATTCCGGAGATGAAGGGGTTGTCTTATGAGGAAAGGTTGAGCAGATTGGGCCTATACTCATTGGAGTTTAGAAGAATGAGAGGTGATCTTATTGAAACATATAAGATTCTGAGGGGGCTCGACAAGGTAGATGCTGAGAGGATGTTTCCCCTCGTGGGGGAATCTAGAACTAGAGGGCTAGTTTCAGAATAAGGGGGCACCCTTTTAAAATGGAGATGAGGAGGAATTTCTTCACTCAGAGGGTCGTGAATCTTTGGAATTCTCTACCCCAGAGAGCTGTGGAAGCAGTGTCATTGAATATATTCAAGACTGAGATAGACAGATATTTGAACTACAGGGGGAGTCAAGGGTTATGGGGAACAGGCAGAAAAGTGGAGTTGAGACCAAGATCAGATCAGCCATGATCTTATTGAATGGCGGAGCAGGCTCGAGGGGCTGAATGGCCTATTCCTGCTCCTATTTCTTATGTTCTTATGTTCTAATGAGGTGACTTATGATGCAATTATATTGGCATCAGTCACTTGGTTTATTGGTTGCTTAAAGTGCTGCAAATAGGTTCAGGTCCTGATAGGCACCCATTAACCTGCAACAGGCACCAGCCCACCGACCTAGCCATCTCCCACGGCAACAGCAGAATGCCTTTCCAGGAGCTCCATAACCTACGCCTTGCATGGCATTAGGTTGCAGATATCCGGGATGCTGACCTCAGTCACTTGCCTCTTACGGGCATTGTGAGTTAGTTCTTCCTTGAACAAGATCCACAGCATTATGCAAAAGCAAACACATGAAATATTTCTTCCAGGTGGTCGCAGGCAGCTGACGTAATAGAGAGTAGAAGTGCTAAAGGACCCTGTCACAGGAGACAATTGAGCTGTTAGAGGTTGCGTCCAAGTAAGGCTTGGCTTGTATGGAGAGTTCCAAACATAGGTTACAAGTGGTAGGTGACATGAATCTTGTCATTCATGTATGAAGTAATACTGGGCGGCCTGCTGGTGGCGCTGTCCAGGGAGAGTATAAATACTCGGGCATGGGCCCAGCTTGCTTAGGACATTCCTCAACAGTAACCAGTGAAGGACACAACTAGATCTCCATGTTGTAAAACAGTTGATTAAAGCTTTGTTTAATGCTTAGACCAAGTGCCTAGTAGTTTTCTTATGTCAGTAGGCTTATGGAGCTTTTGAACCATGGTGCGCTGTGCATGAAGTGAGTGAGGCTGATCGATGTGGAGGGAGGGGCATCCATGGTGCCTTTGTGAAACGTTCTCTTAACTAACCTGCCCTCGTCAGGTAATTGAATTTTTGGAGGCACTAGCCAGGTGTCCTGGGGATGAGGGAGCTGGTGCTCAGTGCAGCTGCCACCTCCCTCCACATAGCTTCCCTCCCTCTGACCCCAGCAGTTCGTCTCTCCTCAGTCCCATCTCATCCATGAGGACCTGGAGGGCTGTGTCGCTGCAGTTCTGAGCTGGCCTCCCATTAGTTATCTGAAACTAGACCTGGGCTGCTCTGCCAGTGATAGAAGTTGATGCCATCATTCTAATCTTGAAAAAGAACAAATTTCTTGGAAGAAACTCAATGCAGTTTTACATCCCTAAGCGTGGCCGACATAACTAGGTGGTAGGCGAGTATTGGTGGATGTGTCTCCCACTCACCGCAGTCTCCTGGAACTTGATGGGGGTCGGAGAGAAATTTGCCAGAACTTTTTCCCGAATCGGTCGAAGGCTTTGTCTCTTTCTTTGCCTCTCCCAGGAGATTGTTGGGGTAGATGGTGTGTAGCAATCAGACCATGACGGTATAGGACAGGCTTGATGAACCAGCTGGTCTTTTCCTATCCCTCATTTGTCTATGATGCGGAGATGCCGGTGTTGGACTGGGGTGGACAAAAATGAGAAGTCGCACAACACCAGGTTATAGTCCAACAGTTTTATTTGAAATCACAAGCTTTCGGAGCTGCTGCTCCTTCGTCGGGTGAAGTAAAGAGATACAGAATCGCCAAAGCATATATAGATAGAGAACAATGCATGTGTATCTTACAATGGCAGACGACTAAATTTAATCATCCTGACTGTTTATCTGCCGAGGTGTGACAAAAGGCAATCAGGTCAGCCAGGAAGGTACCACATCAAAGACATAGCAAGATACAACTGAGACAATGAGGTGGAGTTACAGGGGGTCTAACGTGTCAAAAGCTGCAGTCGGTATGTAAAACGATAAACTTTAAAAAATTTTACTTTTTTACTGGGAATCACATCTGTGAACAAGCCAACGACGACTCGAGTCTGGATCACGTCATGTATCGTGACATAAACCCAAGATCCCGGTTGAGACCGTCCTCATGAGTGCAGAACTTGGCTATCAGTTTCTGCTCGATGATTTTGCGTTGTCGTGTGTTTCTAAGGCCGCCTTGGAGAACGCTTACCCGCAGATCCGAGGCTGAATGTCCTTGACTGCTGAAGTGTTCCCCGACTGGGAGGGAACACTCCTGCCTGGTGATTGTTGCGCGGTGTCCGTTCATACGTTGTCTCAGTGTCTGCATGGTCTCGCCGATGTACCATGCTGTGGTGCATTCTTTCCTGCAACGTATGAGGTAGACAACGTTGTCTACCTCATACGTTGCAGGAAAGAATGCACCACAGCATGGTACATCGGCGAGACCATGCAGACACTGAGACAACGTATGAACGGACACCGCGCAACAATCACCAGGCAGGAGTGTTCCCTCCCAGTCGGGGAACACTTCAGCAGTCAAGGACATTCAGCCTCGGATCTGCGGGTAAGCGTTCTCCAAGGCGGCCTTAGAAACACACGACAACGCAAAATCATCGAGCAGAAACTGATAGCCAAGTTCTGCACTCATGAGGACGGTCTCAACCGGGATCTTGGGTTTATGTCACGATACATGACGTGATCCAGACTCGAGTCGTCGTTGGCTTGTTCACAGATGTGATTCCCAGTAAAAAAGTAAAAATTTTATAGTTTATCGTTTTACATACCGACTGCAGCTTTTGACACGTTAGACCCCCTGTAACTCCACCTCATTGTCTCAGTTGTATCTTGCTATGTCTTTGATGTGGTACCTTCCTGGCTGACCTGATTGCCTTTTGTCACACCTCGGCAGATAAACAGTCAGGATGATTAAATTTAGTCGTCTGCCATTGTAAGATACACATGCATTGTTCTCTATCTATATATGCTTTGGCGATTCTGTATCTCTTTACTTCACCCGACGAAGGAGCAGCAGCTCCGAAAGCTTGTGATTTCAAATAAAACTGTTGGACTATAACCTGGTGTTGTGCGACTTCTCATTTGTCTATGTTTGAGGAGAATCCACCTGTTGTCATTCCAGGGAGCTGTAGCCGCTTTAAGTGGCTGCACGCTTTTAAATGCTACAGCAACAAGTTTCTCCCCCTCCCTGCCCCAGCACAAAACCATTAGGGGGTAATTTAACTCTGAGCAATAGTGTAAAATGGGAAATATCTAATTAACCGCACATTATACACTCTGCCCAATTTTTCTTTCCATTGCAGTCAATGCAGGGAGGAATTGGGTGAGGCATGTCGTTTGTCATTTTTACAGAAAATCTAATAGGACAAAATTCCTGGAATTTCATGTAATTAAAAATAGATAAACCAGTGACTGAGTACGACTATTAGTGCAGCTGCAGTACAATTTAAATTAAACAGCTCCATTGAAACCAGAGGCCGTATATTCAAACAGCCTTGTTGCAGTTTGTGCTTTTTTCCCCCCAGCAACTTTATCTTGTGTTCACAGTTGGAACACTGATTAGTACAAAGAAGACACAGCAAGATGCTGAGCAATACTCGCATCAGTCCCACTGACGTCATAGGACCCGGATTTGCGTTGAATAATGAGGCTCCTGCCTGTTTCTGGTGCTAATGCTGGCTGCCTAATCAAGGGCCACTTGAAAGTGGCAGCGGGCAAGCTTCAGGTGGGAAGTTAGCAGCAAGTTTATTTTTTTTCCCATTTTGGTCTCACTACCACCCCATTCCCACTGAAAAAAAGTAAGGGCCTGTGTGATAAGCGACAGGACTTTTCAATGAACAGTCTGCCTTGCCTCGCGGTTGACCTACAAGGTGCAATATTGGGCCGTGTATTCCAATCCCGACGGGTGTGTACGCACTGTGTACACACCTATAGCGACATCGGAAATGCCGGTTTCAGGTATGCGCTGAAAACCGGTATTTCCGATCTGTCAAGAATGCTCTTGACAGATCAGATGCCTGCCCTGGAGAAGGGCCTCTGCGGGCGGATAGTTCCGCTTTCTGGAGAACCTCCGCCCGCAGAAAACCCTTAGAAATCTTACGCCTGGTAAAAGCAGGCGTAAGGCCTGCTTTTACCAGCATAAGAGTTGAAAAAAAAGTTAAAAAAAATACATTTTTTTCACTCGTTTATAATTTAAAAATACTTTTAAAAAAGGTAAGTTTATTTTTAGCCCGGTAAAAAACTTTAATTATGGGCCAGAAATTCGGCTCTCCGGCTTCCGGTGCACTCTCCGGTGCAAGAATCGCGCGCGTACTTACATACCGCGCCTGCCGTTGTGCTTTGGGCCTGCGTGGACTTCGGCTCCTGGGCCTCCTGCAGCTGCCGGCGCGCAGTGCTTGCGTATCCCAGGGGCGCAGTTAGTTCGAAGCGTTCCCTGGGATCACGTGAGCCATGGAGAGCAAATCGGAGCAGGGAATCTCCATTCATAGATTTTGACAGGAAGACCTGTCAAATCTATGAATAAAGATCGCCCCAAAACCTCACTAAAACTTCAAATAATTTTTTTTTTAAATCACATTTTTAAAATAACTATAAATTACATAAATTAACTGCTTTAAACAAAAATTAAAATTTTTGAAAAAATTAATTACACTTTTTAACAGTGCTAAAAATAAACTTACCTTTATTTAAAGTATGTAAAAAAGATAAACCTGTTGAAAAAATGTTTAAATTGTACTTAATTCACCACTTACCTTGTTAAAAGCAGGCCTTGCGCCTCCTTTTTCCTGCGCAGCTTCTCCGTACTTACCCTCACGGAGAAACCTGAAAAAAACCCCGAAGTTCGCTGCGTGCGCGCAGCCTCTCCGGCGCACGCGTTCGACCTCTGAACCCCTTCCTTCAGGGGAACGGAAGTTTCGGTTTCCAGCGCATGCGCAGTGCATGCGCGAAACCGGCACTTTCGTTGGGTCTACGGGTGAGTACCCAGCGCGTACTCACCCGTGGAGACCCGAATTTCTGGCCCATTACTTTTCAAAAACATAATTTTTGTTTAAAATATTTAATTTATTGTAATTTCAACTCATTTTAAAAACGTGATGGTTTTTTAAAATTTATTTAATGTTTTACAGTGGTTTTTGGGGTGATCTCCATTCATATATTTGACAGGTCTATCTGTCAAAAGTATGAAGGGAGATTCCCTTCTGCTATTGGCTCCCCATGGCCCACGTGATCCCAGGGACGCTTGCGAACCGCCTGCGCCTCTGGGATACCTGGGCCCTGCGCATTTCGAGTTTGGAGAGGCCCAGGGGCGGATGTATACGCACCTCAGGAGTCCTCAGGTAAATTCGTAGATTTTTCCAGATCGGAGGGCTCCGCACGCAGGAAGCCTCCAATCGGAAAATACGGGCCCCGTGTGTGAACAAATCCCAGCTCATCCATGGAGCTCAGATCGCCTGGCAGAATTAAAACTGAACGAGTATTGTGATTTATGCAATAAATGCAGAAAATGCTGGAAATACTCAGCAGGTCAGGCAGGCTCTGTGGAGAGAGAAACAAAGTTAACGTTTCAGGTTGATGACCCTTCATCATGACCTGACTAGTGTTTCCAGCATTTTCTTTTTTTTGTTTCAGATTTCCAGCATCTGCAGTATTTTGCTTTTGTGTTATTATTATTTAAACCATGGGATGTCAGCTGTGGCTCAGCACACTCGCCTCTGAGTCAGAAGGTTGTGGGTTCAAGTCCCACTCCAGGGACGTGAGCACATAAAGCTAGGCTGACACTCCAGTGCAGTGCTGAGGGAGTGCGGCACTGTCGGAGGTGCCGTCTTTCAGATGAGACGTTAAACCGAGGCCCTGTCTGCGCTCTCAGGTGGACGTAAAAGATCCCATGGCACTATTATGCTAATAGCAAAAAACGTGTTTGATTTTTATGAAATTTGATAATTTTATTTGATTGATTTGTTACAGAAGTACCTGTCCAATGGTTCAGTGGGTTTACACAATGAGCATCTAAGAGAGACAGATCAGGAAGGCTCCATGTTCAATCTCTGGTCTGTGCAGAATCAGCTTGGGAGTAATCAGTGGTAGTAGGGACATTAATTCCCTAAGTTAGGTGAGGGAGAATTAGTCAGGGGGAAACCACTTCTGATTGCTATGAAGTGCCTCTTGCTGGAAATGTGACTGGATGCTTATTGGGTAAGGGCAGATTGCACTTGCTTGTGTTGCCTTTTGTAAGAAAGTAGCTTGCCAGCATTCAGTATCATGGCATGAACAATTAGGCAAGGTCCTGAAATGTGACCATGGACCATGGATCATTAACAAGTCAATGCCTTCAGGAGAGGAGGGATGGAAGTTGACCAGGGAAAAAGAGAAACCAGTGAAAGATGCAAAGGATTCCTTCCTCCTGGGTATCCCATTGAGATTTGTGGTTATCAGAACCAGCCCATTACATTTATTTGCAAATTTCTCTCAACTGAATCTTTATCCTTCCCAATTCTGGAAACTGTTGCCCCTTCCCCCTGCTCTATGTTTCTGAAAATAGGTCAATTGTGACCTTTGTTAGTGCAGCATAGCTTTGAAATGTGAGTGTGACTATTCCGTTTCTTTCCTTCTGTTAGAACTGCCTCGTTTGTGCTGCAGGGTAGTTTTAGCAAGAGGAGAAAGAAAAGGATATCGCTGGTGGAAAAAGTATATTACAATTGCTAGGCAGCGGCCTCAAGCCCCCCGCCACCCCCCCCCCCGCCCCTTAAATCAACAGCAATCAAAGCAGTTTTTATCTACACCGTGGTTCCTTTATATGAACCGAGTGTAAAATAACTAACATAAAAAATCTGTTATCAGGCATAAAGCAAATAATAGTGTGACTTGAATCACGTGTAGAAGGGCAGATACTTAAAGCCATTCAACTTTCCTTTAACCATCGTAATATTCTACTCCCGATCCCATATGCACAACAATAAATTTAGGACTGAGATGAGGAGAAATTTCTTCACTCAGAGGGTGGTGAATCTTTGGAATTCTCTACCCCAGAGGGCTGTGGAGGCTCAGTCGTTGAGTATATTCAAGACAGAGATCGATAGATTTTTGAATATTAAGGGAATCAAGGGATATGGGGATAGTGTAGGAAAGTGGAGATGAGGAAGAAGATCAGCCATGATCTTATTGAATGGTGGAGCAGGCTCGAAGGGCCAAATGGCCTACTCCTGCTCCTATTTCTTATCTTCTTATGTTCTTATTTCGAAGAAGAGCAGAGGCGTTATCCCCAGTGTTCTGGCCAATAGTTGTCCCTCAATCCAACATAACAAAAACAGATTATCTGGTCATTATGACATTGCTGTTTGTGGGAGCTTGCTGTGCGCAAATTGGCTGCCGCGTATCCCACATTACAACAGTGACTACACTCCAAAAGTACTTCATTGGCTGTAAAGCGCTTTGAGACGTCTGGTGGTCGTGAAAGGTGCTATATAAATGCAAGTCTTTCTTTCTTCATGTTACAACCATTTTCTTGACAATAGTAAACAAAATTTCACAGATCTTACACCTTTTGAGATGAGGTGTTAATGGCTGGATCTTTGCCACTTCACCAAACAATTCCCTTATTCAGTCAACATTTAGAGATTATCAGTTCCACTCTTTCCATCTTGAAGATGGTTTCCATTGAATATTTTGACTTAAGTGTGATAGCGTTCAGTCAGTTATATGCATTGATCACCACTATCGCAGGGCAATGGGGTCCTCCCAGAGAGGTAGCTGGCTGAAGCCATTTTTAAGTTGTAGTTGACATCACATAGACTACAGAAATTGCCCTCTTTGTCATATGCTGAGCTTAGATTTTGTTGTCAAGTTTCACCACAAACAATCTGCTTTTGTGGAGCTTACTACTCCATCTTCCGTCGGTGTCCGTGCAAGAAACGTTGAAATGTATCTGCTGTGTATTTGCAGTATTTGCTGTTTGTAAGGAGGTTGCGGGGTGATTTGATAGAGGTGTACAAGATTATGACGGGTTTGGATAGGCTAGACGGGGAAAGGCTGTTCCCACTAGTTGATGGTACAAGAACTAGAGGACACAGATTTAAGGTTTTGGGCAAGAGATACAGGGGGGACGTGAGGAAAAACTTTTTTATGCAGCGAGTGGTGAGGACCTGCAACTCGCTGCCGACGGAAGTGGTGGAGGCGGACACACTCAATGTTTTCAAGGGGGAGACTGGATAGGCACTTGAGGGAAATAAACTTGCAGGGCTACGGGGATAGAGCGGGGGAATGGGACTGACTGGATTGCTCTACAGAGAGCTGGCACGGACTTGATGGGCCGAATGGCCTCCTTCTGTGCCGTTATGACTCTATGTACCTGAAAGAAACACAAACAAGTCCTGGCTGCCAGTAGAACAGCCGTTACCCTGCAGCTTGTTCAGATAGTTAAATTCTCATACTGCAATAACCCTTCCTGTTAATTTTTATTTGTAACAAAAGGAGAAGCAATGCAGTTCTTTGAGGCATGATCAGATATAATCGTGCTTGAAGCAATTAGCTTTACACCTCAGGACCTGGGTTCAAATCCAACCAGACAGATGGCACGGCCTCTGCTGGCTTTAAAGGTCTTATGAGAAATGAGTTTGGGCCGTTTGTGGTCCAGTTGCGAGTGGGAGGAAGCCTACCGCACAAAAATTGACCCTCTTTTTCACAGACATCATGATGGAGTGAGGAGCAGAGAAATATATCACCCTTCATTCGTGCAGTAGGGGTTGCTGTTCTGAGGTGGCGGTCAAGGCGTGTTGGTGGGACGGCTTTAATCTGTATCTGCCGATGCTACCCCTGACCCGGGAATCCTTAATGCTGACGCTGCTTGTCTGAAAAGGCAAGAGTTCCATTTCCAAGCATCAACATCCCTCAACTTGATGAGCGCAAAAATTTTAAACATATATAATAGTCGTGACTTCCAAATATAACAAGAACTTAAAAAATAAAAAGAAATTCGGGTCCCCAAGGGGGAGTACGCGCTGTGTACTCACCCGTAGGGCCACCGGAAGTGCTAGTTTCGCGCATGCACGGGAAACCGGAACTTCCGGTCTCTTGAAGGAAGGGGTTCACAGGTCAACCGCGTGCGCGGGAGAGGCAGCGCGTAGACCTGGAACTTCCGCTTTTTTAACAGGTTTCTCCGTGTGGGTAAGTCCCCAGCAGCTGCGCGTGGAAAAAGCAGGCGCAAGGCCTGCTTTTAACAAGGTAAGAGGTGAATTAAGTAAAATTGAAACATTTTTTCCACAGGTTTATCATTTTTAAATACGTTAAAGAAAGGTAAGTTTATTTTTAGCCCTGTTAAAAACTTTAATAAATTTTTTCAAAAGTTTAAATTTTTGTTTAAAATAGTTAATTTATGTAATTTATAGTTATTTTAAAAATGTGATGTTTTTAAAAACATTTATTTGAAGTTTTATTTAGGTTTTGGGGCCGATCTCTATTCATAGATTTGACAGGTCTTCCTGTCAAATCTATGAATGGAGATTCCCTGCTCCGATTGGCTCCCCATGGACCACGTAATCCCAGGGGACGGTGCGAACTAGTTGCGCCGCTGGGATACGCAAGCACTGCACACCGGCAGCTGGAGGAGGCCCAGGATCGGAATCCCACGCGGGCCCACAGCACAACGGCAGGCGCGCTATGTAAGTGCAGGTCGGGGGCTTGCGCCCGCGGGAAGCCTCCAACCCGAATTTCTGGGCCTATAAATTTCAACGAGGGGTCGAATAAGTGATGACACAAGCTGTCAAACTGCCTTTCCTCCCACTCCGCACAAGCAGCTTAACATGACAGTCGGGGACTTTTTAATCCTTTGGAGCCACTCTTGAATGTTTCAAGTTTCTTTATCAGCAGATAGAATCAAGGTAGGCTTGGCCCGTGTTTTACAAACTGTCACAGGCTTGACATTATCTAATACCTTAGGAGACATGCAGAGTGGTTTTGAATCTGAGCCATTGGATGATTTCAGTCTGTGGAGGCACCCCGCTGTTCCTCTTAAACTGCAGTTGTTAATATATATTTTTCCATGAAATCTCTGAAGTCCTTCGATCACAGCTGCGGCGCATCAGTTGGTACAAATCTTGGCCCATGCTTTCCTCAAGAACTTCTTTGTTCTGACGAAAGATCTCCGACCTGAAACATTAACTCTGTTTCTCTCTCCACGGATGCTGCCTGGCCTGCTGAGTTTTTCCAGCGTTTTCTGTTGTTATTTCAGATTTCCAGCATCCGCAGTATTTTGCTATTGTTCTTTATCCGTTCATTGGTCTGGAAGCTGTTATGCGAAATAGAGCATTCAGCACTCCTCATGAAAAAAAGAGAGACTTGTGTTTATATTCATGACCTCAGGACGCCCCAAAGCGCTTTACAGCCAATTAAGTACTTTTGACGTGTCGTCACTGTTGTAAAGTAGGAAACATGACATCTAATTTGCGCAGAGTAATCTCCCACAAACAGCAATGTGATAATGAACAGAAAGCCAGTTTTAGTGATGTTGGTTGAGGGATAAATATTGACCCAGGACACTGGTCTTCGAAATAGTGCCGTGGGATCTTTTACGTTCACCTGAGAGAGCAGTTGGGGCCTCGGTTTAAGGCATCATCCAAAAGATGGCACCTCCGACAGTGCGGCACTCCCTCAGTACTGCACAGAATTGTCAGCCTGGATTTTGTGCTGAAGTCTCTGGAGTGGGACTATGAACCCACAACCTTCTGACTCAGAGGCGAGAAGGGCTACCACAGAGCCATGGCGTGATATTATGAAAAGAACCGGTTTACCAAAATAAAAATCACCTTGTTAAACACTTGTTAAGAACTGTAATAGTCACATTGAGATCAGTCAATGCAAAACTTGTTGCAATTTCCACTGTGCAGTCGATAAAAGTGAAGCAGCCACAGCATTGTGACTTTAATTTGGTAAAGGACACAGTTGACTTATGTGCAGACCTGAATTGGCTACTTACATAGAAACATAGAAGATAGGAGCAGGAGTACGCCATTCGGCCCCTCGAGCCTGCTCCGCCATTCGATGAGATCATGGCTGATCATCCAAATTCAATACCCTGTCCCTGCTTTTTCCCCATATCCCTTGATACCTTTAGCTTTAAGAAATATATCTAACTCCTTCTTGAATATATTTAATGACTTGGCCTCAACTACCTTCTGTGGTAGAGAATTGCACAGGTTCACCACTCTCTGGGTGAAGAAATTCTTCCTCATCTCTGTCCCAAATGGCTTACGCCTTATCCTTAGATTATGACCCCTGGTTCTGGACTCTCCGACCATCGGGAACATTCTTCCTGCATCTAGTTTGTCCAGACCTGTCAGAATTTTATATGTTTCGATAAGATCCCCTCTCATTCGTCTATACTCCAGCGAGTATAAGCCCAATCGACCCAATCTCTCCTCATATGTCATTCCTGCCATCCCAGGTATCAGCCTTGTGAATCTTCGCTGAACTCCCTCCATGGCAAGAACATCCTTCCTCAGATAAGGCGACCAAAACTGTACACAATACTCAAGGTGTGGTCTCACCAAGGCCCTGTACAACTGCAGCAGGACATCCCTGTTCCTATACTCAAACCCTTTCGCTATGAAGGCCAACATACCATTTGCCTTCTTCACCGCCTGCTGCACCTGCATGCTTACCTTCAGCGACTGGTGCACAAGGACACCCAGGTCTCGTTGCACTTCCCCTTCTCCCAATCTATTGCCATTCAGATAATAGTCTGCCTTTCTGTTTTTGACACCAAAGTGGATAACCTCGCATTTATCCACGTTATATTGCATCTGCCACACTTCTGCCCACTCACCCAACCTATCCAAATCATCCTGGAGTTTCTCGGTATCCTCCTCGCAGCACACACTCCCACCCAGCTTTGTGTCATCTGCAAACTTGGAGATATTACATTTAGTTCCCTTATCTAGATCATTAATGTATATTGTGAATAGCTGGGGTCCAAGGACCGATCCCTGTGGTACCCCACTAGTCACTGCTTGCCACTCGGAAAAAGACCCTTTAATTCCTACTCTTTGCTTTCTGTCCGCCAACCAGTTCTCTATCCAAGTCAATACCTTGCCCCCAATCCCATGTGCCTTAACTTTACACGCTAATCTCTTATGCGGGACCTTATCGAAAGCCTTTTGAAAGTCCAAATACACCACATCTACTGGTTCTCCCTTATCTATTTTCCCAGTTACATCCTCAAAAAATTCCAGTAGATTAGTCAAGCACGATTTACCTTTTGTAAATCCATGTTGACTTTGTCCGATCCTGTCACTGTTTTTCAAGTGCTCAGCTATTACATCCTTTATAATGGACTCTAGCATTTTCCCCACTACTGATGTCAGGCTTATCGGTCTGTAATTCCCCGCTTTCTCTCTACCACCCTTTTTGAATAGTGGGGTAACATTAGCTACCCTCCAATCCATGTCACTGGAATATCGGATTACAACAGCAAATATCTGCAACAACCTGGCGTGATAGCCTGAGCCTCCTGAAGCACTACTGCTCAGTCATGTTGAGGAAGCTCATCCTCTGCCTTTATACCCTATGTTGGGGGGAATCGCCTCCGGCGTGGTGCAGCCCTGGGCTGATCCCCTCTCTCCTGTGGAGCATCAGATCATTGAGGAGAAGGCTGTTGTTGTGGTTGCTGCTGCTGCTGCTAGTGGTGGGTTCTGAGGACCAAGGTGAGACAGTATAAGCGGCACCCATGCTGATGTAGTAGATGGAAGATAAAGTGGAGATCAAAGGGCCAATCCTCCAATGTATCGATACTGAGTAGCAATGTGGTGAGAGTGGCTTCCAAGGTTGCAGAAATGACCTGCAAACTGCTGACACCTAAATCTGTGGCAAAATAGAGCCAGCAAGAGCCTTTCCATTGGGCAAGTAATGAGGTGTAATGTGGGAGTATTTATGTGCTTTTCCCAGCTCTCAATGAATGGAGTCCGAGTTAAATGTGCGAGGCGGCGGGATGATGGCGGGTTCCCGACACGCTGGCAATTTCGGGGATTTTTGCTGCCGACCCGCCCCCAAACCCGCACGCTCAGCAATGGGAAAATTCCAGCCATCGTGTCCAATTTTGGGCACCACACTTTAGGAAGGATGTCATGGCCTTGGAGAGGGTACAGGGGAGACTTACCAGAATGGTACCAGGGATGAGGGACTTCAGTTACGTGGGGAGACTAGAGAAGCTGGGGTTGTTCTTCTTAGAGCAGAGAAGGTTAAGGGGAGATTTAATAGAGGTGTTCAAAATTATGAGGAGTTTGAGAGAGTAAATAGGGAGAAACTATTTATACTGGTAGGATGGTCAGTAACCAGAGGACACAGATTTAAAATAATTGACAAAAGAACCAGGGTGGAGATGAGGAGAATTTGTTTTACGCAGTGTGTTGCTATGTTCTGGAAAACAGTACCCGAGAGGGTGAAGTTAGATGGCTGAAGGCACGGCCGCCAATGGTGGGGTGAAGGAAGTGGGAGATGCACTGGAGTCCAGAGTTGGAGGAAAACAAAATTCTTGGAGGGTTGTAGGGCTGGAGGAGGTAACAGAGATCAGGAGGGGCGAGGCCATGGAGGGATTTGAACTCGAGGATGAGAATTTTAAAATCGAGGCGTTGCTAGACTGGGAGCTAATGTAGGTCAGCGAGCACAGGGGTGAATAGGATTTGGTGCGAGTCATCAGGAAATGAGTTACCCCATCTTCCTTGAAAGTGCAGAAATTTACTTTGGAATCTCATAATTGCAATTATTTCCCATTTTTTTCTCCACTAACTCCAGTCACTCAATTCAAACCTGAATAGCCTTTGTAGGAATCTGATCTATGCAGTCATGTGTGGTGCTGTAAAAGGATGCTGGGGGGAATTTCCAATTCTCTACATTACAACAGTGACTACATTTTAAAATTATTTCATTGGTTGTAAAGAGTTTTGGGACATCCAGAGGTTGTGAAGGGCGTTAGATAGATGCAAGTCCTTTCCTTCTTTGGTCAAATTCGCATATGAACACTTAACGTGCTTGTACTATATCCCTGTAAGGATTAATTTTTATGCAGGCATTAAGATCACTAGGTTACTGCTTATGTAAAAATATCGTACGCAAGGATGTAATGCAAGTGTGTTAAGCACTTGTACATGAACCTCACTGGTTGGCATTTCTACCCTGTTGTGTATGAGCCCTGGGATTAATTCATTTGGGAAAATATGTCAAAAATTGAAAACAGTGCAGACTCATCAATCGGGCCAAGGAAAGGAGGCATTTGAGATGTAAATCTTATCCAAAGGAAATGTACTCAAAAGGTTAACATCTAGTCCTCGGTAGTAATATTTGAACTGATATTATTAATTTGATCTAGGTAGCCTTCAGTAATATTCAAATTTCAATTACTGCTTTATTAATAAGAGAATAAACAAGAGGTTGAGGGATAGGGTACAGAAAGATCATAAGAACATAAGATTTAGGAGCAGGAGTAGGCCATATGGGCCCTCGAGCCTGCTCCGCCATTCAATAAGATCATGGCTGATCATCGACCTCAACTCCACTTTCCCACTCGATCTCCATATCCCTTGATTCCCCTAGAGTCCAAAAATCTATCTCAGCCTTGAATATACTCAACAACTCGGCATTCACAGCCCGCTGGGGCAGAGAATTCCAAAGATTCACAACCCTCTGAGTGAAGAAATTCCTCCTCAGCTCAGTCTTAAATGGCCGACCCCTTAGGATACCTACACAATGAAAGCACTAGAAATAGCAGAGAGATGCCATATCTGTGTGTGGAGCTTTGCAGCTTTTGCTGCATAAATTTCACACATCCTGAAGTGCTCCAAGAGAAGAAGTAAGACTATCAGGCTTAATTGCTCACATTATGAAAGGTGTGAATGGAAAAGGCTACTTCTGTGTCAGTCTGTATTTGTGCTGCTGTGAACTGATGTAAGTGGAATCTTGTTAACTCAACTGCAAATATACTTCTCTGAGAATAAATTAAGGACTTACTAAAATAATCTTAGTTGTGATGGTGCCTTGAGTATCATGGATCAGTGATCAATTAGTGCAGTTTCACCCACAGGGTTTGCTGTACTCCTTCAGTGGTATTACACAATTTCTCCATCCTTAAAATACAGGGGATATTATCCTGACTACAACTGTATTAATCAGCCACAGTTGAAACACGTTGGGGGGGGGGAAATTTGATACCTTAGCGCCTCTCATTAGCACTGGCAGGTGGCACTAATGGGGCGCTAGAGCAGTATCGCCGGGGCGAGGCGAATCCAACGGCGCACGACAAATCCTGCCACACGCCCCCCCCCGCAGCGCCGCCGCTAACAGTTATCGCTGGGAGCCTCAACGCCAGGTGGATCATGACATCAGTGAGTGTGCAATGCTCACTGAGCGCCCGATCTGTGAAATTGATTGTCGCCACCTACCTTAGCGCCTGGAGGCAACAGTGACAGGGAGAGCTGGCGTGAAGCAGCAGGAAGCTGGTTCCAGGGATGTTATTTAAAGGGATCATCAGTAATGAGTCGCAGCTGTAGGTTAATGGAGTTTCAGTGCTTTCTTGTCAGTTTCACATAGTCCAACAGTCTGATTCTGTGATTTCAATGTTATTTAGTATCAGGAATGCTGTGGCAACTAAAAAGTAGGTACATTTATTCTTAAAAAAGTCAAACTGCTACAATTGGTTACATTAATGGGGGCTGTACTGGCAGTCGACCTCACCCTCCGGGATCTATGGCAGAGGGAGCGGAAGCAGTGAGAAAGACTGGAACATGTGCCCAGAGGGAGGAGGAGGGCCATCAGGGCTCTCAACAGGAGGCCTTACCCTCCGAGGGTATTCCGAGAGCACTTCTCCTACCTCCAATTAAACGAGGAGCAGTGTATTAGAAGGCTCCGCTTCACCAAGACCTCCAGCCTCAGATCAGGGTGACTCTCTCAGTGGCAGTCAAGGTTACCATCAATTTCTTCGCCAGTGGATCCTTCCAGTCTGCAACAGGAGATATAGCTAAGATCTCGCAGTTTGCCATCCATCGCTGCATCTGGGAGGTCACAGAGGCTCTCTACAGTAGGAGAAGCAATGACATTTCATTCCCCATCACCAGAGAGAAGCAGGACGAGCGTGCATGTGGCTTTGCCAGGATAGCGGGATTCCCCATGATGCAGGGTGCCATTGACTGCACCCACATGGCTTTGCGGGCACCGCATAACAATCCTAAGATCTTCTGTAACCACAAAGGCTACCACTCACTTAATGTGCAGTTGGTGTGTGACCACAGACAGCTGATCCTCCCTGACAATGACAATGACAATATCCTGCAGCAGCCACGATGCCTTCATCCTGTGCCAGCACTCTTCCAGCCACCACATCAAGCTCGCAGCTGGCTGGTCAGAGACAAGGGTTATCCACTCTCCACCTGGCTCATGACTCCCCTCCGCAACCCCAACACTCCTACCCAGCACTCATATAATGAGAGCCATGTTGCCACCAGGAACATCATCGAGCAGACCCTCGGCCTGCTGAAGCAACGGTTCCACTGCATTTATCACTTGGGAGGAGCCCTCCAGTACTCGGCTGAGCGGGTGTCCCATTTTGTGGTGGTCTGCTGCACGCTCCACAACTTGGCCATCATAAGGGCCCAGCCCTTGCAAGCAGGGATTGTGGGACCACCTCAGGAGGAGGAAGAGAGAGAGGAAGAGGATGAGGAGGAGGAGGAGGAACAGGAGCAAGGGAGGAGGCAGCCACTAAATTGGCCTTCCAGAAGGGCGGTCCGCGACTGCCTCATCAAACTGCGGTTCGAATGAATTAAAACCCAGATCTCCGTTGCTCACCACATCCCCATCATTCCATCCCTGTCGCAGGCCATATCACAGCGCAAAGCTGAAATGAGACACACCACAAAAGAATCCAAATTGAATTAATACATTTATCAAAAATCAGTGAACACATATTTGCAACAAAAATATTTACTATTCACCCTTATGCAATCCCTTAGTCCCTCTCGTTACTGTGCCTTTGCCTACTCTAGTGCTCCTACGAAGCGTTGGCCTAAAGGCTGCAGCAGGGCTGGTGGAAGGCTGCTGAGTGTCTGTACAGGAGACTTCAGATGGCCTTGCAGGACGCCCTCAACCAGCTCTGGGCCTGGAAGGCACGGCTGTAGACTGCACCACCTCAGCATGGGCGGCAGCAGTCCGGGTTGACTGGATGACAGGCAGCGACAAGGGCAATGGCGGAGTGGCAGTGGTGGGAGCAGGAATGCTGTCATCCTGAGAGGGGACAGCAGGTTCCTGCTCCACTGACCCACTGCCACTCCCCTGGGGCAGCACCTCAGCATCCCTAGCAATCTGTTGGAGCACAGATTGCTGGCCTGCTGCGACACCGTGAAAGCCCTGGTTGACGGTGGTAGACCCAGCCACAATGGCAGCAGTCAGAGCTTGCGTGGCATCAAGCTGAGACTGCATGAGAGCAGGCTGAGATTGGATGCCACCAAGCATAGACTGCAGTACAGCACTAAGACGTTGCGTCGCTTCCGCCTGTGCTGCAATGGAAGCTGCCCGATCGGTCATCACACGCGGCATCAGGTCTGGGTCGCAACAGTCTCTCTGGGAGTCTATCATCCTTTGCAGACTGGAAATGATGGGCTCCATGGTTTACGCAGAGCCTTGTGCAATGTTGGAGGTGGACTCCTCCACGCTCCTTATCATTGCTGACAGGCTCTCGGTCACCCTTGCCATTGCACCTATCATCTCCGTGTGCATGCCCATCACCCTTCTTCTAAACACCTCCCCATCGAGGTCCTCATCTGAGTCCTGTGCAGCCGAACTCGCCCTCCGGAGAGCTGGCCCCCGAGCTACCCTTTCCCCCTGGCCTTGCTGCATCCCACCCGTCCCCGGTGCCTCACCCTGTGCAGATCCCGCTACTATACTAGCCTCTAAAGAATGCGTAGTGCCAGTATCGTCCAGCTGGGTGGGACTGCACTCGCCTGGTTCCATTCTTATCTATCTAACTGTAGCCAGAAAATCACCTGCGCTGGCTTCTCTTCTAGCTCCCACATCGTTACCTCTGGTCTCCCCCAAGGATCTATCTTTGGCCCCCTCCTATTTCTCATCTACATGCTGCCCCTTGGCGACATCATCCAAAAACAAGGCATCAGTTTCCACATATACGCTGATGACACCCAGCTCTACCTCACCACCACTTCTCTCGACCATTCCATGGTCTCTAACTTGTCAGACTGCTTGTCCGACATCCAGTACTGGAGGAGCAGAAATTTTCTCCAATTAAATATTGGGAAGACTGAAGTCATTGTCTTCGGTCCCCGCCACAAACTCCGTTCCCTAGCCACTGACTCCATTCCTCTCCTTATGATCTATCTGAGGCTGAACCACACTGTTCGCAACCTTGGTGTCATATTTGACCCTGAAATGAGCTTCCGACCACATATCCGCGGCATAACTAAGACTGCCTATTTCCACCTCCGTAACATCGCCCGTCTCCGCCCCTGCCTCAGCTCATCCGCTGCTGAAACCCTCATCCATGCCTTTGTTACCTTTAGACTTGACTATTCCAACACACTCCTGGCTGGCCTCCCACATTCTACCCTATCTAAATTTGAGGTCATCCAAAACTCGGCTGCCCGTGTCCTAACTCACACCAAGTCCCGTTCGCCCATCTCCCCTGTGCTCACTGACCTACATTGGCTCCTGGTTGAGCAACGTCTCGATTTCAAAATTCTCATCCTTGTTTTCAAATCCCTCCATGGCCTCGCCCCTCCCTATCTCCATAATCTCCTTCAGCCCCGCAACCCCCCGAGATATCTGCGTTCCTCAAATTCTGCCCTCTTGAGCATCCCTGATTATAATCGCTCAACCATCAGTGGCCGTGCCTTCGGCTGCCTAGGCCCTAAGCTCTGGAACTCCCTCCCTAATCCTCTCCGCCTCTCTACCTCCTTAAAACCTACCTCTTTGACCAAGCTTTTGGTCATCTGCCCTAATTTCTTATGTGGCTCAGGTGTTAATTTTTGTCTTATTACACTCCTGCGAAGCGCTTTGGGGTGTTTGACTATGATAAAGGCGCTATATAAATACAATGTTGTTGTTGTTGTTGTATCCGAGTTGGTGCCTATGGGTGAGACATGCAGTGTCTTCTTCCTCCTCCTCTTCTCCCGTCTCGCTATCTACGGTGCCTTCAGGGACAGGCTGCTGAGGTGCTTGCTGATTATCTGAAAGCATAAAGGCACAAGAGACAGGTTAAGGTGAGGGGAGGGGGCAGGAAGGGAGAAATGCATGCATACAGCATGATTAGCTGGAAGTGTGAAATGCTTGTGGGGTGAGGGGGAAGTGAGATGTGAAAAGAAGTAGTCAGGATGAACATACCGTTGTTGTCCCCAAGGGGGTCAACGTCGCCAGTGGCCACGGCACCCACCACCTGGTGCCCAATAATCTGCAGCACTCGATTCTCCAGTGCAGACAGTGGTTGGGTGTCGGCTTGTCCCCCACCTGTGCACTCCTGCTCTCTCCTGTTGTGAGCCACCTTGGCCTGTAAGAGAAAGGAAAGTGTGTGAGTGAGTGTGGGGCAATGTGTGACATGAATCTTGTCATTCATGTGGAAATGACTTATGAAATAATACTGGGCTGGTGGCGCGGTCCAGGGAGAGTATAAATACTCGGGTATGGGCCCAGCTTGCTCAGGACATTCTTTAACAGGAACTAGTGAAGGACAGAACTAGATCTCGATGTTGAAAAACAGTTGATTAAAGCGTTGTTTAACGCTTAGACCAAGTGCCTAGTAGTTTTCTTACGTCAATGTGTTTGGGTGATGTGCCTGCCATAGTTGAATAGCTGTCATTGTGTGCAAGGTGTGAGATGTGGGTGTGAGTGTTGGTAGGTAGAGATTGTTGGTGGGTGAGTACTGGGGGTGTGGTGCTTTGGGCAGTGTGTGAAGACTGTGGTTCAGATGGCGGTATGCAGCATTTGTTGAAGCACTGACTCACCCTGACCACCCGAGTGAGGTCATTAAATTTCTTCCTGCACTGTGTGTGGGTGCTGGGGACCACAGTGCTGCCCGAGACGTGCTGCGCTACCTCCCTCCACATGGGGCAGAAGACTTGCGTCGAGGGCCTCCTGCCACTTGTCGGGTAGAGCACCGCCCTCTGTCTCTCCACAGTGAACACCAATGCCTCCAATGTTTGATCACAGAATCTGCAGGCTCTCTCCCTGAGGAATGGATCTGCCATGAGTACAGCTGCTTCAGTCTTCCGGCTCCTTCTCCTTTACCTGCTGCTGCTTGCTGAGACAGCTGCATAGCCAGCAATGCTGAGAAGGAGGCTCTGCAGCATCAATGAACCTCCCCTTTAAGTACTAACAAAAGCCTGTGGCAATCATGACTTGCGATTAGACTGCACCTGATTTTGGTCCACCGTTTGAGTGTAATGCCAATGAGCTTGGGCTTAAAGACTTGAATTAGAACTCCAATCATTTCTTTGAGCAGTGAGAATCAATTTTGCATGCAATCTAAAGCATTAGTGCCTGGCACTAATTCTCCAACTTTTCTAATGATACTGCCCATTCCTGGGCTATAATAAATTTCTAGCCCATTATCAGTTGATGATGTTACTTTTCCGTTTGCTCCAACTAAGCTATTTTATAATTTGTGATCTCCTGTGAGTGAGGTTCTTCTGTGGCTTTGCTCACCGTAAGTCAGAGTTTTTGTTGTTTTATATAGTGGACCCTCCAAGCCCGGGAGCAGCTGTTCTTCCCAGCTGAGTCAGAGGTGCCTCCCAGCTCCCTCTCTCTTCCCTCCTCCACTCAACAGGGTGCCCTCCTTTCAATAGCAAAATACTGCGGATGCTGGAAATCTGAAATAACAACAGAAAGTGCTGGAAACACTCAGCAGGTCAGGCAGCATCGAGGAGAGAGAAACAGAGTCAACGTTTCTGGTCGAACCCTTCGTCAGAACTGGAAAAGGTTCGGGAGGAGAGATTTTTAAGCAGGGGCAGGGAGGAGGGGAGGAAAGAACAAAGGGAAGGTCTGTGATGGGATGGAAGGCAGGAGAGATTGAATGACAAAAGGGATGACAGTGTAAGGGAAAAGGTAATGGGACAAGTTAGGAAACAAAAGATGGCTCTGGATGATGATGGCAGCAACATTAACAGCTACCATGTGAGGAAACAAGAGAAAAAAAATAAAGAAATACAGGGGCCAATTTATAGTCTGAAATTGTTGAACTCGATGTTAAGTCCAGAAGGCTGTAAAGTGCCTAATAGAAAGATGAGGTGCCGTTCCTTGAGCTTACGTTGAGCTTCGTTGGAACAATGTAAGAGGCCGAGGATGGAGAGATCAGAGTGGGAGTGGAGAATTAAAGTGACAGGTGACCGGAAGCTCGGGGTCACGCTTACGGACTGAACGGAGGTATTCCGCAAAGCGGTCACCCAATCTGCGTTTGATCTCCCTAATGTAGAGGAGACCGCATCGTGAGCAGCGAATACAGTATACTAAATTGTAAGAAGTACAAGTAAATCGCTTTCAATGTGGTCTTTCCCTCTTAACAGGTTCTCTCTTTACCCCCCAAACAGGATGTCTCTGTCCCTTCTTCAATGGAACTTTCCCCCCCTTAGCAGGTTCTTTCTCTCTATCCCTTTCCTCCCAACAACAGGATATCTCGCTCTCTCTTCTCACCTTCTTATCCCACCATCATCTTCTCAACAGGATCTCCCTCTCTGTCTATATTCCCCTCATTCAAATAGGGTCACTCTTCTTCTGCCACCCCTTCAACCAGCTCCTCTGGAGAGTTGCTCCATCTCCTTCCCTCCTCAAAACCATCTTTATTTTTTGTGTTTCTCTTCTCTCCCCACTCCCAGATCATAGATGGCTGAAATAAATAAATACAATTGAGGATTCATTCATTGGAAATGGGCTCTACAACACATGCATACTTCTAAAAATTTGTTCTTGGCACAAGGTCAACACTGACAAGGCGACATTTATTGCTGATCACTAGTTGCTTGAAGACCATTAAGAGACAACGACTTACTTTGGGACTTGAGTCTTATGTCGGCCAGGCTGGGTAGGGATGGTAGGTTTCCTTTCCTTGAGGACATTATTGAACCAGTTTGGTTTTCTGATGCCAGCCCACATTTCAACTTTAGACCTTGACCATGATGCGATTTGAACTCAGGACCTCTGGGTTGCTAGCCCATTACCATATCCAATAGGCGATTGCAGCTTAATTGGGGCCATAATTGGAGTCATAGTTGATTATATGAAGAAGTGTGTACTTTAGCACTTGTATTGTCGCACCAACTGCATAGTGGCTTCTGGGAATTGCTGTATTTCACATCAGAGTTGGACATGTGCATTTCAGTGACATCAGGCCTCCAAATGGGCTGGATTTTCCAAGCCCCGAGGAGGCGGGTATGGAGACGGGACTGCTGGTAAAGTAGCAGAAAGTGGGGGCGGATGGCAAACACACCCCATCCCGTCCCTGTGCCCTTTTGCCAGGAGGCAGGAAGATGTGCTGCCTTGGGTCCCGTCTCCTGGAGGCGGGAAAGGCATTAAATACTTTTAACTGCCTGTTAACTAGTATTATCCCCATTTTTCCTTCACAGGTGAAGGCTTCCTGACCTCGGAGAACCCCGCCGGGTTGGAGGAGACGTGAAGGAGGTCTGCGGGGGTCAGAGGCACCTGGAAGTAAGATGTAGAGGTGAGTGATGGGTGCAAGTGTGGAGTGGTAATATGGAAGGTGAGTGATAAGTGTAAAAAAATGTTCACTTCCCTTGTTTTCTTCCTACAGCCTTCACCCTCTCTGGATTGGGAGACCCGACATCCTCGTTGTCGATTTCACAGACTGGCTGTTGGATCCTCCGAACCAACAGCCATCTGAAATCGACAAAGTTGAAAGGTTTGATAAGTCCTGAACACAAGGAGTCATCAAACTACAGGGAATGTCAGTGTTTGACAGCTTCACAGAGCTGTCAAACGCTGACATTTCTTCTTCCAAGAAGTCTTGACAGATAGCATGTCTGACGTTGACGTGCTCTGTCAGTGACTTCCTCCCTAATTGGCCTGCTGAGCCCGCAGGGCGGGCTTAACAAGGTCAATCAGGGGAAAATCCCTCTGGTTGGTCAGACGAGGATGGAGGCAGGACATTGACACAGCAAGCAGCAGTCCCGCCTCCAACTCGTCTCCATTGAGAAAATCTAGCCCGAGTCAGTTGGGCAGGGATCAGAAAGTACTCGGGAAAGGTGCACCCAGACTCCAGGGTGTTCAGAGGCCAACAGAGGCATCATTTGTTCGTGGAAGGGTTCGGGTTAATTGGTAATTTGGAGATTTTTTTACATGTAATTCTTACGTGTGATAAATATAATTTTTAAAGTTATATTATGCTATGGTAGCTGTAGCTTAGGATTCTTGTTAAAATGTGATTGGGGTACGGAATAAAATTGAAAAACAAATGAGGAAGAGGAAAGTGGAGAGAAAGTCATGACACGGATGACAGATTTGACACACAGAAGACATAGAAATTTTATTATATAGATTTAGTACAATGTGACAACTTGTTATAAAGTATTTCTCGAAGCAGAAATAGATTTTGAACCCTTAAATGTTGCTGTTCTGTAGATAGTAAGACAAGGCAATATTGACTGTTCAATATTTGTTAGCTATATTGGGTAAGTTTTGCTCCCATCATCATCAGTCCTGTCTCTTCGACCTATCTGCACCCTTGCTCCCGACTAGTGAGAGTTCTCACTGGGACAAAAGCAAAATACTGCAGATGCTGAAGATCTGAAATAAAAACAGAAAATGCTGGAAATACTCAGCAAGTCAGGAAGCATCTGCGGAGAGAGAAACAGAGTCAATGTTTCAAATCCATGACCTTTCATCAGAACTGGAAGAAGTTAGAGATGTTATAGGTTTTAAGCAAGTACAGAGGCAGGAAAAGGGGGGAAGGGAGGACAGAACAAAAGGGAAGGTCTGTGATAGGGTGGAAGGCAGGAGAGATTAAATGACAAAAGGGATGATGGTGCAAGGCAAAAAGAGATGGTAATGGAACAAGTAAAAAAAACAAAAGATGGGTCTAGAGGAGGCGCAATAAAAACAGAAAATGCTGGAAATACTCAGCAGGTCAGGCAACATCTGTGGAGAGAGAAACAGAGTTAACGTTTCAGGTCGATGACCTTTCGTCAGAACTGGAAAAAGTTAGAGATGTAACAGGTTTTCCTTACTGGGAGTTGAGCATCACAAAGTTATCCCTGCAATCTTTTCTGGTCTAGACATGCTGATACAATTCAAGTTCTTATTTAAAAGCTTCATGTGGATTAATAAAAATAGGAACAATTGAATATAAAGACTGAAGTTCACCAGTGTCTAAAAGCGTAATGACATTATTATTAATGTTGTAAACAAATTCATCTCTTTCAGTTTTGCTGATGAAAGCTGTCTTCTCAGTAATGAATCATTTTGCACATCATGTTCTTTCCTATGCTTATATATTAACTGCAGTGTCTCAGATATCTGAGGTCAACGTGAACCCGGCCTTTGCTGCACAACACATTTGATTAAGAGTTCCGCTTGACAAACTTTAATTGGTCTGTAAAGGAACTGAGTAAGATTATGGACAGTGCACCTTTTAGCCTCGATATTTAGGTTTCCTTAAAAGTCACTGAATTGTATTGTAAAGTAGACAAAGATCAGAGAAATAGGGGTAGAAATTGTTAGGCGTTGCACCCATTTATTGGGCATAAAATGGGTGTAAAGGATACCAATTTAGCAGTGGGACGGCCTGTGCCCAAACTGCGCAGGCATTGGTCCCGCTGCTAAATTCGTGGGGCCCCATAAAATCTTGACTTTACATCAATATCTGACTTGCCAAACGATGAAGATGCATAAATAGAAATTTAGAAAAACTGTGCGTTGAACGTGATAGCATTGAAAATATAATGACCATCATGATATTCTAGACCCTCAATCACGATGGGAGTGGTTAGACGATAAAATAATGGGCTGGAATTTGCGGGCATTGCAGTCACAGCGAACGAACAGCGTTTGCTGTTATTACCCCTTTGAAACTGACCGCAACTTCAGGATTTAGTGCACGTGCGTCCTAAGTTGCGGTCAGTCATTCACTGCTCCGGCACTGGCTGCGCTGTGGACCCCGCCCTCCCCCCACCACCGCCCCCCTCCCCCCCCCCCCCCCACACCCCCACACAGCCGGCAATCAGTGTAATCAGTGAAATCAGTGAAGCTGATGAAAACTTGGGCTTTTCCGCGGTAATATCGCTGTTAAATACCCCATTCAAAGTTAGACCTTGTTGGATTAGGTGTAACCGGGGTTTTAACAGCGTATTGACTGATAAACAAATGGTATGGTACTGAAAAACTAATTTTAATTTTGTGGAGTGTCAAATTTCTCCATTAGGATGAAAATGACCATTTTTAAGAAACTTTAAAAAATATATTTTTTTAGAAGTTTATTCATATTTATTTCAGGTTTTCTTTTTCCCCACGTGAGAGCCCCAATCTTTGTTTTGCTCTCTGTAACATTTTTAAAAAGTCGGAATAAAATGAGCATCTTCACTTCCTGTCTGTGAGAATTCTGCATTGTGATTGGCTGCTTAGGCAAAAAAGCCAAACTTCTCGCCACAGAGATCGTGACATCTTTGTGGGCAGCTTTCTTCGGGGCCAGGGGCGAATGCCTTTGCTTCGCCGCTGACCGCAAATTACGGGCCATTAACTTTTATAAAGGGGAGTGGATAAATATTCAAAAAGAAACATTTTAAAGGGTAGGGCAGGGAATGGGATTAAGTGGATAAACAACTCTTTCAGCGAGCCAGGCAGGCCAAAAGGCCTTGTTCTGTGATGTGAAATTCTACAATTCCAATGGCTATAGACAGAACTAAGTGGTCCTACAACTAGCAGAACAGAGCGAAGCTGTGTAACCGTACCACATCCAGTCAATAATGGTAGTGAGCAATCAGGCAACTAACAGAAAAAGGAGGCTCTGCGAACATCCCTATCCTCAGCCATGCTGGAGCTCAGCACATGAGTGCAAGAGACAAGGCTGAAGTATTTTCAAGCCTCCCCAACCAGAAGTACCAAAGTGGACTATGCCATTTGGCATCTTCCAGAAATCCCCACCATCATAGATGCCAATATCCAACCAATTTGGTTCACTCCACGTGACATTACGAAATGGCTGAATGATTTGGACACAGTGAAGGCTATGGGCCCTGAAAACATCCCAGCTGTAATGCTGAAGATCTGCACAGCCAAACTAGCTGCCTATTGCGAAGCTATTCTAGTGCACCTATGGCACTGACAATGAGGAAGATTGCCTAAGTATGTCCTATCCCCAAAAGGCAGAAAGAATCTAACCTGGCACATCACTATACTACTAACCTTATTCCAATCTAGCAAAGTGATAGAAGGAGTCAATAATGGTGCCCTCAAGTAAGCCACCAATAACCAGCTCATCGTCACTCAGTTTGAGTTCTGCCAAATTGCTCAGCTCTGGACTTCATCACAGCCTTGATCCAGACATGGAAGAAAGAACTGAATGCCAGAGGAAAGGTGAGAGTAACTGCCCTTGGCAACAAGGCAGCACTTGACCTAGAAGAGCATCAAAGAACCCTCGGAAAACTGAGGTCAAGGGGAAAACCCTACAGTGGCTGGAGTTATACCTGTCAGAAAGGAAGAAGGCTGTGGTTGTTGGAGGTCAATCTTCACAGCCCCAGGACATCATTGCAGAAGTTCCTCAGGGCAGCGCTTCTTTGGTCCAATCATCTTCTACTGCTTCATCAATGGTCTTCCCTGTGTCATGAGATCACGCCTGGGGCTGTTCATTGACAATTCTACAATGTTCAGCTTTTTTCACAAATCCTCTGATAATTAAACAGCCACACAAGTGTAAGGCAATGACCATCTCCAAAAGAGACAGTCCAGCCACCTTCCCTTGACATTCAAAGGGATTGCCATCATTGAATCCCCCACCATCAACATCCTTGGGGGTCACCATTGACCAGAAACTTAACTGGACCAGCCACATAAATATGGTGGCTACAAGAGAAGGTCAAAGGCTAGGTATTCTGGAGCGAGTGTCTCACCTCCTGACTCCCCACATACCATCGTGACTTGGAAATATATCACCGTTCCTTCATCATCGCTGGGTCAAAATCCTGGAACTCCCTCCCTAACAGCACTGTGGGAGTACCTTCACCACACAGACTGCAGCGGCTCAAGAAGGTGGCTCACCGCCACCTTCACCAGGGCAATTAGGGATGGGCAATAAATGCTGGCCTTGCCAGTGACGCCCACATCCCATGAATGAATTAAAAAAAAACAAGTGGCAAGTATGTCCTATTCACAAAAAACAAACAAATCAAACTCAACCAACTACCACCCTATAAGGACCAGGCAATGACCATTTCCAACAAGCAAGGGCCTAACTACATATCCCTGACCTACAACCTACTGTTGCCAAGGAGAAATTTGCAGCGTTATGGTGAAAGAGCAGGGTAGTGGGCCTAATTGGATAGCTGTCACAAAGAGCCAACACGGACATGATAGGCTGAATGGCCTCCTTGTGAGTTGTATGATTCTATGATTCTAAGTCCCCCATCGTAAATATCCTGGGGGACACTATTAACCAGATGTTTAAGTAGACCAGCCATATCAGCTACAAGAGCAGAGCAACGTTTGGGTGCTTTGCAAGGTGTTGGTCATCTGATCCCTCAATGTCTCTCCACCATCTACAAGGCTCAAGTCAGGAGTGTGATGGAATACTCAATGTTTCTATAAAAGGCATCATGTTTCTATAAAAGGCATCAAGGGGTATGGGGAGAGAGCGGGAATATGGCATTGAGATAGAGGATCAGCCATGATCATATTGAATGGCGGAGCAGGCTCGAAGGGCCGAATGGCCTACTCCTGCTCCTATTTTTCTATGTTTCTATGGGCCGTATTTTCTGATCGCACTAACCTGAGGGCTCCCGGGACGCACACACTTCCGCTCCTGGGCCTCTCGAACTCCAAGTGTGCAGGGCCTATGTATCCCAGGGGCGCAGGCGGTTCGCAAGCGTCCCTGGGATCACGTGGGCCATGGGGAGCCAATCAAAGAAGGGAATCTCCCTTTCATAAACTTGACAGGAAGACCTGTCAAATATATGAATGGAGATCACCCCAAAAACATAGCAAAACTTTAAATAAATTAAAAAAAAAACATCACATTTTTAAAATGACTTGAAATTACAATCAATTAAATATTTTAAACAAAAATTTAATTTTTGAAAAAAATAATTAAAGTTTTTTACGGGTCTAAAAATAAACTTACCTTTTTTTAAAGTATTTTAAATGATACATCAGTGAAATTTTTTTTAAAAACTTTTTTTCAACTCTTATCCTGGTAAAAGCAGGCATTACGCCTGCTTTTACCAGGCGTAAGAATTGTAAGTGTTTTCTGCGGGCGAAGGGTCTCCAAAAAGCGGAACTATCCGCCCGCAGAGGCCCTTCTCTTGGGCAGGTGGAGGATCTGTCAAGAGCTTTCTTGACAGATCGGAAATGCCGGTTTTCAGCGCATGCGCAGTGCATGCCTGAAACCAGCATTTCCGATGTCCCTACGGGTGGGTACACACAGTAAGGATCGGAATATCTGGGCCTATGTTTCTATAACACTCTCCTGGATGGGTGCAATTGCAGCGACACTCGAGAAGGTCAACATCATCGAGGCCAAGGCTTCATCAGTGCTTTTGGAATATCCACCCCCTCCATCACCAGTACAGTATATATTATCTATACGATGCACTGCAGAAACTTACCAAGCTTACTTCGACACCACCTTCCATCCTCGCAAGCTCTAACACCAAGAAGGACAAGAGCAGAAATGCCATGAGAACAATATCACCTACAAGTTCCCCTCCAAGTCACATACCATCCTGACTTAGGCATCATCACTGGGTCAATATCCTGTCATTCTCTACCCAATACCTTTGTGGGTGCACCATCAGAACAAGGATGACAGTGATTGAGGAGAAGGCCCACTACCACCTTCACAGGGCATCTAGGGATGGGCAATAAATACGGCTTTGCCAACATTGTCTACATCCAAGAAGAAATAATAAAACAAATTCAATGATATATTAGTCAGGAGGATTTTTTCTATATTAGTGTATAATTAATCATATAACTTCAAAGGTACTCCTCCGATCTTCACCCTACAGTCTGCATGCTTTTAAGACTTGGCATGGTATCAACTGATCAACACTTCTTGCTTTACCTTGTCTTTGCTCCTACTTTTTCCCAAATTGGTGATGTCTTGTACTACACATCTTGCCCTTTAACTACTAAAACAAAATTAAATCCTCGAAATTTCAGTGCATAAGGAAGCCATTTGGCCTATTGTGCTTGTGCCAATGTCCCATTATAATTTAATGTCTCATTGCTCCCTGAGAGGATACAGAGATAATACAAGGTTATTCACTTTGGTAGGAAGAATAGAAAAACAGAATATTTTGTAAATGGTGAGAAACTATTAAATGTTGGTGTTCAGAGAGATTTAGGTGTCCTCGTACAAGAAACACAGAAAGTTAGCATGCAGGTACACCAAGCAATTAGGAAAGCAAATGGCATGTTGGCCTTTATTGCTAGAGGGTTGGAGTACAAGAGTAAGGAAGTCTTATTACAATTATACAGGGCTTTGGTGAAACCACACCTGGAGTACCGTGCACAGTTTTGGTCTCCTTATCTGAGGAAGGATATACTTGCCTTGGAGGCGGTGCAACGAAGGTTCACTAGAATGATTCATGGGATGAGAGGGTTGTCCTATGAAGAGAGATTGAGTAGATTGGGCCTATACTCTCTGAGTTTAGAAGAATGAGAGGTGATCTCATTGAAACATATAAGATTCTGAGGGAGATTGACAGGGTAGATGCTGAGAGGTTGTTTCCCCTGGCTGGAGAGTCTAGAACTAGGGGCATAGTCTCAGGATAAGGGGTAGGCCATTTAAGACCGAGATAAGGAGGAATTGTTTCACTCAGAGGGAATCTTTGGAATTCTCTACCCCAAAGAGCTGTGACTGCTGAGTCTTTGAGTATATTCAAGGCTGAGGTAGATGGATCTTTGGACTCTTGGGGAATCAAGGGATATGGAGATCGGGCAGGAAAGTGGAGTTGAGGTCGATGATCAGCCATGGATCGTATTGAATGGCGGAGCAGGCTCGAGGGGCCGTATGGCCTACTCCTGCTTCTATTTCATATGTTCTTATGTACTTAGAGATGGCCATTAATGATGATTGACAGACATTAGGAATTTAAATTGTGAGAAAAGACTAAGTTGGACTTGAACGAAGACTTTAAGGTGTTCTAAATTAAACTTGAAGGGAATTGACAAAATTGATCCAAGAAATTGTTTGCTTTGTTGAAGGATTTAAATACCAGGGGCATAAATTACAAATTAGGAAGATAGAAGTGAGAGATTAGGACAAACAGAATATTTTCACCCAAAGGGTAATTAAGTTGTGGTATACAGTACAAGGGAAAGTCATTGAAGTGGGCAGTATAAATTCAAAAGTCAAATAGATGCATTTTTGGAGAGAGAAGGAATTGAAGGAGATGATGAGAAGACCGGCCTCATATCTCACATGCACTATTAGAAGCCCTGTGATTTTCTTATGGTGATTCAGCAATTTTCATTCTATGTCTATATGTCTATTGCATATTTACCACTTTAACTGTTTAACAGGTACGAGCAGGATAAGCTCCTGTGAAGCACCTTGGGATGTTTTACTACGATATAGGCACTATATAAATGCAAGTTGTTGCTGTTGTAGGTTTGATTGCCATGAATATGTGAACATTCTCATTAGATGTAGAAGTTTGCTACATACCAAATTTCCAACTCATATTCCAGTAAGATTAAGATTGTAAAAAAGTACTTAAATGTTATTGACAAATGAATATTTTCTCAGGACTATAGAGGATGAACCCTGACACAGAGAAGGCCATTTTCATTCAGATAACAGGTTGCTGAAACCATTTCTAATTCACTACCATTCGCATGGGGCTGGAATTTGCTGGAATGGGGGATGTACGCCGTTAATCAGACATTTGAAGTCTCGGTTCATCTCGTACTATACTTAACGCCAACATTTGCTCCGAAATCGATCGGGCTACAGTGTGGTGAGGTCGAATGACTAATCATGGACCTCAGCCACAACACTGCCAATGACTTACCCCACCCCTCCTTCCCCCCCGCAGGCCAGCCACATGGCACAATAAAGTGCTAAAAATAAGCGGCATGACGCAGATTGAGGCATGGCACTGGGAGGTAAGTGAGCTGCATCTTCTGAAATCACCTTCAATCGATGCTTAAAAAGTTAATTTGTTTCTAAAACTTGTAAAAGCGCTGCAAGAAGTCATTTCCAGTGTCGGCACATCCCCTTTTTCACAGATTATGTTGGAGGAAGAGTTAAAAAAAAACATTTGCAGTACTTTGGGGACCAAGACTTGCATTCCCTTTAGGATGAGGTCAAGCTTTGGTGAGCCTGGCTGCTGGGGACTCCAAGGGTGAGGGCTCCCCCACCCCAGCCAGGCTGAGCTAGGTTGCATGGAGGGAGGTAGCCGGGGCGCTGAGTACACATCGCTCGTCCTTCAGTCGCTCGGCTGGTGCCACAAGAAATACAATGACCTGTCCAGGGCAGACAAGGTAAGCATTCTCTGGGCTTTAGTTCTGAACTCACAGTTCTATTGTAAGTGAAAGATAAAAATGATCAAACCTTGTCTATCTATTTTAACAGAACAAAGGAGTCATGAAGAGGCGTAGAAAGGGTCCTGAAAGTAATTGCCTTCAGGCAATAACCAGACTCTGAATCTCAAAACTGACAAGAGAAAACTGCCAACAATGAGATCATATAAAAAATATCTGACAACCATTTCCAGACTGCAGGAGTGAGGCTCCACAGCTTTAACTGTCTCTTTGTTGGCCTCCCAGGCTGGGAATCCTGTGCGGGCCAAAAGTCACATCATTACTAGGTCACCTGCTCCATTAGTTTTCAGCCTAAGTGGCTGCGGCACGAAAACGGGCATAAATCCAGAAAATTGGTGATCGGCATTGACTACAATGGAGGCTGAGCGGCGAGATTGAACTTTAGGCCTTGGCGAGGGTATCGGCCGAGAGGTGAAAATGGTCCCAGCAATTTATAATGCATCGTAACTCATACCGTAACTCACTCACTCCGTTATTTCCTGAAACATTTACATTTCAACAATAGCGCACACCGTTAATGCGGCTTTAATATGCCGCAAGTTTCCAGCAGGTTCCTGCCCACGATCTTTAAGGGATGCTGGGGTTTGCACAGTTAGCTTCTGCAGAATAGGAACAATAAAAACAGGTGAACCATGAAGAAACTAGTATCCAAAATTGAGCTACAGAACCAAAAAGGCCAATGACATCAAGATTTTGCAAGACATGGTTAACTTTCTCATGCCTGATTTTTATTGAGCTGATTGGGTTGCGGTGCTTGATGGGACATTTAGTGCTCGGCCTGAGACTTCAGGGCCCTGAAATACTGGGTTTTTTTTCCAGTCTCCTGATGCAACTCTGCCAGGAGATCAGTGGAAACCCCAGAGCAATAGTGTAAACAGTCATTTACACCAATTCTCCAGGGTTCTGCCAGAGAACACCCGCAGAACTTGCTCAGTAGATAATGTGGCCCAACAACAGGGAAACCACGGTTGCGGTGAGTAAAGGTTGCTGACTCCCGTACCTGACTGGGATTGAGTGAATGTGTGTGTGAGAAAGAGAGAGAGATAGAGCAATGTGTAAGTAGGTGGGTGTGTTAGATTATCTATTGGAACCAGTCTTATTCATAGTTGAATGTTGAAGTGTCTTTTCTCCCCTGTGATACTTACTGACATGAATCTTGTCATGTATGAAGTAATACTGGGCGGCCTGCTGGTGGCGCTGTCCAGGGAGAGTATAAATACTCGGGCATGGGCCCAGCTTGCTTAGGACATTCCTCAACAGGAACTAGTGAAGGACACAACTAGATCTCCATGTTGAAAAACAGTTGATTAAAGCTTTGTTTAACACTTAGACCAAGTGCCTAGTAGTTTTCTTACGTCACTTACAATCGGGTCTTTTCCTATTGAAGATGCACTTTATCCTTTACGTGCCATTCCTTTACATTGATTGCCTGATTCTCCAATCTACCTAAAGCATTTAGTTAACGTATGAGCGTATCATTCATCAAACCAGGGCTACAAGCCAACATCCATCTATATATAATATATAATAAAAACAGAAAATGCTGGAAATACTCAGCAGGTCAGGTAGCATCTGTGGAGAGAGAAACAGAGTTAACGTTTCAGGTCGATGACCCTTCATCAGAACTGGAAAAAGTTGGAGATGGAACAGGCTTTTAAGCAAGTGTAGGGGCAGGGAAAGGGAGGAGGGGAGGAAAGAACAAAAGGGAAGGTCTGTGATAGGATGGAAGGTAGGAGAGGTTAAAAGACAAAAGGGATGATGGTGCAAGGCAAAAGGAGATGGTAATGGGACAAGTTAATAAACAAAAGATTGCTCTAGATGAAGTGTAAATGGCGATGGCAGAATGAAAGACAGCTGCCATGTGAGAGAGAGAAAAAAACAAGATAGGGGCAGAGGTTATGGTCTGAAATTGTTGAACTCGATGTTGAGTCCAGAAGGCTGTAAAGTGCCTAATCGAAAGATGAGGTGCTGTTCCTCGAGCTTACGTTGAGCTTCATTGGAACAGTGTAAGAGGCCGAGGACGGAGAGGTCAGAGTGGGAGTGGAGCGGAGAATTAAAGTGACAGGTGACCGGAAGCTCGGGGTCACCCTTACGGCCTGAATGGAGGTGCTCCGCAAAGTGGTCAGCCAATCTGCGTTTGGTCTCCCCAATGTAGAGGAGACCGCATCGTGAGCAGCGAATACAGTATACTAAATTGCAAGAAGTACAAGTAAATCGCTGTTTCACCTGGAAGGAGTGTTTGGGGCCCTGGTCAGTGGGAAGGGAGGAGGTAAAAGGGCGTGTGTTGCATCTCCTGCGCTTGCACGTGAAGGTGCCGGGCGAAGGGGAAGGGGTGTTGGGGGTGATAGAGGAGTGGACCAGGGTGTTGTGGAGGGAGCGGTCCCTTCGGAATGCTGAAAGGGGAGGTGAGGGGAAGATGTGTTTGGTGGTGGCATCACGCTGGAGGTGGCGGAAATGGCGGAGGATGATCCGTTGAATGTGGAGGCTGGTGGGGTGGAAGGTGAGGACAAGGGGAACCCTATCATGATTCCGGGAGGGAGGGGAAGGGGTGAGAGCAGAAGTGCGGGAAATAAAACGGACACGGTTGAGGGCCGTGTCAACCACAGTGGAGGGAAATCCTCGGTTGAGGAAAAAGGAAGACAGGGTTTGATGAAGTAGGGTGGGAGGAGGCTTGTGTGGAGCATAAACACCGGCTCAGATGGCCCAAATGGCCTGTTTCTGTGCTGTAAATTTGATGCAATTCTATGTAAGGGGGATGTATGCAGCATGCCTGTGACGATGCATAATCCAGCTAGGTAGTCGATGGAATGTCAACTGTGTGCCAAACCTGTTGGGCCGAATGGCCTGTTTCTGTGCTGTAGCATTCTTTGCAATTATAGATTATATGGCACTATTTGAAGAGTTGGGGTTTTCCCACTGCCCTGATTTACAGTTCAGCAATCAATACCATCAAACGGATACAAACTGGTTATTCATCTCACTGCTGTTCATGTGATGTTGGTGTCCCAGAGTAGCTGTTGTGTTTGTCCTTGCGTAAAATAGTCACTGCAATGCAAAAATGATGAGAAGCATTTTGAGACATTTTACTATGATACGGTGCTATATAAATTATGGTTATTACTTTAGCAGTAAAAGGCGATGCAGCACGGATGCTGTTGTTTTATAGCCAATCTTTATAATAGTATAACTGAAAAAGGCAAACAGCAGACTGGTTCACCAGGGGGCAGATCACAAGAGTTTTGGCAATAGTATCTGACAGGAAGCCATTTCATCAACACTAATACCTGTGGATGGTTATCTGCTGCCAGAAGGGCCATTCTATCTTTGTGCAGCCCTTCTGTCCAAAATACTTTATTTCAAATGTTGTCTCAAAGTAGTTGCCAACCAATGCTCGGGAGACTGGGTAAGTACTCACACTCACCTGGTTGGCTGCAGCTGCAACAACACTCGGGAAGCTTGATAACATCCAGGACAAAGCAGTCCACTTGATTGACGGCCCTGCCATCGGACTTAATGTCCACCCCCTAGGCCGCTGTGGTTCCAGCAAGATTACTTCAACATCACCTCCCTCCTCCTGACCTCTACCGTTGAGGAGGACCAGAGCAGCAATGTTGTGGGAAAACCCTCACCTCCAAGTTCTTCCTCAAGTCACACATCATCCTGACCTGGACATATATTGCTGCTCCTTCATTGTCACAGGGCCAATATCCTGGAATTCCATACCTAAGTAGTACCTTGGGGGTCAGCTGGGGCTCAATGGTAGCACTCTTGTGTCTGAATCAGAGGTTGTGGGTTCAAGTCCCACACCAGAGACTTGAGCACATAATCTAGGCTGACACTTCAGTGCAGTACTGAGGGAGTGCTACACTGTTGGATGATCCTGTCTTTCAGTTGAGACATTAAACCAAGGCGCCATCTCCCCTCTCAGCTGGACGCAAAAAATCCCATGGTACTATTCAAAAAAGAGCAGGAAAGTTTTCCCTGGTATCCTGGCCAATATTTATCCCTCAACCAACATCACTAAAAACAAGTTATCTGGTCATTATCACATTGCTGTTTGTGGGAGTTTGCTGTGTGCAAATTGGCTGCCGCGTTTCCCACATTACAACAGTGACTACACTTCAAAAGTACTTCATTGGCTGTAAAGCGCATTGGGACATCCTGAGGTTGTGAAAGGCGCTATATAAATGCAAGTTCTTTTCTTTTTCTAACACCATTGTGGGAGCACAAGGACATCAGGCGGTTCAAGGAGAAGGCCAGCCGCCACGTTTGCAGGACAGCTGCTGTTGGACAATAAAAGCGGCTTTGCCAGCCAGCATCACTCACATTCTTCAGTGTTAGACATATAGCTGGGCAACTGAAGAAAGGTTAGATTTCAAATAATATTGGGTTAGATTTTATGAATGGAGACGTGTTGGAGGCGGGACTGCTGCTTGCTAGGTTTCAGTCCCGCCTCCATCAGCTTCTGGCCAACCAGCGGAATTTTCCCCTGATTGACCTTGTTAAGTCCGCCCGGCGGGCACAGCAGGCCAATTAGGGGGAAGTCAGTGACAGAGCACGTCAACGGATGACGTGTCATCTGTCAAGAATTTTTGACTGAAGGAATGTCATCATTTGACAGCTCTGTGAAGCTGTCAATCACTGACATTCTGTGTAGTTTGATGAGGCCTTGTGTTCAGGACTCATCAAACCTTTCTACTTTGCAGAAATCAGCTGGCTGTTGTATCGGAGGATGCAACAGCCAATCTGTGATAAGAACATAAGAACATAAGAAGTAGGAGCAGGAGTAGGCCATACGACCCTTCGGGCCTGCTCCGCCATTCAATAGGATCATGGCTGATCCGAACCTCGACTCACGTCCACTTCCCTGCCCGCTCCCCATAACCCTTATGGTGATCTCTACAATGGAGATGTCGGGGACTCCGGCTCCACAGCAGCCGAAGGCTGTAGGTAGAAACAAAGGTAAGTTAACATTTTCTATCACTTTACACTTACCTCACATACTTACCACTCCACACTTGCACCCATCACTCACCTCTACATCGCACTTTCAGACCCCTCCGACCCCCGCAGACCTCCTACTCACCTCCTAGACCCCGGCGGGGTTCCCCCAGGTCGGGAAGCCCGCATTTCAGGACGAAAAATGGGGATAATCCTATTTTCTGCCTGTTAACTACCTGTTAATAGGCAGTTAATCGGCTTTAATCCCTTCCCGCCTCCAAGGAGACGGGACCCGGGGCGGGACAGCTTCCCGCCTCCTGGTTTGCCACCCGCCCCCAAATTCTGCCACTTTCCCGGCAGTCGCGCCTCCATGCCCGCCTCCTCGGGGCTGGTAAAATCCAGCCCAGAGTGTTTAAAGAGGGGATAAATGCAATTGAAAGGAAGGATATTAACTCAGTTAATACAGAATCTATATGGGTGGAGCTAAGAAATAGCGAGGGGTGAAAAACATTAATAGGAGTGGTATATAGGCCTCCAAATAGTAAAATAGAGGTTGGGGAGGGCATCACGAGGGAAATTAGAGAAGCATGCAATAAGAGCACAGCTGTCATCATAGGTGACTTTAACTTACATATAGATTGGACTAGCCTAATCAGTAAAAATAATGAGGAGGAGGAATTCCTTGAGTGTTTAAGGGATGGTTATCTGGATCAATATGTCGAGGAACCAACTCGGGAACAGGCTATATTGGACTGGGTACTGTGCAATGAGAAGGGACTAATTAGTAATCTTGTTGTACGGGGACCCTTGGGTCAGAGCGATCACAACATGATCGATTTCTCACTCGAAATGGAGAGCGAAGAAATTGACTCAGAGACTAAGGGGTAAAAATTGAGTCGCGCCCCATTTGGGGCGCTAACCTCGCCGGGGCGCGACTTTTAGCGCCCCGAAAAAATTAGCGGCCCCGCGCCGGAACTTCAGTGGTTGCGCCCCAAGAGGGAAGCGGGGCGCAACTGGAAGCACCCCGCATCCCTCTTGGGGCGCTGCGAGTGAATATCCTGGCGCTACGTGCCGCGGTATTGCAGGCCTTCCTCCCCTTCTTAAAGGGGAGGGGCCTTGCGCAGCGCGAACCGGGGCCCAGCTGGGCTCCCAGGGATCGGGAGTGCCGGCAAAAGAGCCCGGCACTCAAGAGAAGTGCCGGGCTCTTGGAGCGCAGCCGGCACTTCACGGTGGGGGGGCTTCACGGGGGCCGGGGACAGCAACGGGGGCAGGTGCTGGCAGGCGGCCAGCAACAAAAATGGCCGCCTGCCACCTCCCCTTTAAATATCGCCGCCCCGGCCGCACGTACGCCCCCCTGAACCCGTCGGACATAGCGTCTGGCGGTAAATCAGGGGGCGCGACTGAAGATCACGGCCGGGGCGCGAGCGGGGCGCTGCGCACGGCGATGACGTCATCGCCGGCGGCGCAGCGCCACAGGGCGCTACCGGCTGCCGCCGCCGCTAACCTCCCACTAAATTTTTCGGGAGGCGTGGGCGGCGCTGCGCCCGGGCGTTAGCTGCTTTACGCCCCATTAGCGCCCATTTAAGGCGCTAACGGGAGGCGCAAGCAGCTGAATTTTTCCCCCTAAGGTCCTGAATTTAAACAAGGGGAATTATGATGCCATTAGACGGGAACTGAGTAGGTCTGATTGGACAACGTTCCTGGGAGGACTGGAGGTAGATAAACAATGGCAAGCATTTAAAGATAGAATGACAAAATTGCAAAAATTGTTTATACCAATCTGGCATAAAAGGAAATCTAAAAAGGTGACTCAACCGTGGATAACAGGGGAAATTAGAGACAGCATAAAATCCAAAGATAGGGCGTATAAAATAGCCAAAAAAAGCGCCAGAGCGGAAGATTGGGAACAGTTTAAGATAGAGCAAAGGAGGACAAAGGGCTTAATCAAGAGGGGCAAAATAGCTTACGAAAGCAAGCTGGCGGAAAATATAAAAACTAACTCCAAAAGCTTTTATAAGTATATCAAGAGGAAAAGACTGGTGAAAACCAAAGTTGGTCCATTGCAGTCAGATACGGGGGAATATATAACGGGAAATAAGGAAATGGCAGACCAACTAAATGCATACTTTGGGTCAGTCTTTACGAAGGAAGACACAAAAAACCTCCCTGGGATATCGGGAAAAATAGGGACATTGGCAAAGGAGGAACTGACGCAAATCAATATCTCTAAGGATATGGTGTTAAGGAAGCTAAAGGGATTGAAGGCGGACAAATCCCCAGGGCCTGATAACATGCATCCTAGGGTACTGAATGAGGTGGCCCTAGAGATAGCGGATGCACTAAGTATGATTTTTCAGAATTCATTAGACTCGGGAACAGTGCCCATGGATTGGAGGGTAGCTAACGTTACCCCACTATTCAAAAAGGGGGGTAGGGAAAAAGCAGGTAATTACAGACCTGTAAGCCTTACATCAGTTGTGGGCAAAATGCTGGAGTCCATCATTAAGGATGAAATAGCGGAGCACTTAGCAAATGGGGACAGGATAGGACAGAGTCAACATGGATTTACAAAGGGTAAATCGTGCTTGACTAATCTATTGGAATTTTTTGAGGGAGTAACTGGTAAAATAGATGGGGGAGAGCCAGTAGATGTGGTGTACCTGGACTTCCAAAAGGCCTTCGATAAGGTCCCACATAAAAGATTAGCATGGAAAATTGAAGCTCATGGGATAAAGGGGAAAGTATTGACGTGGATAGAGAACTGGCTGTCAGATAGAAAACAGAGAGTTGGAATAAACGGCTCATTTTCTGAATGGCAGGCAGTAACAAGTGGGGTACCACAGGGATCTGTCCTGGGTCCCCAGCTGTTCACAATTTACATTAATGACCTGGATCAGGGAGTCGGATGCAGCATTTCCAAATTTGCAGACGACACTAAACTAGGAGGGGGGGTGGGCTCAGAGGAGGAGACCAGGAAGCTCCAGAGCGATTTGGACAGACTGGGTGATTGGGCGGATAAATGTGGACAAGTGTGAAGTTATCCACCTTGGGTGCAGGAACGGGAGGGCAAATTATTATTTAAATGGCAATAAATTGGGAGAGGGGGAAGTACAGAGAGACCTGGGTGTTCTTGTACACCAGTCACTGAAGGCGAGCATGCAGGTGCAACAGGCGGTCAAGAAGGCAAATGGTATGCTGGCCTTCATAGCAAAAGGGTTGGAATACAGGAACAGGGATACCTTGCTGCAGCTGTACAGGGCACTGGTGAGACCACACCTCGAGTACTGTGTACAGTTTTGGTCGCCTCATCTGAGGAAAGATGTTCTTGCCATGGAGGGGGTGCAGCGGCGATTCACCAGGCTGATACCAGGAATGGCGGGATTGACCTATGAGGAGAGACTATGTAGTTTAGGGATGTACACACTGGAGTTTAGAAGATTGAGAGGGGACCTCATAGAAGTGTATAAAATTCTGACAGGTCTAGACAGACTAGATGCAGAAGGAATGTTTCCCTTGGCGGGTGAGAACAGAACTAGAGGACATCATTTAAGGATAAGGGCTAAACCATTTAGGACAGAAATGAGGGGGAATTTCTTCACTCAGAGGGTGGTGAACCTGTGGAACTCATTGCCACAGAGGGCAGTGTACGCCAGCTCATTAAATATATTTAAGAGGGAATTAGATATATTTCTACAGGCAAAAGGGGTTAAGGGTTACGGAGAGAAGGCGGGGACGGGATACTGAATTGGAGGATCAGCCATGATCTCATTAAATGGCGGAGCAGGCTCGAAGGGCCGGATGGCCTACTCCTGCTCCTATCTTCTATGTAATCTATGTAATCTATGTAAGAGGGAAGTGAAATCTTTCAAATCTGCAGTCATCCTAATTGTATGCCTTAGTTTTCCATTCAGAATAAGGAAGATTACCCCTCAGACAAGACATTATCGTCAGCTAAATTACAGTTTCGGCTTTTTAAACCCGAGGAGACACAAAACCAAGCTTTGTTCCAGACAGTGTAGCTGATAGCTGGAAGCTCTGATTGATTGGTTAGTGGATGATGGGGAATGTGCTAATCCCTAGGGACTATGGTCTGCTACTATCTGGAAATGTGTATTTTTTGCTAATTAGAGCAGAAAATCTCCCCGTAATGAACGCCTTGGGGATTTATTCTGGCAGCAGAAGAGGAGGGGAATGGGGCCTAATTAGACATCCTCTTTCAAAGAGCTGGCACAGGCACGATGGGCCTGTCGAGGGTGGTGGTTAGATGCTCTCTTGTTGGAGATGGTCATTGCCTGGCACTTGTGTGGGTGCGAGTGACACTTGCCAAGAATTCTACTGACGTCCTTTTCAAAATTAAAGTGGAATTTTACCAGCTTTAGTTTAAAGTGGTTTTCCAATAAACACTATTGGGCACACACACAGAAAAACCCCAGCTGCAGCACCGTGAATTATAGAATCATCGAATCTTACGGCACAGAAGGAGGCCATTCTGCCCATCGTGCCTGTGCCGGCTCTTTGAAAGAGGATATCCAATTAGCCCCACTCCCCTCATCTAGCACAAGTACTGAGTATTCCGCAGTGCTTATGAAAACTTATAGCCAAAGGCAGTAACATAGTTTAATATTATTGGTTTGATGGAAAAATAGCCTAGAATGTCCTTCAAAAATACTCTGTATATTTGAAAATTGGAAAAGCTAACAGTCAGGTATATCTCCCTTCTCCTAGTGCTTGAGTACAAATGTGTATAGTTGAAAGGCAATGCAAGATGGTGTGTGACTTGGAGGGGAACTTGGAGGTGGTGGTGTTCCCCTGCGCCTGCTGCCCTTGCCCTGCTCAGTGGTAGAGGTCGCAGGTTTGGGAGGTGCTGCCGAAGAAGCCTTGGCGAGTTTCTGCAGTGCATCTTGTAGATGGTACACACTGCAGCCACGGTGTGCCGGTGGTGGAGGAAGTGGATGTTTAAGGTGGTGGATGAGCTGTCAATCAAGCAGACTGCTTTGTCCTGGATGGTGTTGAGCTTCTTGAGTGTTGTTGGAGCTGCACCCATCCAGGCAAGGAGAGAATTACATCACACTCCTGACTTGTGCCTTGTAGATGGTGGAAGGGCTTTGGGGAGTCAGGAGGTGAGACACTCGCCGCAGAATACACAGCCTCTGACCCGCTTTAGTAGCCGTGGTATTCGTGAGGGTGGCCCAGTTGAGATTCTGGTCAATGATGAACCCCAGGATGTTGATGGTGGAAGATTTGGTGATGGTAATGCCATTGAATGTCAAGCGGAGGTGGTTAGACTCTCTCTTGTTGGAGATGGTCATTGCCTGGCACTTGTGTGGCATGAATGTTACTTGCCACTTATCAGCTCAACTTGGATGTTGTCCAGGTCTTGCTGCATGCGGGCATGGACTGCTTCATTATCTGAGGAGTTGTGAATGGAACTGAACACAGTGCAATCATCAGCGAACAACCCCACTTCTGACCTTATGATGGAGGGAAGGTCATTGATGAAGCAGCTGAAGATGGTTGGGCCCAAGACACTGCCCTGAGGAACTCCTGCAATAATGTCCTGGGGCTGTGATGATTGACCTCCAAACACCACAACCATCTTCCTTTGTGTTAGGTATGACTTCAGCCACTGAAGAGCTTTCCCCCTGATTCCCATTGACTTCAGTTTTACCAGGGCTCCTTGGTGCCACATTCGGTCGAATGCTGCCTTGATGTCAAGGGCAGTCACTCTCACTTTACCACTGGAAATCAGCTCTTTTGTCCATGTTTCGACCAAGGCTGTAATGAGGTACTGGAACCAAGTGGTTCGGGCAGAACCCAAACTGAGTATTGATGAGCAGATTATGGTTGGGTTTTTCCTGCTTTTTGTGGACAGGACATACCTGGGTAATTTTCCACATTGTCGGGTAGCTGCCAGCATTGTAGCTGTACTGGAACAGCTTGGCTAGAGGCACAGCTATTTCTAGAGCACAGGGCTTCAGCACTACAGCTGGGATGTGGTTGGGACCTGCAGCCTTTTGTTGTGTTCAGTGCACTCAACCGTTTCTTGATATCACGTGGAGTGAATCGAATTGGCAAAAGACTAGTATCTCTGATGGTGGGGACCTCAGGGGGAGGCTGAGAAGAATCATCCACTCGGCACTTCTGTCTGAAGGTGGTTGCGAACACGTCAGCCTTGCCTTTTGTACTCACCCGCTAGATATACTCCCAAAACACTCTTCTATTTTAGTTGCACCCCAAATCTACTACTAGCACCCAAATCTCTGAGCAGTAACAGTCAGGAGAATATGGTCACGTGTAAGGTAATGAGGTGTTAATCTTGGAGCATCTTACTAAACTCCTAGGTATTTGGCTGATTAAATAGCATTTGAGTGCATACTGATGTACTCAAGCAGCGAATGATCATTTAACGAGTAAATTTGTTTCCACCTTTTTGCGGCAGCTTGCTATTTTCATAAACTGCTCAACATTTCTAATTGACAGTCGATTTACTTCTAAACTTTCCAGCGGCCTTGCCTCGACATAATAGCATTGATCAGAGCATTGTATGCGAGGGTACACATATCAGGAAAGGATGAACAGGCTGGGTCTCTTTCCTCCGAAAAAAGAAGGCTGAGGGGGTGACCTAATCGAGGTCTTTAAAATTATGAAAGGTTTTGATCGAGTGGATACAGAGAGAGTGTTTCCACTTGTGGGGAAGAGCAAAACTAAAGGCCATCAATATAAGATAGTCACCAAGAAATCCAATAGGGAATTCAGAAGAAACTTCTTTACCCAGAGACTGGTGAGAATGTGGAACTCGCTACCACATGGAGTGGTTGAAGCGAATAGTATAGATGCATTTAAGGGGAGGCTGGACAAGCATATGAGGGAAAAGGGAATAGAGGGTTATGCTGATAGATTTAGATGAGAAAAGACAGGAGGAGCATAAACGCTGGCATGGACTGGTTGGGCCGAATGGCCTGTTTCTGTACCGTATATCCTATGTATGTAATTTCTCGGTGGTGCCCATATATTGGTAGGCTACTTGCACCTGTGTGCTGGAAGGGCCGTTTAGAGACGAGACAGTAGCATTACCTGCCCACTACAGAATTATCAGCTTTTTGATAATCATGTAATTTAACAATTACATTGGGTTGAAAAACAGTTCAAATATTTAGACGTTTTGTACTGGGAAATATATGCTGTGGATAGGGATCGTGGGTGCATTCAAAAATGTCTTCCTTTACTGATGTCACTAAAAAATCGAGAGATTGAACTCGTGTTGTATTATGTTAATAACTTGAAATAAATGTTCCCATTAAATTAATGAGGGTAGCAACCCACAGCTTAAAATAACATGTTCCTGTGAACTTGTTAATGAAGTTGTTTTCATTTAACATCAGGATTTCAATGCCATCTTTTTAAGACCTCTGACCAAGGTTTGGTCACCTGTCCTAATACCTCCTGAACAAAAGCTAAATACTGCGGATGCTGGACGTTTCATGTCGATGACCTTTCTTCAGAACTGGAAGAAGTTAGAGATTGAACAGTTTATAAGCAAGTACAGAGGCAGGAGAAAATGGGGGCGGGGGGAAAGAGCAAAAGGAAGGTCTGTGATAGGGTGGTGGGCAGGAGAGATTAAATGACAAAAAGAAGGATGGTGCAAGGCAAAATGGGGGTGGTAATTGTACGATAAAGAAACAAAAAATTTTTTTTAAAAAATTCCCAAGGATGGGTGAAACTAGAACTAGGGGGCATAATCTTAGAATAAAGGGCTGCTCTTTCAAAACTGAGATGAGGAGAAACTTCTTCACTCAGAGGGTAGTAGGTCTGTGGAATTTGCTGCCCCAGGAAGCTGTGGAAGCTACATCATTAAATAAATTTAAAACAGAAATAGACAGTTTCCTTATTGAATGGCGGAGCAGGCTCGAAGGGCCGATTGGCCTACTCCTGCTCCTATTTCTTATGTTCTTATGTTCTTATAAAAGTTGGGTCCAGAGGAGGTGTAAATGGCAGCAGCAGAATCAGTACCAGCAGCTGATGTCTGAGAAAATGGGAGCAACGGTTGCGATCTGAAGTTGTTGAATTCAGTGTTGAGGCCAGAACGTTGTAAAGTGCCGAATCAAAAGATGATGTGATGTTCCTCGAGCTTGCGTTGAGCTTCATTAGAACAGCTTAGGAGGCCGAGGACAGAGAGGTCAGAGTGGGAGTGGGATTGAGAATTAAAATAGCAAGTGACCGGAAAGCTCAGGGTCATGCTTTACTATTTTAAAGGTGCTATATAAATGCAAGTTGTTGTTGTTATTGGTGTTGTTGTAGTAGTAGACCTGTCACTGGGGTCTGGTGTGCTTTGCACTAAACTCCAGATAACCTGTCGTAAGAATGAGCCTTACGCGTGGTGAACTTAAAGTAAGCTTTAATCAACTAAAAAGGTGCTACATACAAAAGAGGTCTTACTCTATGCCTCTCCAGGATCCAACTGCTCAGCCCAGTATTTATCCTGGACTAATCACAGGAAGTGATGTAATAAAGTTCGAGTCACAGGAAGCTGTATTGTGTTACCACATTCTCCCCCCCCAAAAGATTAGGAGGCCGGGATGAAGTTCGAGTTACAGGAAGCTGTATTGTGTTACCACATTCTCCCTCCATTTCGTAGCCGCTGGACGAGGGAGAGCCGCACCCGTTTGGGTTCTCGTAGCGGTAGAGGGCCCCTAGCCCGTTTACCCGCCGCGGGCCGTGGACCAGAGTCCGAGTGATCCAGCCCGCTCTGTGAGGGGTCAGGACGATCCTGACTGTGTACTGGTGCCCGAACGGGTGTCGGGCAGGGCTGTGGCAGATCCGTTTCAGAGCGTATGGTACGGGGTGGATCGTGGCTGCGCGTGCGAGCCCCGACGGGCTCATAGTCAGTCTGCCCCAGGTCGGCACGCTGGAGTGAGGTACCAGCCGGCGTCAGATCCAGATCGTGATGAGAGGCACCTGGCGAGCCCAGAGATGTGCCTGGTACAATATCATCCCCTGGTGTCCCTCTATGTTTCGGCGGGCAGGGAGCCAGATCCCGCAATGACACGGTAGATTCCCGACCGTCAGGATACCGAATATAGGCGTAGGTAGGGTTGACGTCAGTAAGCTCAACCTCATCTACCAGGGGGTCATTCTTAGACGCCCGAACATATCTTCGGAGTAGCACTGGTCCCGGTGCAGTCAGCCACGACGGGAGAGATATCCCATAGGATGAGCGACGCTGAAATCGGAAGAACCGTTCATGAGGCGTCGTATTTGTGGCGGTCGAAAGGAGGGACCGTGTGGAGTGTAATGCGTCTGGAAGTACTGCTTCCCATTGCTGGTTGGGTAGGCCCCGAGATCTCAAAGCCAGACGTACCGCATTCCAGATGATAGCGTTAAAACGCTCGACTTGCCCATTCCCGACCGGATGATAAGGCGTCGTTCTGCTGGCAGCAATACCCCGTTCCGAGAGATAGGCCTTGAGTTCTCCTGACATAAAAGAAGGGCCCCGATCCGAATGAACATAGGATGCCATGCCACAGAAAGCAAATACCTGCTCAAGGCAGCTGATAACCGTGGTCGTCAGCATATTGGGGCAGGGAAAGGCAAATGGAAAACGGGAATACTCATCGACCATGGTCAATAGATAAGTGTTGCGAGTTGAAGAGGGCAACGGCCCCTTAAAATCGATGCTAAGCCATTGCATTGGCTGGGTCGCATGTATGAGTATACCACCCGAGGGGCGGAAAAACTGAGGTTTCAATTCCGCACAGACTCTGCAGTCCGAGCACATTTTCTTTACATCCCCGGTAGAGAATGGGAGATTTCGGGACCGCACGAAGTGTAGCATGCGAGTAACGCCCGGATGACACAACCCATCATGGATGTCTACGAGCGTAGAGGGTGCCATGGCGGAGCAGAATGCTCGTGTGAGGGTATCCGGAGCCACATTCTCCTTGCCAGGTCGATAGTGGATGGTGTAACCAAAAGAGGCCAATTCCAGCCGCCAAAGCTGGATTTTATTATTTTTAATTTTGGTCCGTTTTCGATTATCGAGCATGAAGGCGACCGATCGCTGGTCTGTGATTAAGGTAAAGTGCTGGCGAGCTAGAAGATGAGTCCACTTCCGTACTGCCTCTATGATGGCTGTAGCTTCTTTCTCGACTGGAGGATAATGTAGCTCAGCCCCTTGAAAAGTCCTGGACAAAAATGCCACCGGACGACCTTCCTGATTCAGAGTGGCCGAGATCGCCACCTCCGAGGCATCACACTCAACAACAAAAGGAAGACTCTCATCGATGGAGTGAAGAGCCGCTTTCTCCAACTGTTTTTTCAGGAGATTAAAGGCTGCAACAGCCGCTGTGTCTAGTGGGAATGTGCTGGCCTTCAGTAGAGGTTGGATTCGGTCCGAGAAGTTAGGAATCCATTTAGCATAGTATGCAAACAGGCCGAGGGCCCGGCGCAAGGAGGCCGGATTCTTAGGTGGCGGGAGTTCTTGGAGTGGGCGAAGCCTTTCAGGGTCAGGTTTAATGATGCCATTGCCCACACAATAGCCAAGGATGTTGATGGTTGGTTGTGACTCAATGGATTTAGCCGCATTTAATGTCAAATTACGGTGCTGGAGTGCATCCCAAAATCGTTGGAGATTGGCGTCATGTTCCCGCTGATTGCGACCTGCGACAGTAATATTGTCCAGATAAGGAAACGTATCCTTTAAGTCTTCCTGTTTGACCAAGTCATCCATTGCTCGCTGGAAGACAGCCACTCCATTAGTGACCCCAAAGGGGAGGCGACGAAATTGATACAGCCGTCCATTGGCTTCAAAGGCCGTATACTGCTTGTCTGAGACCTTCAAGGGTACCTGATGATAGGCACTTTTCAGATCATATGTTGAGAACACTGTGTACTCAGCCAGTTTATTAACCATATCATCGATGCGCGGCAATGGGTATGCGTCCAAGTCCGTATATTGATTGATGGTCTGTGAATAGTCAATGCACAGCCGTTTCTTGTGAGGTTGTAGAGGGTTCTTAACAATAACGACCTGGGCGCGCCATGGCGACGAACAAGGCTCGATGATATCCTGTGCTAAAAGCCGAGAAATCTCAGCCGCAATAAAAGACTGGTCTTCCTGACTGAAACGTCGTGACTTTGTTATAATCGGTTTGCATCGAGGAGGGATACTGGTAAACAGTGAGGGTTCATCCAGTGAAGCTGCTGACAATGCACAGAACGGTAATCGAGGTCGTATATTAGAAATAGTGAGTTCAGGTTTGGATCCGCCGAACTCAATGGTGAGCTTCTTATGCTGCTTTTGAAAATCTAGCCCTAAGATAAGATCACTACATAAGTCCTTGAGCACCGAAAGCCGGGTGGAGGGATACCTGTGACCATTAAGTGTTATTTCAACCATACAAAAGCCAGAAATTCTGGTATTAAGTGATGACTGAGCCATCGCAATTGCCTGGTCCAATGGGAAAACATGTAGCTTTAACTCTGCAACAATCTGTTCCCTAATGAAACTATCAGTGCTACCTGAGTCAATTAAGGCATCTAAAGTATGTCCATTAATTGATGCTTTTGTAGCTGCATGGAATAGGTTCTGAGGACAAGCAGCTGTAATTGGTGTCGTTGCACAAAGAGTGGCTGAAACTCTAGGTGTGTTTCTGCGAGAGAAAACCCGAGAGGAAGCGCGATAGATTTTAGCCGGAACATCTTGATAGGCCCTTACCGGGGCAGTTCGGTAGGACTTAGCTTGATAAGCCCTCGTAGAGGCTCTTGATAGGCAAACCTTTGCAAAATGACCCTTTTTGTTGCAATGACTGCAAAACGCATTGCGAGCAGGGCAGAATTTCCGAGGGTGAAACTCATCACCACAAAAGAAGCATTTCTTAGATTGCCAAGAGGCTGCCACAGTGGGGTCATCATCCTCTTCATCAGTGAAGTCATCAGATTGATCGTCAGGGATAAAGTCCTCCCTAATAGAGTTCACCTGTGGCCTCTTAAATTGCCTGACTGTAGTTAAGGCAGCAGACCGAGGTCTGGGCACTGTATAAAGGTCTGCATTTCTTTTTGCCAGATCTAGAGAGCAAGCCATGTCATAAGCTCTCTGAAGCTCAAGTGTCTTACTTTCCAGTAGACGCTGGCGTATAAATGGGGAGGCAAGCCCGCAGATGAAAGCATCACGGATCATTTCTTCACGGTACAGCTCAGCTGAGGCCGCCTGAAAGTTACAGTCCATACTAAGTCTGCGAAGCTCTTGGAGGAATTTATCAATGGATTCCTCCGGCCCTTGTTGGGCTGTAGCTAGTAGATGTCTGGCATAGACCTCATTCGGTGTCTTAGTATATAGTCTTTTAAGCGTCCGAATTGCCTCCTCGTAACTGCCCCATTCCTCGACATACTGAAATACATTCGGGGTGACACAGTTGATGAGTATCCGTAATTTTGAGTCATCATCAGCCTTGCAATATTCGAGAAAATTGTCAAACGTGCGATACCAGTGTTTCCACACCTTACCGGCTGCTGGGGTGTTTGGGTCCAAGTCAAGACGCGATGGTTTAAGGATGTTTTCCATGATGGGTGATTCCCTGGATCCTTAGTTCCGAGTTCGTCCAAAAAGTTTGAGTGCGAAGTTTTTCAAAGTTGATTAAATTGTCGTAAGAATGAGCCTTACGCGTGGTGAACTTAAAGTAAGCTTTAATCAACTAAAAAGGTGCTACATACAAAAGAGGTCTTACTCTATGCCTCTCCAGGATCCAACTGATCAGTCCCGTATTTATCCTGGACTAATCACAGGAAGTGATGTAATAAAGTTCGAGTCACAGGAAGCTGTATTGTGTTACCACATAACCCTTCTAACGGTAGGCTGGTCCTGACTAGAGAATCAGCATTAGGTGCGCCATTGCTCTGTGTTGGTAGAGCGCCCAGTTTCAGCTGCTTCGCTCCAGCAGTACCTTTGCACATCTTTGAAGCCAGTAGTCCTGGGCCCTTGCCAACATGCACCTCTGCTCCCTCGAATGAGTAAGAGGGATGTGCCCCTATAGTGGGAGAGTGTGCACTCCATATTAAGCAAGCAGAAACTCTACCAGCGCAGAATGCTCAGAAGGTTGGTTTGAAGACTCATAAATATGGCACTCTTGCTTCTGACAGACACTAGGCTAACGCGGAAAACATTTTGTGACAGTTGCTTTCCATTACAGGGAACTGCCAGAACTTTAGAATAATAAATCAAATGGCTCTTACTTGGGTCAGCGATGTGTTTTAAGCCAGGAACATGGTCATTGTCACTGTTAGGTTGAAGGTAGGGACCCTGAATTTCTACAGGGGTCTCCTGATCTCCCGCCGCAACTTCAGGGAAGATCGGTGGAGCCCCTGGAGAAATGGCATGAACGACCGCTTTTGGCTCTCTACCCCATTTCTCCGGGGTTTCCGCTGAAGTTACACCAGGAGATCAGGATTTACCCGCTGTGGAAATTCAGGGCCAGGAAGTCAAGTGTGAGCCAGCTCACAGCAAGGCCAATAAGTTTATTCTCCCCCTTCGTACTGCTTGATCACAGTTGGAGTTGTGCGTGCATTGCTGAAATGTCTTATTGTACGGTTGTTCATTAGTTGAAATGCACATCCATCTAGTCGGTTTTACTGTTGGCCACTAACATTCCCAAACTGGGAAATGGGCCAGTAAGTACATTATCCTGCCCCCAATTACCCTGTTCCACTTTTTCGTAAGTAAGTGATTACTGCCAGTGGGAGAATCACATTAAGTGGCGACTGGTGTTGCTCCCAGATAAACGTAATGCCAAAGCCAAGCAGTCCCATTGTATCTGAGAGAAACATACAAGTCCTTAACATAAACACAGCCACTTTACAAAGCAATGTCGAGAAACACTTATACAAAAGCAAAATACTGCGGGTGCTGGAAATCTGAAATAAAAACAGAAAATTCTGGAAATACTCAGCAGGCCAGGCCGCATCTGTGGAGAGAAACAGAGTTGACGTTTCAGGTCGATGACCCTTCGTCAGAACTGGAAAAAGTTAGAGATTTTAAGCAAGTGCAGGGGTAGGGAAAGGAGGGGAGGAGAGGAAAGAGCAAAAGGGAAGGTCTGTGATAGGGTGGAGGGCAGGAGAGATTAAATGACAAAAGGTAGGATTGTGCAAACCTTCCCTTTTGTTCTTTCCTCCCCTCCCCTCCTTTCTCTGCCCCTACACTTGCTTAAAAACTGTTACATCTCTAAGTTTTTCCAGTTCTGACGAAAGGTCGTCGACCTGAAACGTTAACTCTGTTTCTCTCTCCACAGATGCTGCCTGACCTGCTGAGCGTTTCCAGCGCTTTCTGTTTTTATTTTTGTCGAGAAACCCTTTCTTAAGCGACATTTTATGGCAAGTAAAATCCGTTTCAACGGATGATTCTAGATTTGTGAATTAACTTCTCTTGAAGAAAAATAAACGATGTTGTTTAATGTTTTACCTCATAATCCTCCCTTTTATGACAAATCCAGGTTCAGACGGATTAAGTATATTTTTCCCTGTCTTGACAGTTTCGGCCTCATCATTGTAGCTGTCACATACACTCTTCAGTTCTGACGGTGAGTTGTCATCCTCAGCCTTGGCCTTGTCACGCACATTTTCTGCAGATAAAATATGTTTTGATATTTTCTTTCTTCTGGTTATCAAAGAGCATCAGCTCTTGATTTGCCAAATAAACTTCTCGAACATTTTTTTTCCCAGACTGAAATCCTGACACACAAATCATATTTTAAGTTAAATCTCAATTTATTTCTGCAATGGAATTCCCTTTTTTTGTAGGCTTTACTGTCATCGGTGCCCTTCAATTTCCACTTTTTTGACCTGTTGGACCTTTGCTTTATCACTCAATCCATGACTTTGTTTTATCTTTGTTTAGCACAGGAGTTTCCTTATTTCCTGTGGTGTTGTTTTATATAAAATAAAGTGGTGGGGGTCATATCCACCTTCACCATCTGGGGGGGTGAGCGGGTGGGGAGGGGGTAACTGGTGGAGCAGATTACCCACCCACTGTGGAATCGGCCCAATTTTCGTTGAAAACATTCTGAGAGCCTGTCTGGCCCTTCCTCCTCAGAACCACATGCACCTGGAACATCTGCCCGAGTTATGGCGACTTGCTAACCACTTCAACGAGGGATGCAGCTTTGTCAGTGGCTGTTAGCACGACCACAGCGCTGAATTTTATGCCACAGGTTGTACCAAGTAGCCTCGGTCACATCAGTCAAATCAATTCTGCACCTCTGTAACAATCGCTCTGTTCCGGCGACCATCTCATCATCAACTACTCTGTAGGACCAAAACCAAGCAATGAACATTTATAAAATAGTAGGAGTACCCCAGGTACCGAATACCATTGATGGTACTCATAGAAAGAAAGACTTGCATTTTATAGCGCGCCTTACCCGACCTCAAGACATCCCAAACCACTTTACAGCCAATTAAGTACTTTTTGAAGTAATGTAGGAAATACAGCAGCCAATTTTCACACAGCAAGGTCCCACAAACAACAATGTGATAAGACAAAAGCAAAATACTGCGGATGGTGGAAATCAGAAATAAAAACAGAGAATGCTGGAATCACTCAACAGGTCAGGCAGCATCTGTGGAGAGAGAAACAGAGTTAACGTTTGAGGTTGATGACCTTTCGTCAGCAATGTGATAATGACCAGATAATGTTTGAGTGATGTTGGTTGTGGGATAACTATTGTCCAGGACACTGGAGCGAACTAGTCTGCTGTTCTTTGAAATTGTGCTTTGCGATCTCATCTTAATGATGGCACCTTTGACACTGTAGCACTCCCTCAGTACTGCATTGGAGTGTCAGCCTAGATTTTGTGCTCTAGTCGCTGGAGTGGGACTTGAACCCTGTTATCATTCAATTAATGTGCGGCTAGTGTGTGATGTCAATCAATTAACTTTGCATGCAAATGCATGGTACCCAGTAAGCTGCCATAACTCATTTGTCAGTCAATGATACCGGTGTTGCTGAGCGAGAACATTGCATCAAAGTTGGTTAATTGGAGACCTGGGATGCCTCCTGCAGCCCTGGTAGATGACAACTGTCTGGCATCCAAGCTCAGCAGCTGAGAATAGATATAATGAGGCCTCTGGAAAACTCAAATTACAATAGAACAGGCAATTAGCATGCTAAAGACTCCTTTTAGGTGTCTTGATATGTCTGGAGGATCCATACAGTGCAGCCTGGGAAGAGTCTCAAGAACTTTTGTTAACTGTTTCATGTTGATCACTTATGCCAGTCAGGGAGAGGACAAGAAGAAGGATGAAAGAATTGTCCCTCCATCATCTAATCCATGTTGTCCAGGAGGGAGTTGAGGAGGCTCCAGGAAATAATTAACAATATATATCAGTCATGGCATTCATTTAGTAACATGATCTGTTGAATGAGCCCCCTCAATTGTCCAACACTGAGCACGGTTCCCCAGTGCAATACATCCTTCAGAAAATCCTTTCCTTACAATATTATCATACGGAACAGAGAATAACGCACAATCACATATTTTGGTAAGCAAATTTCAAGTTTACTAATGACAGAAATTTGCATCTCACTACATCTGCTTCTTACCACCCCTTGTGCCTAAAACCGTGCGAACTCCTGCTGCGAACCTGCTAACTCTATGTGGTGCTTCATGAGTGACAGGAGGTTGAGTGGTCGGTGGCTGGGACATTTCTGCTGAAGCCTTTGAACACTGAAGTGATATTTGTCTCAGTAATGCTGATGCCCTTGAAGGAGACCAGCTTCCAGCACTGTTCCTGCTGCAATTGCAAGGGGTTCCAGGCCCAGCCTTAAGCTTTAAGCCTTAAGTTCCCTCACGCAGGCATTAGAGGAGGGGGCTGGAATGATGTGGCCTCATTGTCAGTATCCTAAGAGTTACTATCATTACTATTCCTTGCAGCCCACAGATGCTGGGACTGGGGGTCAATGGTTCGAACAGTCAATGTGGGAACAGACCAAATAGTCAATGTGGGAACAGACCAATTAAGATCTGGGTTTCTCTGAAATGGTCTTGTAAACTGCTGTTCACAAGACATCTATTGAAGCAGTGGTAGCTCCCATACCTGGAGTACTGTGCACAGTTTTGGTCTCCTTATCTGAGGAAGGATATACTTGCCTTAGAGGTGGTGCAACAAAAGTTCACTAGATTGATTCCTGGGATGAGAGGTTTGTCCTTTGAGGAGAGATTGAGTAGATTGGGCTAATACTCTCTGGAGTTTAGAAGAGTGAGAGGTGATCTCATTGAAACATATAAGATTCTGAGGGGAATTGACAGGGTAGATGCTGAGAGGTTGTTTCCCCTGGCTGGTGAGTCTTGAACTAGGGGGCATAGTCTCAGGATAAGGGGTCGGCCATTTAAGACTGAGATGAGGAGGAAGTTCTTCACTCAGAGGGTTGTGAATCTTTGGAATTCTCTGCCCCAAAGGGCTGCGCATGCTCAATCGTTAACTATATTCAAGGCTGAGATAGATAGATTTTTGCGCAGAGGCCCAGGTATCCCAGGGGCACAGGTGGTTCACAAGCATCCCTGGGATCACGTGGGCCATGGGGAACTAATCAAAGAAGGGAATCCCCCTGCACACTTTTGACAGGTCTCTCCGCGTAGACCCGTCAAAAGTATGAATGGGGATCACATTTAAAAACACACTAAAACATAAAATACATTTTTTTTAAATCACGTATTTAAAATTAGTTAAAATTACATTAAATTAAGTATTTTAAACAAAAATTTAATTTTTTGAAAAAAATAATTAAAGTTTTTTACGGGGCTAAAAATAAACTTACCTTTTTTAAAAATATGTTTAAATTATAAATGAGTGAAAAAAAAATTATTTTTTTACTTTTTTAAACTCTTATGCTGGTAAAAGTAGGCCTTACGCATGCTTTTACCAGGTGTAAGATTTTTAAAGGTTTTCATCGGGCGGAGGTTGCACAGAAAGCGGAACTCTCCACCCGCGGAGGCCCTTCTCCAGGGCAGGCGGATGATCTGTCAAGAGGATTCTTGACAGATCGCAAGTGCTGGGTTTTAGCGCATGCGCTTCGCATGCCTGATACCGGCACTTGCGAGGCTCCTATGGGTGCGTACACACCTCGTACCCACCTGTGGGGGTCAGAAAATACGGGCCATAGAATTTACAGCACAGAAACAGGCCATTAGGCCCAAAGGGTCCACACGAGCCTCCTCACACTCTACTTATTTCATCTCACCGTATCAACAGATCCGCCGCACCTCAGCACGGACACAGGAAAATCTCCCCATAATCTTTTAAAAACAAATTATGTTCACGTGCAATTCTTGAAGTGTCTCTCCTCTGAAATCTAATTGTCCTCATTTGCACTTGTCTATCACATATACACAAACGTAACGATGAGAATAATTGTAATCTTCATGTTAAAATCTCACGTGTGTAGCAGGCATATCATTCAATGTTGTTGACTCCTCTTTCATTGGAAGTCTGTCATTTAGAATAGTGGTTAATCTACATTTTTAATATGCAACAATAAAGCCTCTTTTGTTAAAATTAATTACAGACTCTCAATTTAAATTCATCACTAGGAGTTTAATGACAGCAGCATTAAAAAAAATCAGATTGGAAACATAATCATTACATTGTTGATAGAACAATGGCAGACTGCACAAATGTTATGGGACACACAACCCTCAACAGAGCCTTTACTTAGTGTCTGCTTAGGAATTGCGTATGGTATGAGTTTGATCTTAAAGTGGGGAAATTGCATCCATGTTGTGTCTGACTAACTGGTTTGACGAACAGATGGACTGCGGGATTAGATATGAATCTTTAAAAGGCATTAAAATAAATGATTTAACCGGAACAGATGTAATCCAGCCTGGACAGCAACGCTGAATTATTTTGATAGCGAGGAAAGTGAATAAGCAGAAAAAGAGAAAAAAATAAAGATATACTTGCACAGCCGCATTTGGCCTTAATGCACTTCTAAACTCCATATAGTCTGTGTCGTGGGTCAGTAATTGGATGGGAGGTAGGAGACAGAGAGTAGGAATAAAGACAACAGCAAAATACTGCAGATTTACTGCTGGAAATCTCAAATAAAAACAGAAAATGCAGGAAATACTCAACAGGTCAGGCAGCATCTGTGGGGAGAGAAACAGAGTTAACGTTTCAGGTCGATGACCTTTAAGAGTTCGTTCTCTGATTGGCGTGAAGCGACAAGTGGTGTTCCCCCAGGGATCTGTACTGGGGCTTCAGCTTTTCACCATATATATTAATGACTTGGGTGAAGGATTAGAGAGTTGCGTATCCAAGTTTGCAGATGGCACAAAGTTAGGAGACACAATAGCTTGTGTAGGTGAGAGCAGGAAGTTACAGTGGGGTATAGACCATGTCAGTTGGCGTTCAATGTGAGGAAGAGTGAGGTCATCCACTTCGGATCTGAGAAAGACAAATCAGGATATTTTCCTAAAGGTGAGAGACTAGGAACTGTGGAGGATTTAGGTGTCCATGCACACAAATCACTAAAAGCCAGTGCACAGGTGTAATAGTAACAAAAAGCCTAATGGAATGTTGGTCTTTATTTCAAGGGGCTGGAATACAAAAGTGAGGAAGTGATGCTTTAGTTGTACAGGGTCTGGATCAGGTCCCAACTGTGTTCAGTTTTGGACACCAACCTCAGGAAAGATATATTGGCCTTGGAAGGGATGAAACGCAGATTCACCAGAATGATACCAGGGCTTAAAGGGTTAAATTTTGAGGACGGGTTGCATAAAGTTGGCTCGTATTCCCTTGAGTTTAGGAGTCTGAGGGCTGATCTAAATCGAGGTACACTATTTCATACAATCATACATCACATAACGAGGTCATTCGGCCCATCTTGTCTGTGCCAGCTCTTTGAAAGAGCTATGCAATTAGACCCACTCCCCTGCTCTTTACCCATTGCCTGTAATAATCGTGCTGCGTGCTGATTATAATGCGACAGGCGTGCAGCCAGCGCTACCCACGCTATTGATTCTGCGCTATTCAAGAACCTCAGATGTCGGCAAATTCAATTGGGCCTCCGGCCTACCCGTTCCAACAGGGATTGCTCTCCCATCTCAAAACCCAGTTTCTTCATGTGTGAACAACATCCTCTCACCTTTAGCGGTGAAGCCTACATCATAAAATCATAGAATAGTACAGCACAGAAGGAGGCCATTCGGCCCATCGAATCTGTGCCAGCTCTGTTGAAGAGCATTCCAGTTAGTTCCACTCCCCTGCTCTTCACCCATATCCCTGAAATTTTTTCTCCATCGAGTATTTATCCAATTCCCTTTTGAAGGCTACAATTGAATCTGTACCCACCACCCTATCAGGCAGTGCATTCCAAATCCTAACCACTTGTTGCTTAAGCAAGTTTTTCCTCATGTCGCCTCTGATTCTTTTGCCAAACACCTTAAGTCTGTGCTCTATGGTTCTCGACCCTTCAGCCATTGGAAATAGTTTCTCTTTCTTTACTCTATCTAAACCCTTCATGATTTTAAACACCTCTGTCAAATCTCCTCTCAGCCTTCTCTGCTCTAAGGAGAACAACCCCAGCTTCTCCAGTCTATCCACGTAACTGTAATCCCTCATTCCTGGAACCATTCTAGTAAATCTCTTCTGCACCCTCTCCAAAGCCTCCACGTCTTACCTAAAGTGTGCTGCCCAGAATTGGACACAATACTCCAGCTGGGCCAAAATAGTGTTTTATTTCGGTTTAGCATAACCTCCTGGCTTTTGTACTCTATATCTCTATTTATAAAGCCCATGTTCTCATATGCTTTATTAACTGCTTTGTTAACCTGTCCTGCCACCTTCAAGGATTTGTGCACAAACATCCTCAGGTCTCTCTCTTCCTGCACCCCCTGTAAAATTGTACCATTGTATGGTCTCTACTCATTCTTCCTAATTTTAAATAAGTGATTTAAAAAAAATGCATTTAATGTTTAACTGTTTTTTAAGTGATCCCCATTCTTACTTTTGACCGATCTGTGCATACAGACCAGTCAAAAGTGTGAAGGGGGATTCCCTTCTTTGATTGGTTCCCCATGGCCCACATGATCCCAGGGACACTTGCGAACCGCCTGCGCCCTTGGGATACCTGGGCCTCTGCGCACGCGGACCAGGAGAGGCCCAGGATTGAAAGTATTGATACCTACGGAGCCAGCAGGTAAGTTCGTAGATTTTTCCAGATCGGAAGCATCCGCACACAGGAAGCCTCTGTGCGTACAGACCTGTCAAAAGTGTGAAGGGGATTCCCTTCTTTGATTGGTTCCCCATGGTCCACGTGATCCCAGGGATGCTTGCGAACCACCTGCACCCCTGGGATACCTGGGCTGCTGCGCATTTTGTAGAGCAGAGGCCCAGGATCGGAAATCTCGGGACCTGCGGAGCCAGCAGGTAAGTGCGTAGATTTTTTCCGATCGGAGGCATCAGCCCGCAGGAAGCCTGCGATCGGAAATTCAGGGCCAATGTGCCCAGTAATTTAAAAAGAAACAAAAAGCTCTGTAATAGCTGGTTTCATCATTCATTATACAGCGGTGCAATGTCTCTCCCCATGCACTCATGCTCCATGCTGGGAGAATGTCAATGTAACATTGGCTCAGATGCTTTGATTTTTAAATTTGCTATAAATTGGCCCTGAAATTTCCTCGGATGTTGCACCGTAACTTTTTCGGCAGTGTGGCGGAAACCCCAAGCTGCACATACGAGCGGTGTTTCTGCCGCACTTACGCCTCGCGCTGTGACACAAAAAAGTCTGAGGAAATTGTGGGCCAATTAAGAGCAACTTCTGTTGAGCAGTTGATTTTTGTTTCAGGAGAGGGTTCATTCACCGTGACAAAGCTTAATTAACAACTGTAATCTTACTCCCATCTGCCTGTACATAAGTGAGACAATTTTAATTTCTCAGCTCACATTTGTGTTCAAGGTCCAAATTACAATTGAATCTCAACAAAGACATAACTCTAAATGATCCCTAAATAATTAGGTTCAAATCTGAATGAAAGGAAAGCAACGCATTTGAAAATCTTGTATCACGACTAATTTTATAATGTGCGCAGTAATTTAAACAGAAACAGAAAACCCTGTAATAGTAGGTTTCATCTTTCATTATACAGCGTGCAAAATCTCTCCCCATGCACTCATGCTCCATGCTGGGAGAATATCAATGTAACATTGGCTCAGATGCTTTGATATCAGTAGCTGTCTGGCTTGGCAATTGTCTAGCTACTGTGAAAAGTAAGAAAACAAGAGGTTTGTAGCAATCCATTACTTCATTGTCATATCAAGATAATCCTAATATTCATTGTCGAGCTAAATGAGTTGACTGTTCCCTTTCCAATCAGCGCTGGAGGGTCCCCTCACGCTTCCTCCTAGTTAATTCAGTCAGAAATTTTTAACCTCTTCTAATTCCCTTGCTTCCTTACTCTTTAGATCTTTTTTTTACTTCAAGGTCTCATTAGTATTGATAACTTAGAGGTAATTAGCTTGAGTCATCATGATTGTTGTTAGTTATAAATTCTTATAATTGACACATATATATTAATTACGACTTAGGGTGCGGTTAAGTAAAATTGGTTATGAATGGCTCAGCAACACTTTATATTTTCTTCCTGTCCTTAAGGGGATAATCTTGCCTGTGGGCATTAAGGCTGCATTGACACTGTAAGTTTAGCATCAATGTGAAGTGTCTTACAGAGGCACAGGTAGTTCAGGATCTAAAAGCAACAATCAAACTGTGTTTGCTATTCGTTTACATGTCATGTTTTGAGTGTCAGCTGTGGCTCAGTGGGTAGCACCTTCGCCTCTGAGACATGAGCACAAAAATCTAGGCTGACACTCCAGTGCAGCACTGAGGGAGCGCCGCACTGTCATTATTATTAAATTACAATTTTTGGAGTAAAATTTTCTCTCAGCATGAGAGAATCTTATCCTTGCCTTGTGATCTAAATAAGCTTTTAGTAATTTGCCATGAAAGAAAGAAATACTTGCATTTATATAGCGCCTTTCATGACCACCGGACGTCCCAAAGTGCTTTACAGCCAATGAAGTACTTTTTGAAGTGTAGTCACTGTTGTAATGTGGGAAACGCGGCAGCCAATTTGCACACAGCAAACTCCCACAAACAGCAATGTGATAATCACCAGATTATCTGTTTTAGAGATGAGGGATAAACATTGGCCAGGACTCCCCTGCTCTTCTTCGAAATAGTGCCATAAGATCTTTTACGTCCACCTGAGAGAGCAGACGGGGCCTCGGTTTAACGTCTCATCCGAAAGACAATGGCCCAGAAATTCCGTTCGCAGCCCTCTCGCGGGCGGAGGGCTGCGATCCTGAAAAATCTGAGCCTGGACCGGAGGGCTCCCGGGAGGTGCAGAATTCTGTTCCTGTGCCTCCTCAAACTGCCGGTGTGCAGGGCACGCGTATCCCAGGGGTGCAGGTAGTTCGCAGCGTCCCTGGGATCACGTGGGCCATGAGGAGCCAATCGGAGCAGGGAATCTCCATTCATAGATTTGACAGGAAGACCTGTCAAATCTATGAATAGAGATCACCCTCAAAACATAAGTAAAACTTCAAATACATTTTTTTAAATCACATTTTTTAAAATGACTATAAATTACATAAATTAACTATTTTAAACAAAAATTTAAATTTTTGAAAAAAATAATTAAAGTTTTTAACGGGGCTAAAAATAAACTTACCTTTCTTTAAAGTATTTAAAAATGATAAATAAGTGGGAAAAAAAAATTCTTTTACTTTCTTCACCTCTTACCTTGTTAAAAGCAGGCCTTGCGCCTGCTTTTCCAGGCGCAGCTGCTACTGACTTACCCGGACTGCATCAACTGCGAAAAAAACCGGAAGTTTCAGCCGTACACGCTGCATTTGACTTGCGAACCCCTTTCTTCAGAGAATGGAAGTTCCGGTTTCCAGCGCATGCGCAGTGCATGCGTGAAACCAGCACTTCCGTTGGCCCTACGGGTGAGTACACAGCGCGTACACACCCGTAGGGAACTGAATTTATGGGCCGATATGTTTTCAATACCTTCAATCGAAGTATCATGTATTATTCAGCTGAGGACAGCCAGCCCCACAACCGTCCGAGATATCTGCGTTCCTCTAATTCTGCCCTCTTGAGCATCCCTGATTTTCATCGCTCCACCATTGGCGGCTGTGCCTTCAGCTGCCTGGGCCCTAAGCTCTGGAACTCCCTCCCTAAACCTCTCCGCCTCTCTACCTCTCTTTCCCCCTTTAAGACGCTCCTGGTCATCTGTCCTACTATTTGTTTATGTGGCTCGGTGTCAGGTTTTGTTCGGATAACGCTCCTGCGAAGCACCTTGGGACGTTTTACTGTGTTAAAGGCGCTGTATAAATACAAGTTGTTGCTGTTGTTGTTGTTGCTAGAGACAGTTGCCGAGATTTTCAACTTGCGCCCAAAATGGGCGTGAAGTGGGCAGCGTGACGGTTTTCGGGTTCATTTAAATTTGACGGGGGAGCTGTCGGCGTTATTCAGGCAGCTCTCCCACTGGTGGGGGGGGAGAGATTTTGGACAGACCCAACGCCAGTTCCCGGTGGCCTGCACTCTTAGAGGGGAGGTGCAGTGCACCAGACCCATTGAAGCCAAACAGAAGTTTGCCAGAAACCCCCTGGTCAAAAATCCTCTGTTGTCTCAGCAAATTACTTTTCACAAATGATTACTGTCATTTCCAGCAGCCAAATATACTAACCAGTGATTTACTTGACAGCAGCTGATGATGCCTTTATATATATCGCTAGCACTGGCACCCTCCAGTCTGTTCTCGCCCATGATTTCTATCACTGATTTAGAAGCGTCGAATAGGATGCCGGAGGTGTTGAATAGGGCATTCGGCTCCTTAAACAAACGCAGAACCCTAATTCGCATGCTCAAATAGGTGCCTGCTGATTCCTTGCCTGGGTCAATTCAGGCTTCAGATTCAGCATCAGATGGCCTGAAATACGGGTTCCCAAAATCCAAATCACAGAAATCACCTGATGAATTTTAAGGCTGCAACGCAGAGTTAAAATGGTGACAGTTCTTCCCAGGCCACTGCTTTACAGTGACTGAACAATTTAAATCCTCAGAAAGAAAGAAATTCTACTTTTAAATTACACAGGATTCTAGGATTCTTGCTGGTGTTTTGGATTCTCGTATTGGAAATGCCGGCCAGCTTTCTGTGAAAATGGAAAACCAGTGCACAACACTGCTTAGATGCACTACAGGATGTTTTCATTTTCTCGGCAGTCCCGCCTCCATACCCGCTTCCCCAGGGCTGGCAAGGTCGCGCCCCCAAGTTTCCTTTTAACCCGCGTCCATCCACCCCTATCCCCCACACTCCCGCCATTGGTCGCCCGACACGTCTATTCTCGCCAATCGGAAAGCGAATGAACTCTTTGTTACCCAACTGATGAATCTTGACTCTCCGTTGAAAAGCCTTTCTTCCCACCACCACCCCCCCCATCTCCAATATTTTTATACCTAATAAACGAATGTGTTCAAAGAAAGTTAAAAAAAACCTCAATTTATTTCAATGCCCCTACGAATTTTCTTCACGTTTACTCGTGGCAGTGTCCTGGAGATTAATCTTAAATTCTTGGAGATTCCTGGACAATCCTGGGGGGTTGCAAACCCCAGTGTCTGCTTCTGTAATATACAAAGGGGGTGCTAATCCCCTCGATCAGGGCCGCTGGTTTACAGTGACTCAATAAATCAAATTTCATTTTTATTACAATTGATTTTTGCCAGTGCTTTGGCCATCGCATTCCGTGATTGGGTTGATTTTTCTGTGATCTTTCTTTGGTTTTCGTCCATGCTACTTATATAATCGATAAAAGGAAACTTGGGGGGTGATCTTGCCAGCCCTGGGGAGGCGGGTATGGAGGCGGGACTGCCGGGAAAATGGCAGAATTTGGGGGCGGGTGCCCATCCCCCCTCCGTGCCATCTTGCCAGGAGGCGGGTAGCTGACCCGCGCCGGGTCCCGTCTCCTTGGAGGTGGGAAGGGGATTAGTGCCACTTAACTGCCTGTTAACAGGTAGTTAACAGGCAGATAAGAGGATTATCCCTATTTTACCCACAAAAGTGCGGGCTTCCCGAAGGCTCTGAACCCCGCCAGGGTCACCGAGGCGAGCTGTGGGTCTGCTGGGGTCGGAGGGGTGCAAAAGTTTGCTGTAGAGGTAAGTGATGGATGCAAGTCTGGAAGAGGTGAGTATCTGAGGTAAGTGGAAAGTGTTAGAAAAAGTGTTTCTTCCTGCAGGCTTCAAGAGTTGGGGATGCGGAGAGTCTCGTACATCCACGGCAGAGATGACAGATGGCCATTGCATTCTCCAATGCAGCAACCATCTAATTTCTGTAAAAGAAAGAAGTTTGATGAAGGCTTGAATTCAAGACCTCATCAAACTACAGAGAATGTCAGTGTTTGACAGCTTCACAGAGCTGTCAAACGATGACAATTCATCTGTCAAAAATCACCCCCATGGTTATTCTGATTTTAATGCTGTTGCTTTGGGCTGCTCCACTTCTGGTGCACTGAGATCTTGAAAGCGGTGGTGGAGAAATTCCCTCTTACAGGCTCAGGATTTGCTAAAATATGATGCGATGAATAGCATGGAGTGTGGCTCTAATGTTGTTCAGTAATGTAGAGGGGAGAATGACTCCGCTCCGCGTGTAGTGTCTAGCCTTATTCCCACTCTGTTGGCAGTGGCAGAAGGTTTCTGTGGCGCATCGTCACAGTGGGGCAGGGATGACAGAAATGTGCTGCAGATATTTACCAGCAAGTCCAGAAATTCACAACGCAGTGGAAATAATCTTGCCGCGACTTTGACGGGAGTTTGCTGCAAAAGAAAACATCAATTAAAAACTTACAGGCCTTTGATCTCAGTGGGTAAAGCATTCTCAAGATGCTTCACCTTGGGGTTTTTTTTTAAGGGGGGAGAGGAAAGGGTTCTGAATCTAAGAAGGAAATAGTCCCATGTAAGATGAATTGCCGCATCCCCTACACACAGCGGCATTGTAACCCTGCTCATCTGGATTTCCTCTGGTCAAGAGGATTTCCGAGTGAAATGTTAAACGCGCTGGGGTAGATTTTCAAATAGGACTTCCTTAGAACTGCGGACCAGAAGAAATCACCATGAACGCACTTATGATGCCACTACACATGCAGCAGTCATTCTCTCCCCTACATTAGATCACATCCTCTCAGGTGATTTGTCACCATACTGACTTGCTGATGTTTTGACCGCACTGGAGGTGCATGCAAATTAACGTCTTCATATTATAATACCGACCTGCAGTTCATGGAATGAAGTTGACCTTTTCAACCATACTGCTTGGAATTGAACTTAGCATCAAAGTCATCGCAAGAGGAACAAATAAAAATGTAGCCCGCGGTGTATGCATCCAACTTACGAGCTGATGGCTAATTAGTAATTAGTGTTCTGATTCTCTAGCTGTTCTCTTCTGGGAAAGCTTTCGAGGCACCCTGAAGATGTCGATAATTAACTTTGCTCAGTGGAAGAATGGCGGCATCAGTTGGAGACACAAGCAGCCCAAATGCAGATGTACAAAGAATCAATCAATCCCCATCCTGTGGGGGACTGAATAAAGTTCAAATTTAATTTAAGAAAACTCAAGCTACGTATCACTCTTGAAACAAATATATTGAATAACACAGGACAACAGTGCATGGAATTCTTTACCCAAGAGTCAGGGAGCCCTAGGACTTTTGAAGTGGATTAATCATTTCAGCACACAATGATGATTCAACGAGATAATCCAGTGAACCACACAGACCAGAGAATGACATAGACTTTACAGCACAGAAACAGCCCATTTGGCCCAACTGGTCCATGCTGGTGTTTATGATCCATACGAGCCTCCTCTCACCCCTCTTTCTCTAACCCTGTCAACATAACCCTCTATTCCCTTCTAGAAACATAGACATAGAAACATAGAAACATAGAAAATAGGTACAGGAGTAGACCATTCGGTCCTTCGAGCCTGCACCGCCATTCAATGCGTTCATGGCTGAACATGCTACCTCAGTACCCCATTCCTGCTTTCTCGCCATACCCCTTGATCCCCTTAGTTGTGAGTGTTATATCTAACTCCCTTTTGAATATATTTAGCGAACTGGCCTCAACAACCTTCTGTGGAAGAGAATTCCATAGATTCACCACTCTCTGGGTGAAGAAGTTCCTCCTCAGCTCCGTCTTAAATGGCTTCCCCTTAATCCTTAGACTGTGACCCCTGGTTCTAGTTTTCCCTACCATTGGGAACATTCTGCCCGCATCTAATTTGTCTAAACCAGTCAGGATTTTAAATGTCTCTATAAGATCCCCCCTCATTCTTCTGAACTCCAGAGGATACAAGTTCAGCACACAAGTTCTCCCTCATTGGATTTATTAGTCATGATGTGGAGATGCCGGTGTTGGACTGGGGTGGACAAAAATGAGAAGTCGCACAACACCAGGTTATAGTCCAACAGATTTATTTAAAATTACAAGCTTTCGGAGCTATCGATCGCCCCTTCTTCAGGTAAAGTTACTATGAGTGAATCTACAAAAATTCACAGAATATAAACACAGAGAAAATGCAGAGATACAATCTTTCCTTACATCAAAGACACACCAAGAGCACAGCCAAGACAATGAGATGTGTCCCAGGGGGTCCAACGTGTCAAAACCTGCTGTCTGCATATCCTCTCCATTTGGGTTTGTTTTTTGTGTTTGTTTTTTTTAAAAACTGGAAAGACAGACAACGATGTCAAGTCACGTTCTGTAGCGTGACATGAACCCGATATCCCTATTGAGGCCATCCTCATGAGTGCGGAACTTGGCTATCAGTTTCTGCTCGATGATTTTGCGTTGTCGTGTATCTCGAAGGCCGCCTTGGAGAACGCTAACCCGCAGATCCGAGGATTTATTAGTGACTGTCATATATTTATGGACAAAATTGAGAGGTCGCACAACACCAGGTTATAGTCCAACAGTTTTATTTGAAATCACAAGCTTTCGGAGCTATCGATTGCTCCTTCCTCAGGTGAAGTAAATTAGATACAGAATCGCCAATGCATATATAGATAGAAAACAAAGCATGTGTACCTTACAATTGCAGACCACTAAATTAAATCATCCTGACTATCTGCCGAGGTGTGATAAAGTTAATTAAGTCAGCCAGGAAGGTACCACATCAAAGACATAGCAAGATACAACTGAGACAATGAGGTGTAGTCGCAGGGGTTCTAACGTGTCAAAAGCTGCCGTCTGTATGTAAAACGAAAAGCTTTAAAATTTTTACTGGGAAAATTTTTACTTTTTTACTGGGAATCACATCTGTGAACAAGCTAACGACGACTCGAGTCCAGATCACGTCATGTATCGTGACATAAACCCAAGATCCCGATTGAGACCGTCTTCATGAGTGCGGAACTTGGCTATCACTTTCTGCTCGATGATTTTGCGTTGTCGTGTGTTTCTAAGGTTGCCTTGGAGAACGCTTACCCGCAGATCCGAGGCTGAATGTCCTTGACTGCTGAAGTGTTCCCCGACTGGGAGGTAACAATCCTGCCTGGCGATTGTTGCGCGGTGCTCGTTCATACGTTGTCTCAGTGTCTGCATGGTCTCGCCGATATACCATGCCGCGGTGCATTCTTTCCTGCAACGTATGAGGTAGACAACGTTGGCCGAGTCACATGAGTATGTACCATGTACCTGGTGGGTAGTGTCCTCACGTGTGATGGTGGTATCTGTGTTGATGATCTGGCATGTCTTGCAGAGTTTGCCATGGCAGGGTTGTGTGGTGTCGTGGTCGCTGTTATCCTGAAAGCTGGGTAATTTGCTGCGAACGATGGTACTTCTGAGGTTAGGCGGCTGTTTGAAGGCAAGTAGTGGAGGCGTGGGGATGGCCTTAGCGAGGTGTTTGTCGTCATCGATGACATGTTGAAGGCTGCGAAGAACATGGCGTAGTTTCTCCGCTCCGGGGAAGTACTGGACGACGTAGGGTACCCTGTTGGTTGTGTCCCGTGTTTGCCTTCTGAGGAGGTCTATGCGATTTTTCGCTGTGGCCCGTCGGAACTGTCGATCGATGAGTCGAGCGTCATATCCCGTTCTTACGAGGGCGTTTTTCAGCGTCCGTAGGTGTCCATCGCGTTCCTCCTCGTCTGAGCAGATCCTGTGTATTCGCAGGGCTTGTCCATAGGGGATGGCTTCTTTAACATGGTTAGGGTGGAAGCTGGAGAAGTGGAGCATCGTGAGGTTGTCCGTGGGCTTGCGGAAGAGTGAAGTGCTGAGGTGTCCGTCTTTGATGGAGATTCGTGTGTCCAGGAATGAGACCGATTCTGAGGAGTAGTCCATGGTGAGTTTGATGGTGGGATGGAACTTGTTTATGTTATCGTGTAGTCTTTTCAGTGATCCTTCGCCATGGGTCCAAAGGAAGAAAATGTCGTCGATGTATCTGGTGTACAGCGTTGGCTGGAGGTCCTGTGCAGCGAAGAAGTCTTGCTCGAACTTGTGCATGAAGATGTTGGCGTATTGGGGTGCGAATTTGGTCCCCATGGCTGTTCCGTGTGTTTGGGTAAAAAAATGGTTGTCGAAGGTGAAGACATTGTGGTCAAGGATGAAGCGGATGAGTTGTAGGATGGCGTCTGGAGATTGGCTGTTGTTGATGTTGAGTACTGAGGCTGTTGCAGCGATGCCGTCATCATGGGGGATACTGGTGTAGAGTGCCGATACGTCCATCGTGGCAAGGAGTGTTCCTGGTTCAACTGGTCCGTGGGTGCTGAGTTTCTGTAAGAAGTCTGTAGTGTCGCGACAGAAGCTGGGGGTTCCCTGTACGATGGGTTTCAGAATGCCCTCGACGTATCCAGAGAGGTTCTCACACAGGGTTCCATTGCCTGATACGATAGGACGTCCGGGTGTGTTGGCTTTGTGTATCTTTGGGAGGCAGTAGAAGTCTCCCACGCGGGGAGTACGTGGGATGAGAGTGCGTAGGATGTTTTGAAGGTCTGGATCGAAGGTCTTGATCAGTCTATTGAGTTGGCGGGTGTGTTCTTTGGTCGGATCTGTGGGTAGCTGTCTGTAGTGTTCCTGGTTGTCCAGTTGTCGGTATGCTTCTTTACAATAGTCCGTTCTGTTCTGTATGACGATGGCTCCTCCTTTGTCCGCTGGTTTGATGACAATGTTGCGGTTGGTCTTGAGAGCGTGGATGGCGTTGCGTTGTGCTCGGGTGACATTCTGGACTGTCTTGTGAGTACGGCTGATGAATCTGGCGTTGATGCATCTCCTGACAGCTTGAGCATACATGTCAAGCTTGGGGCAACGATCCTCCGGAGGGGTCCAGTTTGACTCTTTTTTCTTCGGTTGCTGCACTGCGAGTCCCTCTGTCTGCTGTTCTGGATCATTGATTGTCTCATTGGGTTTGTTGCTGACATCTTGGGATTTGTGGAAGTATTCCCGGAGCCTCATTCTCCTGATGAATTCCTCCGTGTCTGCCGCAAGACCGATGGGGTCCATTTTGGTGGTTGGGCAGAACTTGAGCCCTAGGGCGAGAACTTCGATTTCGTCTGGTTGAAGGGTATGGTCGGACAAGTTGACGATGGACTTCCCTGTGGTTGCAGCCGTGGTACCGGGGGAGGCTTGGTTGCTGCTGGTGGTGATGCCGAGTTTCTCAAGCTTCCTGTTCTTGATGCGCATGTAGGCAGCGTAGTTCCGTTGCCTCGTCTGTTTGGTGGTGTCTCGTAACTGGTCTGCTGTGTCCTGAGCACAGGCTGAGAGCATGGACTCTATCTTGGTTTCGAGGTTGTGGCGTTTGCTGTAGAGCTGGTGTACGAGATGGTTGAGGAGTGTGCGAGAGGTACGACGGCAGAGTCTCTCAGCGTAGTGTGTGTTATATGTCGACTTGAGTGGGTTCGTGATCTGTAGTCCTTTCGGGATCTTGTCTGCTTTCTTGCATCTCTGTAGATACTTGATGTCGGTGTCGATATGCGCGATCTTCTTGGCGATTCTCTCCACTTTGAGCCGGCAGTTTGTGGTGTCGATAGTGGTCATGATGCGGAGATGCCGGTGTTGGACTGGGGTGGACAAAATTGAGAGGTCGCACAACACCAGGTTATAGTCCAACAGTTTTATTTGAAATCACAAGCTTTCGGAGCTATCGATTGCTCCTTCCTCAGGTGAAGTGAATTAGATACAGAATCGCCAAAGCATATATAGATAGATATATTTATGGCCCCTAGTTTTAGACTCTCCCACAAATGGAAACATCATCTCTCCGTCGATCCTATCAAACCCTTCCATAATCTTAAGGACCTCTATCAGGTCACCCCTCAGCCTTCTCTTTTCTGGAGAAAGGAGCCCCAGCCTGTTTAATCTTTCAGGATCAGTAAGCTCCCAGGTAGAATTCCTGGTCTGCTGCGGGTTAGCTAGTCTCAGCCAGCACGACAGGTGGAGTACTTCACCGGGTCTTAGCATGACTGGGTTAAAAAGAGGAAAATTGGTCAGCGTTCCCACTCCTGATCGATATCTCGCTTCTTCTGCTGGAGAAGCATTGGATGGATTTCAGGTAAGGACAGGATGGGGCTCCGGTGTGATGCCCCTTACCCTCCTCCATGGTTAGATAGGCTGCTGACACTCAGTGTCAATTCTCATGAATAATGGTGACTTACAAGAGGCACTGGGATCCCGTCATCAATGGATCTGTACCCCCAAAAATAAATCAATGCCTTCAAGAGAGGAGGAGGGGAAATGGTGAAAAAAAATGTTTATTTAAAATCTGGAACTGAGAAATTACCAAGTCACTGAGTGCTAAATGAAGAGCATTCTTATAAATATTTTAGATACTTTAGGTACTATTGTAATTCTTACCATACCCATAAAACTTAAAAATATGAGACATTGAGCTTTGAGAAATCTCCAGGCAGACATTTTCATTTTAGTGGAACTCCATGTAATTCTATTACTGATCAAATACTATGGTTACTGACTGATGTTTTTAATGCAATGTACCAGCAGCAAGATCTCAGTCATTTCTTGTCCTTCAAACCAAATTATTAAATGTGGCAATCACTTCAGTCATACTGAGTGCCGATGGCAAAAACCTAGCAGAGAGTGTTCCCATCGGTACTCCAACCCATCCGATCAATAGGGCCTACCGAGGGCAGACTGGTGCAACTTGCTGTTTCACTTGAGGGATCTGACACTAACTGCCGTTGTAATTCCTCTGTATGTCAACAATGGATTTAATAGAGTAGAATGGAATAACGGTGAATTTGGATGAAACCAGTCTAGTCGCATAACCTTCTAAACTCCCGGTCTCTGTCACTCTGTTCTCCTTTTTTCAGGCAAGACGTTGGGACAAGGCTATCTGCTGACTCTTTTGCTGTTTTGTTGACCTCTTGTACTGGCCCTCTGTGTGGAAGGTGGCATTTGGGACCCTTATTCATCGGATTGTACAAACACCACATTTGCAGTGTAAGCTTTAGGAATAAGAAACAATTAAACGATTTATACAGAATGACAACTTTTACTCATACAGTTTACACCCTCATCTGAATCTTGCATTGGGCTTACAGACTTCAGATCAGTCCCAAATCTTTATTCCTGTGGAGTTCATTGAAGGGGATGTTGTTCCATTTTGGGTCATATCTCTGCCAGCAACAGCTAACTGATGGGTCTGAATGGGAAATTACTTCTATATAATGATCTGGACACTGAAGCATTGTGATATCAGAAACGATTGGCCGAATGGCCTCCTTCTGTGCTGTGCTGTTCTGTGATTTTTATCATTGCAGGTTTCACAGCTAAAGGTGAGAGGATGTTGCTCACACATGAAGAAGCTGTGGGGGTTGAGATGGGAGAGCAACCCCTGCTGGAACAGGTAGGCCGGAGGCCCGATCGAAATTGTGCCTCGGGCCTCACTTTAATTAGACCGGTGAGCTGCGGACGCCTGCTGTGTGTCCCCAGGCATCTCGCGATGTAAAGTAAAGCACTGTAAAGTGGATGTAAAGCGGTAGGTCCTAAGGCGGGTGGGGATGGAGGGGTTGCAATCGCGAGGAAGGGAGGGGGGTGATCGGGGGTGGGGAGGGAGGGGGGCAATTGGGAGGAGGCTTAGCGTGGCCTTGCTGCAAAGGTCTTTGAGACCGCTGTGTACCCAGGAGGAGCAGGAGCGCTCCTTCCGGCTCCACATTCAGGTCAGTGTTTTTAGGATGGTGGAAGCAGATTCAATAGTAGCCTTCAAAAAGTAATTGGATAAATAATTGAAGGAGAAACAATTGCAGGGATATGGGGAAAGAGCTGGGGAGTGGGACTAACCGGATTGCTCTTCGAAAGAGCCGATGCAGACTCGATGGGCTGAAAGGCCTCCTTCTGTGCTGTACTATTCCATGTTCTATGATACAGTAAATGTAAGTGTAGGCAGGTTGTTTATCTTGCAGCACAGAGCTAGAGGATAAGGCATAAAAACACGCCACAAGCAAGACTTGAGATCAGAAGAATGGCTTTTAACCTATAGATTTGTGGATATATTCCCAGAAAAAGCAATCAGTGTTGCATTAGTTACACCTTTAAAGAATGGATGACTATCTGGTCAAAAACAGAACTGGGAGTTACATGATGCACAAAGACATGTACAAATGGAGGTAATCAAATGCTGTGAGGAAATGGTGATCCCAGAGGTACGGGGAACATGGAAATCTTTCTTTTTCTTCATTCTCAGGATGTGGACGTTGCTGGCAAGGCCAGCATTTATTTTCCATCCCTAGTTGCCCTTGAGAAGGTGGTGGTGAGCCTTCTTGAACCGCTGCAGTCCGTGTGGTGAAGGTGCTCCCACAGTGCTGTTAGGGAGGGAGTTCCAGGATTTTGACCTAGTGACGATGGAATCCCCAGTTCCTCAAATGTATAATGGCAGATGTGAAGTTCGAAGGCATTCTGTGGCTTTACTTGTCTCTGTGCACTATTTTTAACACAATAAGCTTAAACTCTAATACAAAAGCAGAATACTGCGGATGCTGGAAAATTTTGAAATAAAAACAGAAAATGCTGGAAATACTCAGCAGGTCAGGACGCATCTGTGGAGAGAGAAACAGAGTTAACGTTTCAGGTCGATGACCCTTCGTCAGAACTGGTAAAAATGAGAGATGTAACAGATTTTTAAGCAAGTGCAGGGGCAGGGAAAGGGGGGAGGGGAGGAAAGAACAAAAGGGAAGGTCTGTGATAGGCTGGAAGGCAGGAGAGATTAAGGGGACGATTTTGTCAAAGGGGGCATGTTGGAGGCGGGACTGTTGCTTGTCGGGTTTTAGTCCTGCCTCCATCGACTTCTGGCCAACCCACGCTATTTTCCAATTAAGAGAAAGCCAGTTACAGAGAACGTCAACGTATGACGTTTCATCTGTCAAGAATTTTTGACAGATGAATTGTCATCGTTTGACAGCTCTGTGAAGCTGTCAAACACTGACATTCTATGTAGTTTGATGAGTCCTTGTATTCAAGACTCATCAAACCTCTTTTGTGAGCAGAAATTAGATGGATGTTGCATCGGAGAATGCAGCAGCCATCCGTCATCTCTGCCGGTGAGATGCGAGAGTCTCGGCATCCCCAACTGTTGAAGCCTGCAGGAAGAAACAAAGGTAAGTAAACATTTTCTATCACTTTCCACTTACCTCACATACTTACCTTTCCACACTTGCACCCATCACTTACCTCCACAGCGCCCTTTTGCACCCCTCCGACCCCCGCAGACCCACTGCTCGCCTCAGTGACCCTGGCGGGGTTTCCCGACGTCGGGAAGCCTGCGCCTCTGTTGGAAAAATGGGGATAATCCTCTTAACTGCCTGTTAACTACCTGTTAACAGGCAGTTAAGTGGCTGTAATCCCCTTCCCGCCTCCAGGAGACGGGACCCGGCGCGGGTTGGCTACCCGCCTCCTGGGAAGATGGCACGGAGGCGGGTTGGGGGCGGGATGGGCACCCGCCGCCAGATTCTGTCATTTTCCCGGCAGTCCCGCCTCCAAACCCGCCTCCCCAGGGCTGGCAAGATCGCGCCCGAAGAGACAAAAGGGATAATGGTGCAAGGCAAAAGGAGATGGAAGGAGATGGTAATGGGACAAGTTAAGAAACAAAGGATGAGTCTAGAAGAGGTGTAAATGGGAATGGCAGAATCATCAACAGCTGCCATGTGAAAAAATAGGGGCAGAGGTTATGGTCGAGCTTAAATTCTAGTCTATGTTATTTTAATGCAAAGGCAAACTGATTTCAGGTTAACGCTGCCCTAAAATATGAATTTATATGAATCGATTAACAGGAACATTGAAGGAAAGGGAAGGACTAGCATTTATATAGCGCATTTCACGACCTCAGGATGTCCCAAAGACTTTTACAGCCAATGAAATACTTTTGAAGTGTAGTCCCCATTATAATATTGGTCAGGACACCTCTCCTACTCATCTTGAAATAATGCTCATGGGATCTTTTGCATTCATCTGAACAGGCAGACAGGGCCTCCATTTAACATCTCTTCCAAAAGACAGCACCTCCCTCCGTATTGCATTGAAGTGTTAGTCCAGCTGATGTGCTCAAGGGGAAGATTTTCATTGGCTCCGCCAAGTGGAGACGGAATTGTAGTGCCCCGAAAGTCCCTCGAGAAAAGCTTACTGCCTCATTCTCGAGGGGCCTACCGCTGGGTGTCCAGAGCGCCCGCCTGTTTCAGATGATTGGCCATCCTTTAGGGAATGTAGAGTTTTGCAATTATCGCGATTCAAAATAACATGAGAGAAGCAGATTCAATTGATCAGTTCAATTAAATGAAATGCTGTCCTGATAATAAAGGACACAGAAGCCTGTAAAATGGCCGCCGCGCATCGTGGCAGAAGCTTCCAGAAACACAGTGGGCAGACAAGATGGAGTCGAATATACATTCAGTATGAGATTGGATCATACTCGGTAAACATTGATAAAGACAGGATGCAACCCGTTTGCATTGTGAACAATAGCAATGATATAAGTGCTGGAATCGTTTTCCTATGCACAGTAAGGATCATTGAACTGGGCAATCGAAGGCCCATCCAGACACATCAATACACAAATACCCCCCCCCGGCTCAACAATGAGAGAGACATTGGCGGGTGATTAAGCAAGTATTCGGGGGGCCCCAAAACCAGTCGAGGAGACGATTCATATACATCCTGGCTGGCTCTGCAATGGGGAAAACATTAACGGATAGTTGGCCAGTTTCAGGTGCTACCGAAACCCGTTAAGAAGATAATCGCCCCATGCTGGGAGTTTTGAGCGCCAAAATCACACAAAGGATAAACATTTAGATTTGAGCGGGAGATAAAGCGGACACAACAGTATAACTATAGAGGACAAATGTCCATCGGTCTCTTGGCTGAACTCTTATTCGCTTGCCTCTTGCTGAACTCGCTTGACTTGTGGGCTCTTGATTTTCTCTCTGGACTTTTGTTGACTCTTGACTTTTAGCTGTACTGATCGGTTATTCGAGTGTTGGGTGGAGCTCAATCGGAACGAGCCGCCTCGACAAGGGCAAGTAACAGGGCACACCATCCCGAGTGTCGGTAAACGGTGTCTGGACCCGGAGGCCCGAGAAGACGAGAAGAGAAGAAGACAAGAAGAAATTCCACGTGCCGCCACGGTCAGTAAACCCCGACCGCGCCCGAAAATATAACTAAAAGAACTTTCCTTTGAGTTCTACCGACTTCTACATGTGCCGCAGCACAGGAAGACCCTTCTTTGAATTTTAAGACGGTTTGAGTCCATCGACTGCTTCATGACCACAGAGAGTCTGGCCTGCTTGTCGCAGCAGCAAAAGTAAACAAGTGGGGTGCAGAAACCCTTCCAAACACGTGACAGTCAGGCGCTGCAGCGAAACGAGCTGAGTGCCTCACTTTAAAATCTCCGAAGTAAAACGAGTGGTGAGCATGATTTCCGATCCTACAAATCCAGACGTAGTTTAGGTATTATTAAGGGAGGGTGGTTTTTATAAGGTTAAGGTATAATGTGTTCCCCTTTTTACGATGTGCCGTGTGTTCTCCATTTCCATAGACCAAGCTTTATGAATGTGTGTATACTTGTACTCATTTGATTTGCGCCTATGACATGTATTTCATGATTTTAGACACCATGCAATAAAGATTTTCATTTCGTGCTATTCAACCGGTTCTATTTGAGTTTTTCTCTGCATTACTGCTCCTTGCATCTAAGTCCAGGTGTCAGAACCGTAAGGGCGAGTGGGTCGAACCACTCACAGGTGCTTATTGCAAAAAGGCTGGCCGGAGACCAGAGCAAGCAATAGTATAGACAACGAAGGCCTAACCTCGCACCAGCACCATTTGAAACCCCTTACAGGAAGGAAATCTGCCGTCCTTACCTGGTCTGGCCTATATGTGACTCCAGACCCACAGCAATGTGGTTGACTCTTAACTGCCCTCTGAAATGGCCTAGCAAGCCACTCAGTTGTATAAGGTGGCTCACCACCACCTTCTCTAGGGCAATTAGGGATGGGCTATAAATGCCGGCCTTGCCGGTGATGCCCACATCCCGTGAACGAATAAATAATTTTTTTTTAAATATGCAAATTGGTGTCTTATAATGGGCCAAAAATTCATCCCGGGACGCGAGAGTACGCACTGCGTACTCTCGCGTATTCCCACTCCAATTGCCGGTTTTCTGCATGCCCTGCGCAAGCGCTGAAAACCGACAATTGCTCTTTTGAAAAGGGGGCGGTTCCTCGGTGCATCGCGTGCGCGCTACAGGCTGCGCGCACACTGTGCACTTCATGCTTTGGACGCGCAGGTAAGTACGGAAGATTTTAGAAATGGAAAAAGGAGGAGTAAGACCCACTTTTAAGAAGGTAAGTAGTGAATTAAGTATTTTTTTGAATTTTTTTTAACAGGTATATCTTTTTTAGAGACTTTAAAGACAGGTAAGTTTATTTTTATAACTTTTTAAAAGATTTTAAATTTTTTCAAAAATTTAATTTTTTATTTAAAATGGTTAATTTAATTAACTAAACTTATTTTATTAATGTGATGGTTTTTTTTTAAATTTAATTGAGGTTTAGCTGTTATTTTGGGGGGGTGTAAGATTCATAGATTTCACAGCACGTATGTGAAACTTATGAATGGAAGATGGTGTGCTGCCATTGGCTCTAACTGAGTCACGTGATCCCACAGCTCGCACGAATTCACTACGCCTGTGGGATACGCAAGCACTGCCCAGCTGATGTCTGGAACATCAAGTTCGTACGAGCTGGATCTGAAAAAGCACAAGCGGAGTGAGAGATCGCGGGGAAGCCTTACCCCCGCGGGAACAGAGCGAGATCAATTTCTGGGCCAATAATTGCCATTTCCGGTGCCAACTTCGCCCAGTATTACCCGGTGGTACAGCCGAAGGGGACCAATTATTTTCGTGGGGCCAGGAGGAGCAAGAGTACGTCATAGGTGCTCCACAAGAATAATGTGGGCTGCTGCCTCCCTTGGCTCTCCCCTTCCGTGATCATACCCTCCCGACCGAGCCCGCTGCAAGCCGGGTTGGCACTCAGGGCCAGCAAGCTCTATTGACGCATTCATAGCCCGGTAATGAGATCAGGCCTTCAAAATGGCCAGCGCTAACAACAACTTGCATTTATAGAAAGAAAGAAAGACTTAGAAGCATAGAAGATAGGAGCAGGAGTAGGGCATTCGGCCCCTCGAGCCTGCTCCGCCATTTAATGAGATCATGGCTGATCATCCAAATTCAGTACCCTGTCCCTGCTTTCTCCCCATATCCCTTGATCCCTTTAGCCTTAAGAAATATATCTAACTCCTTCTTGAATATATTTAATGAATTGGCCTCAACTGCCTTCTGTGGTAGAGAATTCCACAGGTTCACCACTCTCTGGGTGAAGAAATTCCTGCTCATCTCAGTCCTAAATGGCTTACCCCTTATCCTTAGACTGTGACCTCTGGTTCTGGACTCCCCCGCCATCGGGAACATCCTTCCTGCATCTAGTCTGTCTAGTCCTGTTAGAATTTTTTAAGTTTCAATGAGATCCCCTCTCATTCTTCTAAACTCTAGCGAGTATAAGCCTAATCGACCCAATCTCTCTTCATACGTCATTCCTGCCATCCCAGGTATCAGTCTGGTAAATCTTCGCTGCACTCCCTCCATGGCAAGAACATCCTTCCTCAGATAAGGCGACCAAAACTGCACACAACTGCAGCAAGACATCCTTGCTCCTGCACTCGAATCCTCTCGCTATGAAGGCCAACATACCATTTGCCTTCTTAACCGCTTGCTGCACCTGCATGCTTACCTTCAACGACTGGTGCACAAGGACTCCCAGATCTCGTTGCACTTCCCCTTTTCCCAATCTATTGCTGTTCAAATAATAATCTGTCTTCCTGTTTTTGCCACCAAAGTGGATAACCTCGCATTTATCCACATTATACTGCATCTGCCATGCATCTGCCCAATCACCCAACCTGTCCAAATCATACTGGAGTTTCTCGGCATCCTCCTCACAGCACACACGCCCTCCCAGCTTTGTGTCGTCTGCAAACTTGGAGATATTACATCTAGTTCCCTCGTCTAGATCATTAATATATATTGTGCATTTATATAGCGCCTTTCATGACCTCAGGTTGTCTCGAAGCAATTTACAGCCAATGAAGTACTTTTGGAATGGAGTCACTGTTGTAATGTAGGAAACACGGCAGCCAATTTGCGCACAGCAAGCTCCCACAAACAGCAATGTGATAATGACCAGATGATCTGTTTTTGTGATGTTGGTTGAGGGATAAATATTGGCCAGGACACCAGAGATAACTCCGCTGCTCTTCTTCAAAATAGTGCCATGGGATCTTTTACGTCCACCTCAGGGGACAGACGGGGCCTCGGTTTAACATCTAATCCAAAGGTGGCACCTCCGACAGTGCAGCACTCTCTCAGCATTGCACTGAAGTGTCAGCCTAGATTTCTGTGCTCAAGTCTCTGGCGTGGGACTCGAACCCACAACCTTGTGACTCAGAGACGAGAGAGCTACCAACTGAGGCACAGCTAACTCTAATGTGGTAAAACATCCCAAGGCGCTTCACAGGAGGGTTATCAAACAAAAATTTGAATCTGTTACCTGACAGATCTAAAAATAAAATTACACTGCATGCAGCTAGAAGCATTTTGGTAAAGCGGATATGGATTCTGTCTCATGAAAATTAATGTGTTACCCTATCTACAATCTGAGCGGTCTGACAAGGCATAAATTGCATCTACTGTCCTATGGGCACTCACAATGAGAAGATTGCCTTTGTTTCCTAATAATTGACTAAGTGGGTGGTTTTGAACACTGAATGAAAAACAGTTTCTGCCCAGTTAAAGATAGAGGGAACGATTCAGACTCTCAGAAAATCAGTCAAAAAATAATTTCCAGTCGGCATTCAATTTTCCTGCTTAACAGAAATTAGACGGGGAATTTACCAACCGCTTGCAGATAGCCCCTATCATATTATTTAGCTTCTGTGAACTGTAATGTATCCTTCCTTGTACAACAACAACAACTTGCATTTATATAGCACCTTTAACGTAGTAAAATGTTCCAAGGTACCTCTTCTTCTTCTTCTTAGGCAGTCCCTCAGAACCGAGGATGACTTGCTTCCACATTAAAAATGAGTTCTCAGGTGACTGATGAGTCCAATGCGGGACCTACAGTCTCTGTCACAGGTGGGGCAGACGGTGGTTGAAGGGGCAGGTGGGTGGGGTGCTTGGGTTGACCTGCTCTCCTTGCGCTGTTTGCGCTTAGCTTCCGCTTGCTCCCGGTGAAGCGACTCGAGGTGTTTGGCGCCTTCCCGGATGCTTCTCCTCCACTTTGTACGGTCTTGGGCCAGGGATTCCCAGGTGTCGGTGGGGATGTTGCACTTTTTCAAGGAGGCTTTGAGGGTGTCCTTGAAGCGTTTCCTCTGCCCACCTGGGGCTCCCTTGCCGTGTCGGAGCTCCAAGTAGAGCGCTTGTTTTGGGAGTCTCGTATCGAGCATGCGGACGATGTGACCCGTCCATCGGAGCTGATCGAGCGTGGTCAAAGCTTCGATGCTGGGAATGTTGGCCTGAGCGAGAACACTGACATTGGTGCGCCTATCCTGCCAATTGATTTGCAGGATCTTGCGGAGGCAGCGTTGGTGGTACCTCTCCAGTGCTTTGAGGTGCCTGCTGTACATGGTCCATGTCTCTGAGGCATACAGGAGGGCGGGTATCACTACTGCTCTGTAGACCATGAGCTTGATACTTCACAGGAGCGTTATCAAACAAAATTTGAAACCGAGCCACATCAGGAGATATTAGGGCAGATGACCAAAAGCTTGGTCAAAGAAGTAGGTTTTAAGGAGAATCTTAAAGGAGGAGAGAGAGGTAGAGAGGCGGAGAGGTTTAGGGAGGGAATTCCAGAGCTTAGGGCCTAGGCAGCTGAAGGCACGGCCGCCAATGGTGGAGCGATTAAAATCAGAGATGCGCAAGAGGCCAGAATTGGAGGAGCGCCGAGATCTCAGAGGGTTGTGGGGCTGAAGGAGGTTGCACAGATAGGGAGGGGCGAGGCCATGGAGGGATTTGAAAACAGGGATGAGAATTTTAATATCGAGGTGTTGCTCAACCAGGAGTCAATGTAGGTCAGCGAGCAAGGCCAGCCAGCGCGCTCCGTTAGTCAGCCGCCTCACAATTAAAAGCTCCCCTCCTCCAAGTCTCTGGAGTGGGACATAAGAACATAAGAATTAGGAGCAGGAGTAGGCCATACGGCCCCTTGAGCCTGCTCCGCCATTCAATAAGATCATGGCTGATCTTCGACCTCAACTCCACTTTCCCGCCCGATCTCCATATCCCTTGATTCCCCGAGAGTCCAAAAATCTATTTATCTCAGCCTTGAATATAATGAACAACCGAGCATCCACAGCACTTTGGGTAGAGAATTCCAAAGATTCACAACCCTCTAAGTGAAGAAATTCCTCCTCATCTCAGTCTTAAAAGACCGGCCCCTTATCCTGAGACTATGCCCCCTCGTTCTAGACTCTCCAGCCAGGGGAAACAATCTCTCAACATCTAGCCTGTCAATCCCCTCAGAATCTTATATGTTTCAATGAGATCACCTGTCATTCTTCTAAACTCCAGAGAGTATAGGCCCAATCTACTCAATCTCTCCTCATAGGAGAACCCACTCATCCCAGGGATCAATCTAGTGAACCTTCGTTGCACCCCCTCTAAGGCAAGTATATCCTTCCTTAAATAATGAGACCAAAACTGTGCACAGTACTCCAGGTGTGGTCTCACCAGAGCTCTGTACAATTGTAGCAAGACTTCCTTAATCTTGTACTCCAACTCTCTAGCAATAAAGGCCAACAAGCCATTTGCTTTCCTAATTGCTTGCTGTACCTGCAAGCTAACTCTTTGGCTGGAATTTTCTTTGGGGAGGCCGGGTTTCCCGCAGGCCCTGTCGACTTTACCGGCAGGACCTAATTTGAATGTGAGGTCTCGGTTTCCCGCCCGCAACTAGCCAGCTTGAGAGGCAGTTGGCTGCGGGCGGGTAGGCCTCAGTTGCAAGGGGTCGGTCCAGAGGAGGGATCGCGGGAGGGGGGTCAGGGATCGGGTGGGAGGGGGCGGTCAGAAATTGGGAGGGGAGTCAGCAATTGGTGGGGAGGTTGGGAATCGGGAGAGGGTCGGCAATCAGTGGGAGGGGGTTGGCAACCGGTGGGGAGAGAGGATCGGCGCGGGGTGTTGCAGAATGGCAGGGGATTGGCAGACAATGGGAGGTGTTCGGGGATCGCGGGGGAGGGATCAGGGATCGCGGCGGGGGATTGGGAATCTCGGGGCGGGGTGGGGGGGTGGTCGGCCAGCGATCGGGGGGGGAAGCGGAGGATCGAGGCTGGCCACCGGAGGATCGTGACCGGCCTCATCATCATCATCGTTGGGGGGGGAAGGCCTGGGGGGTGGGGGAGGCCTGAGAATGCGATCAGAGGCCTGGTGGGGGGCAAGGTCTCTGATTGCGGGGGGTGGGTTAAGCAGCGACCCTGGGTCCAGTAGGTAGGTATAAAAACCATTTACCTCCTGGATCCAGCAGTCCCCACCTCGGTTTAACTGCCGGGTTTCCCGAATTGTGTGAAACCCATCCACAGGCAGTTAAATACAAAATGGGGGTGGGGGGGGAAATAGAGGCTTCCAGCCTCCTTACAATATTTAAATTGAGGTAACGCCCCCGGCAGCGGGTTGGTCGCCCGTCCCCCATCCTGCCTCCGGCAAAACCAGAAGTGGGCGGGTTTGGGGCGGGATCCGGTAAGGAATCCCATTTTTAACAATTTAACTGCCCCACACGCCAAACCCACCCATTTTCTTATGGGAAATGTCCTGCCTCTGTGTTTCCTGTACGAGGACACCCAAATCTCTTCGAACACCAACATTTAACAGTTTCTCACCATTTAAAAAATATTCTGTTTTTCTATTCTCCCTACCACTCACTTAACCTATCTATATCCTGCAGGCTCAGGGCTGGATTTTGATACTGGGGCAGGCTGAGGTCGTGTCATCCACTTTTCGTGTTATCCACCCGACTGCAATTGGATGTGGGAGATTGATGCGATTTTCACCTAATTGGGCAATTGAGTTCCAGCATGTGGGAACCCATGAACCAATTAGTGGTTTCAGTCTGAAAGTCGCCTCTGATGATGTCATCATTGCTGCTGCATTGAAGGTCTGCAAAGACTGCCTGGCCTTTGCTGTGAGAGGACCTGGATGCAAAATGAGCAGCAGCAGCCTCAAGTCTGCTCCCAGATATTTTTGCACCACCACTCCCAGATATGTCTCCTCCTCATCCATCCAGATATAGCCAGCCAGCCAAATGTGCTCCCGCCAGGTTTCACATTCTTGGTTCAGAACAGGTGTGCTTCACGTAGTAAAAGGGTTAAAATCACAAAGGCCTTTCAAAATGGCATTATAGAGGCAATTTAGTGCTTGTTAGGGGATTAACAGCCTATCCCGCCTCTTAGAGGCAGGACGGAGTCGGGACCAGCAGACACGATTTAATGAAAATTGCGTGGAGGCGGGATGGAGGCGGGCCTGTGCCCGCCCGCCAGTTTTCACAATTTTAACCCCCCACCCGCCTCCAAACCCACCTCCACGGGTCAATGAAAATCCAGCCCTATGTGTCCTCCTCACAGCTTATTTTTCCACCTAGCTTTGTATCGTCAGCAAACTTGGATACATTGCACTCGGTGCCTTTATCTAAGTCATTGATGTAGATTGTAAATAGCTGAGGCCCAAGCACTGATCCTTGTGGTACCCCACTAGTTATAGCCTGCCAACCCGAAAATGACCCGTTTATCCCTACCCTCTGTTTTCTGTCAGTTAACCAATCCTCTATCCATGCTAATACCTTAGCCCCAACCCCATGCGCCCTTGTCTTACGTAACAACCTTTTATGTGGCACCTTATCGAATGCCTTTTGGAAATCCAAATGTACTACATCCATGTTGTGGAGAGCAGGGAGCAGCACAAGTAGACACGGGCATCTCCCAGCAAGCGTTACTGGATTGTGATCAGGAGCGGGAACGCTGGCTAATTGTTTCTTTCTCCCTGTCGAGCGAAGGAGCACTAATACCAATTTTAAAATCTTAATTGTAGCCTTGGTATGAATTAGCTATGTGTTAATGGGCTTGTTCCCTGGGGATTTTAGACACAGCATCAGTGGGCTGGATTTTCATTGACCCGTGGAGGTGGGTTTGGAGGCGGGTGGGGGGTTAAAATTGCGAAAACTGGCGGGCAGGCACAAGTCCGCCTCCATCCCGCCTCCACGCAATTTTTATTAAATCGTGTCTGCTGGTCCCGACTCCGTCCTGCCTCTAAGAGGCGGGATAGGCTGTTAAGGCCCTTAACAAGCACTAAATTGCCTCTATAATGCCATTTTGAAAGGCCTTTGTGATTTTAACCCTTGTTCTACGTGAAGCACGCCTGTTCTGAACCACAATTGTGAAACCTGGCGGGAGCACATTTCGAAAGCTGACTATCAGCTGCAGGTCCACTATTACAACGGAGAAGTAGTAGTAGGAATAGGGCTGCTGCTGGTCATTTTGCCTTCAGGTCCTCTCACAATCTCTCTCTCTCTCACAATCTCTCTCTCTCTTTCTTTGCTCATTTTGCATCCAGGTCCTCTCACAGCAAAGGCCAGGCAGTCTTTGCAGACCTTCAGTGCAGCAGCAATGATGACATCATCAGAGGCGACTTTCAGACTGAAAACACTAATTGGTTCATGGGTTCCCACATGCTGGAACTTAATTGCCCAATTAGGTGAAAATCGTATCAATCTCCCACATCCAATTGCAGTCGGGTGGATAACACGAAAAGTGGATAACACGACCCCAACACGCCCCAGTATCAAAATCCAGCCCAGTGTGTCTGACTGTGCCCCAGTTGGGTTGATTTATTAATTTTAGCGAGAGGGACTGACGATATCAATTGGAAACAAAATGGTTCCTAAAGGTAAACTGCTTCCTTACCTCTGAGAAGATATCAATAACTAATTGCTAAATAATATGGCCAATTCTCATATATTCCTAACTCCCAGCTAACACTGGAAAGTGACGCAGTAGGCAAACTTATTTTTTTTTAGAAAGAGCCCTGCCCACTAGCTGCCTTAAAATGGGCGGCCAGTCTTCCCACCCGAAGCTGGCGGGAGCCTTATTAAAATATTTAAATCGGGGTCCGACACCCTTTGTAGGATCCCAATGTGATTTCTGTGGACCAATGGGTGTGGCATTTGTGGCATTGTTCCCTGGCATGGAACGGCCTGGCCAGCGGTCCTTAAAAGGACCACTACAAGTGGCTGCAAGGATGGCTGAAATTTTTCTTTCTTTCATTTTTGTGGGGCCAGGAAGAGCAGGAGTGCACCTCCCCCGCCAACAACCCCCCCCCCCACCAACAAACCCACCCCACCAAACCCCTCACGGCTACCTCTCCCCCCCCCAGGTCCATACTGTTGGCCAGCTTGGCATGGAGGCCAGCCGATGTCACAGAGTCATAGAGTTATAGAGTTATAATGCACAGAAAGAGGCCCTTCAGCCCATCGTGTCCGCGCCGGCCATCAAGTCCTGTCTATTCTAATCCCATTTTCCAGCACTTGGTCCATAGCCTTGTATGCTATGGCATTTCAAGTGCTCATCTAAATGCTTCTTGAATGTTGTGAGGGTTCCTGCCTCTACCACCCTTTCAGGCAGTGAGTTCCAGATTCCAACCACCCTCTGGGTGAAAAAGTTTTTCCTCAAATCCCCTCTAAACCTCCTGCTCCTTACCTTAAAACTATGCCCCCTGGTTATTGACCCCTCTACTAAGGGGAAAAGTTCCTTTCTATCTACCCTATCTATGCCCCTCATAATTTTGTACACCTCAATCAGGTCCCCCCTCAGCCTTCTCTGCTCTAAGGGTAACAACCCCAGCCTGTCCAGTCTCTCTTCATAGCTGAAGTGCTCCAGCCCAGGTAACATCCTGGTGAATCTCCTCTACACCCTCTCCAATGCAATCACATCCTTCCTATAGTGTGGCGACCAGAACTGCACACAATATTCCAGCTGTGGCCTAACTAGCGTTTTGTACAACTCCATCATAACCTCCCTGCTCTTATATTCTATGCCTCGGCTAATGAAGGCAAGTATCCCATATGCCTTTTTAACCACCTTATCTACCTGTCCTGCTGCCTTCAGGGATCTATGTACATGCACACCAAGGTCTCTCTGAACCTCTGTCCTGCCCTCTCTGTCCGCCGAGCTGCCTTGGAGCACACGTTGGGCTCTCCCAGCTCGCTTGGTCACATGCTAATGAGGCCCAACCACCAAGCTGATTCGAGCCTCCCACTGTTGCGATCGGGCGAGCGGCGTGATTGCAACGCTTGCCAGTTTATCACAGCAAACCAAAATCGGCCATATTGAATCTGCAGAGGAATGGGTTGGTGCATGATGGGAGGCTGGGATGTCAATGTAGAGAGTAGCGTGGTGGACTTGGGACAGCAGAACATCAGCAAGCCCTCTAAACTATGTGCCAGAAATGAAAGCAGACCTAGGGCCTGGATTTTCTCAGCGGTGTCGGAACGGTGGCGGGAGAGCTGGTTGTCAGCTTCCAGTCCCGCTCCCGGCTGCAGCTGCTCTGTCAAAGGGATTTTCCCTTGATTGGCCTTGTTAAGTCCGACTTGCGGGCCTACCGGCCAATTAACAGGAAGCAGGTCTGATGACGTCATTTGATGACGCATCATCAGCCGGTTTTCTTAAAGGGACCATGTCCACATGGAGTTTGACAGTTGTTCTGTCAGTGTTTGACACCACTGTGGTGCTGCAAACACTGACAAGCACTGCACAGAGGTGGACGCTTGCACCTAGGCTCTCCAATGACTCCCTCCATATGCATTCAGGGAGGTTCTCTTGCCTTCCAAGGGCGGAAGAGACCTCCCCAGGACACCAATGCAGCCTGGTTGCCCATTGCACCGGAGGGCTAAAGCAGCGATGTCGTCAGGGTTCCCTGGTAGCAGTGGCGCCAGCCTTTCAATGATCTCAGTGGATCATGAAACGTTACTGCAAAGCCACACTCAAACTCACCCTGCTGTGCCACTCAACAACAACTAAGGCATCTTACAGTAGTTTTATTAATTAAAAGCCTAATTACAGTGAAAGAAAGGACATTTTTATTGATGGTGCTGTTCATGCAGAGCCTGTCTGGAATTAACTCAGAAAGGGATCTGTTACCGTATTGGAAGTCATTATTGCAAACTGTAACTCCGTATCCTAACTTGCACCAAGTCCCTTTCACCCATGTGAAGTCCCTGTGCTCGCTGACCTACATTGGCTCTAGGTCCGGCAACGCCTTGATTTTAAAATTCTCATCCTTGTTTTCACATCCCTCCATGGCCTCACCTCTACCTATCTCTGTAACCTCCTCCAGCCCTACAACCCTCCGAGACCTCTACGTCCCTCCAATTCTGGCCTCTTGTGCATCCCCGATTTTAATCGCTCCATCATTGGTGGCCATGCCTTCAGCTGCTTAGGCCCTAAGCTCTGGAAATCCCTCCTTAAATCTCTCCGCCTCTCTCTCCTCCTTTAAGACGCTCCTTAAAACCTACCTCATCTGTTCTAATATCTCCTCATGTGGCTCGGTGTCAAATTTGTGTTTGATAACGCTCCTGTGAAATGCCTTGAAATGGTTTACCACATTAAAGGTGCTGTATAAATACAAGTTGTTGTTGTTGTTGTTGTAACTACCCTAAGGTAGACTGGAATATACGAACGGGTCAAAATAGATAAAGAAGAGGAATAGCATTTTCTGTTTGTGTTACAGCAACTCCCTGATGTAAGTACGGCAGGATGAGCAAGACAGATGAGATGGAAGTTTGCGCATGGTACCTAATTAGGGGGCATGGCAAATTGTGAGGATAAAGGCAAGAGATCTCAGGAGGACATAGACAGGTCATTGGAGTGGGGCATTGTACATTTAGGGAAAAAGAACAGTGAATGAAAGTAGACCCTAATTTGTAAGCTTCTTAACAAACTGGAGGAACAGGGTGTCGATATGTAGATCTGTAAAAATGGGAACGCAAGTAGAAGAGGTCATTAAAAAAGGAAATAACAACAGAAAATGTTGTCAGGCAGCATCCGTGGAGAGAGAAACAGAATTAACGTTTCAGGTCTGTGACCCTTCGTGAGTTCTGACGAAGGGTCACAGACCTGAAACGTTGACTTTGTTTCTCTCTCCACGGATGCTGCCTGACCTGCTGAGTGTTTCCAGCATTTTCTGTTGTTATTTCAGATTTCCAGCATCCGCAGTATTTTGGTATTTCATTAAAAAAAGGGTTATGTACATTGGGCATTGACTATAAAAGCAAGAAAGTGACCTTTGAATTTGTAGAAGACATAGATTAAAACCACAGTTGGAGTATTGTGTACTGTTCCGGTCACACCATTAAAGAGAGGATATTAAAACCATGGAAATAATACAGTCAAGATTCACGCGCACTGTATCAGGAATGAGAGGTTATAGTTATGAAGATAAGCTAGAAAACTGGAGCTTTTTTTTTACTGGAAATGAAAACATTAAGGGGGGGTCTCATAGAGGTTATCAAAATCATAGAAGTTTTTGGAAACATAAATAATGAAAAATAGCTTCCATCTCAGCTCCCCATATGACTAAAAATTTAAGTTGTATAAGGCCAGATCTCGGTTAGATGTCAGGAGGTGGTTCTTTTCCCAGAGAATAGTGGACCTGGGGAACAGGCTGCCGGCTCCTGTGGTGGATGATGATTCGCTGAATTCCTTCAAGCGAGAGCTGGACCTGTTTTAGGCTGGGCTGGAGATCACCTCTTACAGAAGGTAGGCACTGCAGGGAATTCAGGGCCAGTGTGATCTTCTGGACTAGTTTCGATTGCCTAGATGGGTCGAAGAGGAATTTCTCAGATTTTTTCCCCCCAAATTGGCCTGGGTTTTTTATCTGTTTTTTTTTTTGCCTCTCCCAGGTTTCGGACGGGGTGGAGAGTGTATATATTGTGATACACAAAGTATCGCAATTGTGTGGAACAGGCTGGATGGACCAGAGGGTCTTTACTTGACCATCATTGTTCGTATGTTCGTAACCCAAACTTGAATGCAGCCTACCAGCCCAGGCCCACCCAACGCTGAAGGTAGATAAAGAGTAAACATTGGCCATGATTTAAATACTATTAAAATCTGAGATTGTTCATTTATTTCTATATTATGATCGTATTTATGCTTTTAGTAATTTTGAGTTTACTCATGATTCTTGCAATGCAATCGTTTAGCTTGGATTTTATTGAATTGTTGAGTGTTAATATAACAATTTAGAAGAATTATTCCATTGAATTTCTATATATAACTAAGTACTGTAGCTTTTGTCTGTAGTTATCTATTGTATACTGCAGATATGCATTATCACTCATTTGGTTACCAGAGACCAGAGACCAACCCGACTATCACCCTGCATCCATGGCCCCTGCGTTACTGTCACTCCCACCCTGCTCCAGCTTTACCATTCCTTCAAAACCCAAGCCCCAAGCCACTGAGGCTTCGACTTCCACCCACCCCTCCGCCCCACCAAGTTATCCCTGATCACTGGCCCTTCCCAAACCGTGCCCCAGCCCACCACTGCCAGAGAAAAGACAAGATCATTTCTGCCAGTATCAATGGTTATCAGTCACAAATATCTGTCTCCAGGTTTCCATGACAGGAGAGAATTAGAAATAGACAGACAAGAACAGCGAGAGATACAGCAAGTATACAGAGAGAATGGGAGATATGGGGGGTGAAATTGATCTACACCAGTAGTGCAGAATGGTCTCGTTCTTCTTCTTAGGCAGTCCCTCGGAACTGTCTCGTAGCGAATCGGCAGCCCATTTTACACTGTGCCTTATTTTCTTCTCCATTACCGTCCATGGAATAGATCGGGCTTGGTGTAAATCGCTGTGAGCCCGTTTCGCGCTACTGGCGTACACCAATTTCACACCCCACCTATAAAGCTGCAGAACACCAGAAAAAGAGACAAGAGACATTCAGAGAGAAAGAAAATATGTGAGACACGGAGAGAATGCGAGACATACAGAAAAACAAGGGGGTATTACCTTAAAATTAGGGCTGGACCGCTCAGGGGTGATGTCAGGAAGCATTTCTTCACACAAAGGCTAGTGGAAATCTGGAACTCTCTCCCCCCAAAAAGCTGTTGAGGCTGGAGGGTCAATTCAAAATTTCAAAACTGAGTTTGATAGATTTTTGTTAGGCAAGGGTATTAAAAATTGCAGAACCAAGGCGGGTATATGGAGTTAGGTCGCAGATCAGCCGTGTTCTAATTGAATGGCAGAACAGGCTCGAGGGGCTGAATGGCCTACTTCTGTTCCTATATTCCTATGTTGCTGGAAAGGAGATAGACAAGGATCCTTAAACAAATGGAAACATTAATGAGAAAATCTTGGACAAATGCAGATACAGAGATACCAAGGTGACAGCAGGAATAATGTGAGAGGCATACAGAGAGTGAAGGAGGAATACAGAAAGAATGCAAAACAAACAGGAAGAGAGACAGAGGCAGAATCAATTGATGATCAGAGACAAGCAGAGACACCGCTAGAGGAAGAAGGTAACACAATGTCACAGGAAATCAGCTGGTGTAACATTGTTACCGGAATAAATTTTTACAAGTTCATTGTACAAAGGCATTCTTTCCATGCAGCACAGTAGAATAATAGTATTGAGATAGTTTCAATATATATATAGGATTATTGGTTTAGCCCAACAATAAGAACATACAACACAGAAGGAGGCCATTCAGCCCATCGTGCCTGTGCAGGTTCTTTGAAAGAGCTGTCCAATTAGTCCCACTCCCAATAAGAAAAATAAGGAACTTGCACTTAATATAGAATCTTGGCGCAGCCTCAAAGTGTTCCAATATGTCACAACTAATGAATTCCTTTTCCAAGTACAGTCACTATTGTTGTGTAGACAAATGCAGCAGCCAAATTGCACACAGCAAGGTCCCACAAACAGCAAATGAGGTAAGTGAGCAGTCAATTTGTCTTTCGTTGAGGAAGGAATGTTGACTAGGCCCAGGCCACCAAAACGCTCGGTTCTTCTTCAAATAATAAAAGAAAGAAAGAAAGACTTGCATTTATATAGCGCCTTTCACGACCACCGGACGTCTCAAAGCGCTTTACAGTCAATTAAGTAGTTTTGAAGTGGAGTCACTGTTGTAATGTAGGAAATGCTGCAGCCAATTTGCACACTGCAAGCTCCCACAAACAGCAATGTCATAATAACCAGATAATCTGTTTTTGTTATGTTGGTTGAGGGATAAATATTGGCCAGGACACTGGGGATAACTCCCCTACACTTCTTCGAAATAGTGCCATGGGATCTTTTACGTCCACCTGAGAGAGAGAGGACGGGGCCTCGGTTTAACGTCTCATCCGAAAGACGGCCCCTCCGACAGTGCAGCACTCCCTCAGCACTGCACTGGAGTGTGAACCTAGCTTTATGTGCTCAAGTCCCTGGAGTGGGACTTGAACCCACAAACCTTCTGACTCAGAGGCGAGTGTGCTACCAACTTAATGCCAGTGATCTTTTAGATCAAGCTGGAACAAGCAGGCAGAGCCTTGGTATAATGTTTCATCCAAAAGAAGGCACCTCTGACAATGAAGCACACTCTCATTACTGTTCTGAAGTGTCAGCCTAGATTATGGCCTCAAGTCCTGATTTGGGGCTTAAGCCTTCTGCTTCTCCGACAAGAGTACTACAAACTAAGCCAAGCTGATCCTCATTCACAATGAAAAAAATGTTGCTGAACATTGTCTTGTGCTCTGAATATTACATTTGGAAGAAGAAAGAAATTCTGATTTTTGCAGAGTGCGGTGTTTCTTTTGGTTAAGCTCAACACTAAGCAGTAATGTTGAAGTCATAGTGACAGGTCATCCTAAAGTGGACTGGGGGAGATTTTAACCTGACTCGCTCAGCAGAAACCTGGCGGGTGGGCAGTTAAAAATCGCCTTGGCTCTTACCTGTGCGAAAGCCACCCTGATCGCAACATTTGCAATTTTAACCTGCTCTCCTGAGCAGGCAGCAAGGACCAGCGCCCGGAGCCAACAGGGTCCTTCTTTACACATGCATGTTGTGGCCCAATGACATCATTGAGACCCGACTGTAATTTTAACTCAGGCCTGAGCAGGGAATTTACCTGGAGTTAAAATGGGGGCTGTGGCTAATTGAAGGATTTGCGATTGATTTGAGAAAAATCTTCCACCCATTTGAAATGGGATAAATGACACAAACTGGGGGAATTATAACCAAAAGGAACACTTTCACAGAAAGCGCTATATCATTATTGCCCAATGCATTAGCAACTAGTCACATGTGGGTAATTGGGAGTCCAGATGTTGCTAATTACATTTCTGATCAGTAAATAAAGAATGAGTATTAGACACTGTCATTGATGATCTGATCTCAATATTCATATTTACATGGCATTTGTGTGTGAACTTGAAACTTTTTGTCCTATTTCTCATCTATATGCTGCCCCTCGGCGACATCATCCAAAAACACAGCGTCAGTTTCCACATGTGTGCTGACCACACCCAGCTCTACCTCACCACCACTTCCCTCGACCCCTCCATGGTCTCCAAATTGACGCACTTCTTGTCCGACATCCAGTACTGGATGAGCAGAAATTTTTTCCATTGTCTTCGGGCCCCACCACAAACTCCGTTCCTTAGCCACCGACTCCATCCCTCTCCCTAGCATCTGTCTGAGGCTGAACCAGACTGTTTGCAACCTCGGTGTCATATTTGACCCTGAAATGAGCTTCTACCCACATATCCGTGGCATAATTAAGACCGCCTATTTCCACCTACGTAACATCGCCCGTCTCCACCCTTGCCTCAGCTCATCTGCTGCTGAAACCCTCATCCATGCCTTTGTTACCTCTAGACTTGACTATTCCAACGCACTCCTGGCTGGCCTCCCACATTCTAGCCTACGTAAACTTGAGGTCATCCAAAACTCGGCTGCCAGTGTTCTAACTCGCACCAAGTCCCGTTCACCCCTGTGCTCGCTGACCTACATTGGCTCCTGGTTAAGCAACGCCTCGATTTCAAAATTCTCATCCTTGTTTTCAAATCCCTCCATGGCCTCACCCCTCCCTATCTCTGTAATCTCCTCCAGCCCTACAACCCCCCGAGATATCTACGCTCCTCTAATTCTGCCCTGTTGAGCATCCCTGATTATAATCACTCAACCTTTGGTGGCCGTGCCTTCTGTTGCCTCGGCCCTAAGCTCTGGAACACCATCCCTAAAACTCTCCGCCTCGCTACCTCTCTTTCCTCCTTTAAGACGCTCCTTTATACCTACCTCTTTGACCAAGCTTTTGGTCATCTGCCCTAATTTCTTATGTGGCTCAGTGTCAATATTTTGTCTTATGACACTCCTGTGAAGCGCCTTGGAACGTTTTACTATGTTAAAGGCGCTATATAAATACAAGTTGTTGTTGTTGTTGCTTGTTGGCAAAATGGTAAGATGAAAAGCAGAGTGTGCGAGTGTTTTTTGACCGTTGTGAGTGCTTTACTTCCTTGGTTATTGAATAGTGGTAGATGTTTTTAAGTAAATATTCACATGCCGAGTACCTGTGTTGTGTTAGCGTATGTAAGACACATTATACAACAATTAGTGCGTGTGGCTAAATGTTGTGGCTGTAGCTGTGGCTAGTCAGCAATCTCTATTGGACAACACTGCTCTAGATGGTCGAACATTTACCAATATGCCTCAATTCTTGCCACTTCCTCGTCTGTACACAGACTACTCAGGGGTAATATTCTGACTTGCACTTCTGATAGGGGAGCTTTACCTGATAGCAGTGCATATCAGAAATGTAAGCGGCTGCTACATGTTGTTTGCTGACTATTTAACTTAAAGACCCTAGCCCCCAACCCTCCAACCATGTCCCCGCAAAAAGGGTGAAGTTGGAAAATTACCCCTCAGTAGTGGTTCCAGGAGGTGGCAGAGTTCTGTGACCATCTCATTGGTAAAGCAGAGCCTCCAAACACATTGCTCCTGGCTTAAGTGCAGGTAGGAGAAGTGCTCTCAGAAGACCCTAGGTGGGTAAGGCCTCCTGCTGAGAGCCCTCCTGCCCCTCCACCTCCTCCCTCTGCAAGCAGCTTGTCCTCTTCTTCGCTGCCTCCGCTCCATCTCCCTGTCATACACGAGCGTGAGGGGAACGGCAAGTAGAGCCCCCCATGACTGGGAGCAAGGGGTTTGAGCAAAAACCTTGAACTCAGAAGCAAGTGTAGCGTTTCGCACTTATCGCGATTCAAAACAACATGAGAGAAGCAGATTCAATTGATCAGTTTTATTAAACGAAATGCTGTCCTGATAATAAAGGACACAGAAGCCTGTAAAATGGCCGCCGCGCATCGTGGCAGAAGCTTCCAGAGACACAGTGGGCAGACAAGATGGCGTCGAATATACATTCAGTATGAGATTGGATCATACTCGGTACACATTGATAAAGACAGGATGCAACCCGTTTGCATTTTAAACAATAGCAATGATATAAGTGCTGGAATCGTTTCCTACGCACAGTAAGGATCATTGAACTGGGCAATCGAAGGCCCATCCAGACACATCAATACACAAATACCCCCCTGGCTCTACAATGAGAGAGACATTGACGGGTGATTAAGCCAGTATTCGGGGGGCCCCAAAACCAGTCGAGTAGACGATTTATACACATCCTGGCTGGTTCAACAATGGGGAAAACATTAACGGATAGTTGGCCAGTTTCAGGTGCTACCGAAACCCGTTAAAGAAGATAATCAACCCCATGCTGGGAGTTTTGAGCGCCAATATTACACAATGGATAAGCATTAAGATTTGAGCGGGAGATAAGCGGACACATCACTATAACTATAGAGAACAAATGTCCATCGCTCTCTTATTGCTCTTATCTCTCTGCGGACCTCGTATTCGCTTGCCTCTGGATGAACTCGCTTGACTTGCGGGCTCTTGATTTTCTCTCTGGACTTTGTTGACTCTGGACTTTGTTGACTCTTGACTCTTAGCCGTACTGGTCGGTTATTCGAGTGTTGGGTGGAGCTCAATCGGTACGAGCCGCCCCAACAAGTGCAAGTAACAGGGTACACCATCCTGAGTGTCGGTAAACGGTGTCTGGACCCGGAGGCCCGAGGAGACGAGACGAGAAGAAGACGAGAAGAAGACGAGAAGAAATTCCACGTGCCGCCACAGTCAGTAAACCCTGACCACGCCCGAAAATATAAGTACAGAACTCTTCTTTGAGTTCTACAGACTTCAACCTGTACCGCAACACAGGAAGACTCTTCTTTGAACTTTACAACGTTTTGAGTTCCATCGATTTCTTCATGACAACAGAGAGTCTGGCCTGCTTTTCGCAGCAGCGAAAGTAAACAAGTGGGGTGCAGAAACCCTTCCAAACACGTGACAGTCAGGCGCTGCAGCGAAATGAGCTGAGTGCCTCACTTTAAAATCTCCGAAGTAACATGAGTGGTGAGCATGTTTTACGATCCTACAAATCCAGACGTAGTTTAGGTATTATTAAGGGAGGGTGGTTTTTATAAGGTTAAGGTATAATGTGTTCCCCTTTTTATGATGTGCCGTGTGTTCTCCATTTCCATAGACCAAGCTTTATGAATGTATGTATACTTGTACTCTCTTTGATCTGCGCCTATGACATGTATTTCATGATTTTAGACGCCATGCAATAAAGATTTTCATTTCGTGCTATTCTCTGCATTACTGCTCCTTGCATCTAAGTCCAGGTGTTAGAACCGTAAGGGCGAGTGGGTCGAACCACTCACAGGTGCTTATTGCAAAAAGGCTGGCTGGAGACCAGAGCAAGCAATAGTATAGGCAACGAAGGCCTAACCTCGCACCAGCACCGTCTGAGCACCGTGACCCCTTACAGAAGGCCTTCTCCACTTGCAGCACCACTCCCTGTCACCTCACCAACTTTAAACAACTGTAGAAAGCGTCAAACGGTAGCACAAACTTACACACAGCCAGTAAAAATCAAAAAGCCAAGTCACCTGCAAGTTGTTGATGATCCCTTTAAATAGCACAGGTGGGGGGGCCCTCGTGCAGCTGAACGCACCTTCAGCTGGTCGTGTTTTGGAGAGGGCATTGAATCAAGCGGCAACATCGCAAATGGCGGGTCGTGTGTCGAATCAGCGTTGCCCGCTGATTGACATCACGATCTGCCTCATTACCTTTTTTTATAGTGAATGCAGGCAACGGCAGCGCTGCCGACCTGCCCAAAATGGCGGCCGCCACGGGACGCACCGGAAGTGGCCAACAGCGAGGCGTCCACCATTGTTATGCCAAAACCGGCCTTAACAGTCGGAGGTAAGAGTTGCAATTTCACGGCCTTCCTGTCAGAATTTCACACATCTTCCAGGCCAGGACCTCAGCATGGAGACGGTGGTGGACCCGCCTTCTGTCTCTGTCCAGCGTTTTTTTTCCCCCAGTGCCTAGATTGCTTGGCAGGTTGGAGGAGAAGGGCAAAATAATTCTGGAAAGCTTCCCCCCACCGCAGGCTCCCCCTCCTCAGATATTATGGGCCATGTTTGCGGTGGACAGAAAATGCCTGTTTGGATCTTCTGGGTGGAGACCTGGTGTTTCCGTGTCCCGCCCAAATTTCTGCACGCCGCTGGGCTTCCAGAACCCAACTTGCACCCCTAAGTACGCCAGAGAGCCTGAGAACTTTTGGGCTCATGCAATGCAATGACATGTGAGACAGTTCAGAGCGGCGATACGCTCTGGCTTACCATGTGCAATGCCAAAGGCGATTGGCCAATATGAATAGCATTTACTGACCAATTAAAAGTTTCACAAAAGTCAAAGGGAGCCACCAGACCGTTATATGGTACATCAAAGAGCAACGAAACCCCTTTTAAACCTGTGTTGCCCAAAGCTGAAAAGTCTGATGTGTGTTTCTTGAGTGAAAGAGGGAAATCTGATTGAAAAAAATAAAATCAGATGTCAGACACTTTGATCGTACTGTATAATTTAAAGTGATTTAATCTTATGCATTACGGTGAATTACTTCTGAACCTGTAGGTTATACAGGATTGCATAGCTAAACTCATTTAAGTTCAAGATTGAAATTCCACTTAAAGCTACAGAGCGCTTACATTAATCAGATAAAGTGTGGAAACTGTGTTACAAATAAAAATGATTAAGGGCATAATCATATAATGAGAAAAGGGTATGGGGCCCAATTCATAAGAAAGATCAGGTAGAATCTGCACTGCCATTAATCCACCCCAATTTGTTTAATATCCTAAGATGGAAGAGGAGGGAATGCGTTTGCTATAGAATTAAATGGTGTGTTTGGATTTTTACCAAATGTTTCCTGAAATCTCAAGTAAATGACCTGCACTCGTTATCTTCTCAAGGAACTGCACCAAAAAGCAATCCATTGCTTCTCAACCCATGCTGACTGCTCTTTAAAGCTTCTATGGGATGAATTTCCAGACTGATTTTGTTTTACTGGCCAATTATCCAACAGATTATTTCTGAAGCAAAAACCACAGCAGCAGTGCAAGAGCAGCAAGATCTTTCTATGTGTAGACAAAGTCAACTTTCCAGAGTGATAAAACATACAAAAAAAAACCACCCAGAAGTCAAGCAACAGCCTGAAATGAGAAACCAGCAACTAACGTGCGAGTACTTTAAATAGCGTTGGTGAGGGATCTTCCTGCCGATTAACATAATGCGAGTTCAGCAAAAACCAGGTCCTGCGCGCCTTACAGGACCCTCATTTAAATAAATTATTCTGCCCTTTAAATAATCCCGATGTGCCGTCAACACATCTATCTTATCCAATATGGTGGGCGCCGGACTTCGCGCCAGAAATGCACACGTGCTTCCTGCCCGACATATTGGTAGCTGAGTAGGTCGCTTAGCACCCGAAAAACAGGCACTGCGCGGCCGAATTTCTAGGCCATGGTCTGAGATGTTCTGAGTGCTCAACCTAATTTCCAATTGCTCAGCAAACCTGCTTTTGTCTGTGTGCAGCACTCTCCTCCGACTTGTTAACAAACAGGGCCCGGTGCTTGCCCTTGTCGCTGTCCTGCATGAGCTGAAATAGCTGAAGTTTGGTAAAGGGACAGATTGCGCCCAAATTTGGGAAAAGGAATGCATTATTCAGCGCATGAATTGCGCACTTTAAACCTTTGTTATGAAAAGGGGTTCAGCTGAAATTGCCCAGCCGTGTGGGACCCAATGAAGTCAAAGCTGAAATGAAAATGTCAGGGATAGGATGTTTCAATCTGCCACGAACATTGATGAAAATAGACAGAGGCTGCAAGCAGCAATTATCCATGAAAAGTAATCTTACCCAGGAAGTTTTGCTGGAATCTTTTCAGTCACAAAGTTTACAGAAAAGCAAAAATAAGGCTCCCTGAATATCCACGGACCTTTTGTTCACGACCCTGGTAGCGTTTAGGCCTGTGCCCTCCCCTCTCGCCTCAGGCGAAATTTGGTATCGCCCCGTTTGGGGCACTAACTTTTAAAAGTTGTAAAAATTAGCACCAGACCATGTTTTTCAACTTTTAAAAAATTCGGGGTTTGCGCTCCAGGAAGGAAGTGGAGCTCTAAATCAAGCACTCCACTTCCTTCCTGGAGCGCAGCAGGCAGCAGGCGGGGCAGTAGGTGTGCAGCGCTGCACAATGGGCCGTGCAGCACTGCCGCGTTGGAAGGCTCCTCCCCTCCCTTAAAGGGAAGGGCCATCGCTGCAGGCTCTGCAAGGGGAAAACTTACCTGATCCCCGACGGCAGCCGCGATCCGGCCCGATCAGCCCGCTGCACTGCAGCTGAGTGCCGCGCTGATCGAGCGCTAGTGAAGACAAGGGGAAGAAAAAAAAGAGCAGTTCAGAATTTTTTTTACTTAACTCGGCCACCTCACCTTTAAGTATTGCCCCCAAAGCGCCCGGCCTCCCGATGAACGCCTCCTGCAGCTGTCGGTGTTGTCGCCCGGCGATGCTGCAGGGGGCGAAACCGAAGTTCGGGTCCGGGGCGCTGCCGGGGCGATGTGCGCGGTGATGAGGTCACGATCTCTGGGCGACGGGAATCGGGGCGCAACGCAATACTGCCACTGCAAACATCCCGCCAAATATAGCGGGAGTCGATCTTCTTGCCGCGCCCGGTCGGTAAGTGCTTAGCGCCCCATTAACGTCCCCTGCAGGTGATAACGGGAGGCACTAAGGAGGCCAATTTCTAGGCCTAAAAATCCACCAGTGAGATAAACCCCATATTCCACATTCTGCTAAGTCCCAGGTTGCTTCTCCACAGTGGTATGAGACCAAAGGCCTCCGATGCTTCCAAACACCAACACCCGCCCATTCCAAGTGCCACCAAAGCCCAAGGTGATCACCCAAGTACTGCCGAGCTCCAGAATCTCACCAACATTTTGCCAGATCCTCAGAGCATCCCTTCACTCCCGCCCCCCCCCACCCTGCATCTAACCAAAGCCCATGATTGCATCCAGTGCTTCCAAATTCGATAACTTCAACCTAAGTATTGCTACATAGAATCATAGAATCATAGAATGGTTACAGCACCGAAGGAGGCCACTCAGCCCATCGAGCCCATGCCGGCTCTCTGCAGCACTTCAGCTCGTCCCACTCCCCCACCTTTTCCCCGTAGCCCTGCAAATTTTTTTCCTTCAGTAACTTTTCTAATTCCCTTTTGAAAGCCACGATTGAATCTGCCTCCACCACCCTTTCAGGCAGTGCATTCCAGATCCTAACCACTCGCTGCGTGAAAAAGTTTTTCCTCATGCCGCCTTTGGTTCTTCTGCCAATCACCTTAAATCTGTGTCCTCTGGTTCTCGACCCTTCTGCCAATGGGAACAGTTTCTCCCTATCTACTCTGTCCAGATCCCTCATGATTTTGAACACCTCTATCAAATCTCCTCTCAACCTTCTCTGCTCCAAGGAGAACAACCCCAGCTTCACCAGTCTATCCACCTAACTGAAGTCCCTCATCCCTGGAACCATGCTTGTAAATCTTTTCCGCACCCTCTCTAAAGCCTTCACATCCTTCCTAAAGTGCGCTGCCCAGAATTGGACACAATACTCCAGTTGAGGCCGAACCAGTGTTTCATAAAGGTTCATCCTAACTTCCTTGCTTTTGTACTCTATGCCTCTATTTATGAAGCCCAGGATCCCGTATGCTTTTTTAACCACTTTCTCAACCTGTCCAGGCACCTTCAACGGTTTGTGCACATTGTACCCCCCTGTCGCTCTGTTCATGCATCCCCTTTAGAATTGTACCCTGTCGAGGCTGCCACGAAACACGAATTAAGGCTGAATCCATTTGTGTTAAACAAGAGACTTTTTAATCACAGCATGGCACAAAAAGGCAGAACCGAAAAGCTCCCAGAATTCTCTGGGTAAAACCTGAGGCCCCGCCCCCTCCTGCCTTAAAGGTAAGGTGCCTTAAAGGGAAGGTGCTGGAAATTTGTCCACAGACGGAAGAGTGGATTATGCCCGTTTTAGGTGGCGATCCACCACACTGCTCCCCCCAGAATCCGCTTAGGAGGTGTGGACGAGATGGTGCGGCGGTCTGATGGGCCGGCCGGAGCGGCTCTTGTAGGACGCCGGTGGACGTGGAACGGCCGGGCGTGGAGCAGCCGGGTGAACCGGCTTGAGGGCAGGACGGCCGCGCGGAGGTGGACGAGCTACAGGGACCTGCTCACCGGGCTCCGAGTGTGCTGGCTTGAGTCGGTCAACCGACACTTTTTCGGTCCTGTCGCCCACTTGCAGGGTGAAAAATTTGTCCCCAGCCTGTAGCACCTTGTAGGGCCCGTCGTACGGTGGTTGAAGGGGTCCGTGGTGGGCGTCGTGCCGGACGAAAACAAACCGTGCCTTGTGCAGGCTTAGTGGGATGTGTGAGGTGGATTCGCCGTGTCGGGCAATGGGCACCGGGGCGAACTGCAGCGCCGGTGAGGCGAAGTCGTGGCGTTGCTGGTCAGCTGACCAGGGTGTCGTGGCGGTGGGCAGGAACTCGCCGGGTACGCGCAGCGGCTGACCGTACACGAGCTCTGCTGCTGATGCGTGGAGGTCTTCTTTAACCGCGGTGCGCAGGCCGAGGAGGACCCACGGAAGTCGGTCGGTCCAGGCGCCGTCTTGGAGGCTGGCTCGAAGAGATGCCTTCAAGGATCTGTGGAACCACTCACACAGTCTGTTGGCTTGTGGCTGGTACGCTGTGGTGCGGTGAATGGTCACCCCGAGATTGCGTGCGACGGCGGTCCAGAGTTCAGAGGTAAATTGCGGACCTCTGTCCGACGTCATGTCGGAGGGGACGCCGAACCGTGCGACCCAGGTGCTGACGAAGGCTCTGGCGATGTCGGCGGTGGTGGTAGAGGTCAGTGGAATTGCCTCAGGCCAGCGTGTGGTGCGGTCAACGATGGTCAGCAAGTGCGTGTGGCCTTGCGACGGCGGCAGGGGCCCGACGATGTCCACGTGGATGTGGTCGAATCTCCGCAAGGGGACGGTAAACTCCTCGAGGGGTGCTTTCGTGTGTTGCTGTACCTTGGCCCGTTGGCAGGCTAGGCAGGAGTTGGCCCAAGTACGCACATCCTTGCGAAGGCCGCGCCAGACGAAGCGGTTGGCTACCAATTTGATGGATGCGCGGGCGCTGGGGTGGGAGAGGTTGTGGAGAATGTCGAATACCCGGCGGCGCCAGGACGCTGGGACGACGAGCCGAGGTTGACATAGGGATATGTCGCACTTGACCGTGACAGCGGTCGGGCCACAGGCGACGTCGGCCAGGCGTAGCCCTGGTAGGTTGGTGGGTGCGGAGAGCAGATCAGGGTCGGTGATCTGGTCTGTTGCGAGTTGAGTGTAGTCGACTGCTAGGTGTGCGGCGTGGATGGCGGGGCGGGAGAGGCAGTCGGCTTCCACATTGTCTCGGCCGGAGACGTGTTGGATGTCCGTGGTGAACTCGGACACTGCCGCGAGCTGGCGCTGCTGCCTGGTGGACCAGGGGTCGGTTGTCTTTGCCATTGCGAATGTCAGGGGCTTGTGGTCGACAAACGCAGTGAAGGGGTGGCCCTCAAGCAAAAACCGGAAATGGCGGACCGCCAGGAACAGCGCGAGGAGCTCGCGGTCGAAGGTGCTGTACTTGACCTCCGGGGGGCGTAGTTGGCGGCTGAAGAAGGCAAGTGGTTGCCAGGCGCCGTCGACCCACTGCTCATACACGGCGCCGACCGCGTGGTCGGAGGCGTCCGTGGTGAGCGCTACCCTGGCATTGGGCCGTGGGTGCGCGAGCAGGGTGGCGTTGGCGAGCGCTGTCTTGGTGGAATCGAAGGCGGCGGACGCGTCTGCCGTCCATTCGACCGCCATCTTGCCACTCCTGCCCCGGAGGGCTTCATACAGGGGCCTCATGAGGGACGCCGCTTTGGGGATGAAGCGGTTGTAGAAATTCACCATCCCGAGGAACTCCTGGAGGCCTTTGATGGTGGTGGGGCGGGGAAATTGTTGGACGGCCTGCACCTTGGTGGGCAGGGGAATGGCCCCAGCATGGGTGATGTGGTGGCCGAGGAAGTCGATCTTGTCCAGGCCGAACTGGCATTTGGCTGGGCTGAGCATGAGCCCATGGTTGCTGAGGTGCCTGAACAGGATGCGAAGGTGTTCGAGGTGTTCCTGCTTGGAGGAACTGGCTACCAGGATGTCGTGCAGGTAGACGAACAGGAACTTCAGGACCCGAAGGACCGAGTCCATGAGCCGTTGGAATGCCTGGGCCGCGTTTTTGAGGCCGCAGGGCATCCGCAGGAACTCGAACAGGCCGAAGGGGGTGATTACGGCCGTCTTGGGGACGTCCGCGGGGTGGACGGGGACTTGGTGGTAGCCGCGCACCAGGTCGACCTTGGAAAAGACTGAGCGGCCGGCCAGTCTAGCCGAGAAGTCCTGAATGTGCGGCACGGGGTACCGATCAGGGGTGGTGGCGTCATTGAGGCGGCGGTAATCCCCGCAGGGGCGCCAACCTCCGCCTGGTTTGGGGGCGATGTGGAGTGGGGAGGCCCAGGGACTGTTGGAGCGGCGTTAGATGCCCAGCTGTTCCATGGTGGCAAACTCGGTCCGCACGATCTCCAGTTTGGCCGGGTCCAGCCTGCGGGCGTGGGCGTACACTGGGGGGCCTGTGGTGGGGATGAAGTGTTCCACCCCGTGTTTGGCGGCCTCCGCGGAGAAGGTCGGATTGGTAAGGGCCGGGAATTCGGCCAGGAGTGCCGAGTAGTCATCCGTGGCCCGGGCGTGGCACTGTGACGCCATGTCGGCGGGTTGACGGGGGGCCATGGCGCCCAGGATGGGGGACATGGTGTTCATGTCCACGAGGCGGTGATGAGGGATGTCTACCAGTAGGCCGTGGGCGCACAGGAAATCTGCGCCGATGAGGGGGGAGAGCACCTTGGCAGTGATGAACTCCCATCGGTAGCGGTGACCAGCGAGGTCGAGGGTGACTGTCCGGGTGCCATACGTCCGGATTTCCGAGCCGTTAGCAGCAGCCAGCGCCGGTCCTCGTTCGCCCTTTTGGATGTCGAGGGAGGAGGCCGGGATGAAGCTGTGCTGAGCCCCAGTGTCGCACAGGAACCGGCGGCTGGTTTTGTCATCCGTGACGAACAGCAGGGAGCCCGCGTGGCCCTCGGCCATCGCGGGGGCTGGAACGGGGGCGGACTTGAAAGAGCAGGGAGGTGTGCACCGTTGTGCCCTGGCGCCGAACCGTGCGTGGTAGTAACAGTGGCCCGGGTTAGTGGGGCGTAAAGGCCCCGTGGGCCTGGTGACAGGCCCTAGTGGCCGGTTGCTGGCCGGTGAGGGGCGCGCCCAGGCATTGGCTGCCAGGTCCGGAGTGACGTCGCGGCTGGAGTGAGCGGACAGCAGCTTGTCGGCCTCATCGGCCAGGGCTTCCAGGTTCATGAGGCCAGACACCATGATCGCTGGGCGGATGCTGAGAGGGAGCTGGCGGATGAACAGCGTGCGGAAGAGGGATCCGGGTGGGCTCTCGTCGGTGAGGGAGAGCATGTGGGAGAGGAGGTCTGACGGTGAGGCATCACCGAGGCCTGGAAGGTCGAGGAGGTGGCAGTTTCGCTGATATGCCGAGGCCGTAAATTTTTTAAGGAGCGCTGTCTTGAGATGTGCGTACTTGCCTTCCTCTGGTGGGTTCTGCAGCGTTGTCCAAACCTTCGAAACTGCGGCGCTACCGAGTGATGTGACGAGATAGTCGTACTTCGTCCCATCTGCGGTGATATTTTGCAGCCGGAAGCGAGATTCAGCTTGGAGAAACCAGGCTTCGGGCTGGTTTTCCCAAAACTCCGGCAGTTCCACGGAAACTGCGTTCGTGACCGCCATTGCAGTGCTCGGAATACGTTCTGAGCGTCGTGGTCACCAATGTCGAGGCTGCCGTGAAACACGAATTAAGGCTGAATCCATTTGTGTTAAACAAGAGACTTTTTATTCACAGCATGGCACAAAAAGGCAGAACCGAAAAGCTCCCAGAATTCTCTGGGTAAAACCTGAGGCCCCGCCCCCTCCTGCCTTAAAGGTAAGGTGCCTTAAAGGGAAAGTGCTGGAAATTTGTCCACAGACGGAAGAGTGGATTATGCCCGTTTTAGGTGGCGATCGCCACAACCCTTTAGTTTATATTGCCTCTCCTCATTCTTCCTACCAAAATGTATCACTTCGCATTTTCTGCGTTAAAATTCATCTGCCATGTGTACGCCCATTCCACCAGCCTGTCTATATCCTCTTGAAGTCTATCACTATCCTCCTCACTGTTCACTATACTTCCAAGTTTTGTGTCATTTGCAAATTTTGAAATTGTGCCCTGTACACCCAAGTCTAAGTCATCAATATATATCAAGAAAAGCAGTGGTCCGAGTACCGACCCCTGGGGAACCCCACTGTGCACCTTCCTCCAGTCTGAAAAACAACCGTTCACCACTACTCTCTGTTTCCTGTCAATTTCATATCCATGCTGCCACTGTCCCTTTTATTCCATGGGCTTCAACTTTGCTGGCAAACCTGTTATGTGACACTTTATCATACGCCTTTTGGAAGTCCATGTACACCACATCAACCGCATTGCCCTCATCAACCCTCTCTGTTATCTCATCAAAAAACTCAATCAAGTTAGTTAAACACGATTTGCCTTTAACAAATCCGTGCTGGTTTTCCTTAATTAATCCACACTTGTCCAAGTGACTGTTAATTTTGTCCCTGACTATCGTTTCTAAAAGCTTCCCCATTACCGAGGTTAAACTGACTGGCCTGTAGTTGCTGGGTTTATCCTTACACCCTTTTTTGAACAAGGATGTAACATTTGCAATTCTCCAGTTTTCTGGCACCACCCCCATATCTAAGGAGGATTGTACCTCCGCAATTTCCACCTTTACTTCCCTCAGCGTCCTAGGATGCATCCCATCCGGTCCCGGTGACTTATCTACTTTAAGTACAGCCAGCCTTTCTAGTACTTCCTCTTTATCAATTTTATCCCATCCAGTATCTCAACTTCTCAAGGGCAATTAGGGATGGGCAATAAATGCTGGCCTTGCCAGCGACACCCACATCCCATAAACGAATAAAAAAAAACTACCTCCTCTTTCACTGTGACTTTGGCAGCATCTTCTTCCTTGATGAAGACAGATGCAAAGTACTCATTTAGCACCTCAGCCATGCTCTCTGCCTCCATGCGTAGGTCTCCATTTTGGTCCCTAATCAGCCCCACCCCTCCTCTTACTACCCGTTTACTATTTATATGCCTATAGAAGACTTTTGTTTTCCCTTTTATGTTAGCTGCCATTCTATTCTCATACCCGCTCTTTGTCCCTCTTATTTTCTTTTTCACTTCCCCTCTGAACTTTCTATATTCAGCTTGGTTCTCACTTGTATTCTCAACCTGACATCTGTCATATGCCCCCTTCTTCTGTTTCATCTTACTCTCTATCTCTTTCGTTATCCAGGGAGTGCTAGCTTTGTTTGCCCTACCATTCCTCCTCGTGGGAATGTACCAAGACTCTACCTCAACCATCTCCTCTTTAAAGGCAGCCCGTTCTTTGATTACAGTTTTCCCTGCCAATCTTTGATTCCAATTTACCTGGGCCAGATCCATTCTCAACCCACTGAAATTGGCCATCCTCCAATTAAGTGTTTTTACTATAGATTGCTCCCTGTCCTTTTCCATAGCTACTCTAAACCTTATGATACTGTGATCACTGTTCCCTAAATGTTCCCCTACTGACACTTGCTCTACTTCATAGAGTCATAGAAAGTTACAGCACGGAAGGAGGCCATTTCGGCCCATCGTGTCCGCGCCGGCCTAATCCCACTTCCCAGCTCTAGGTCCGTAGCCCTGCAGGTTACAGCATCCCAAGTGCACATCCAAGTACTTTTTAAATGTGGTTAGGGTTTCTGCCTCTACCACTCTTTCAGGCAGTGAGTCCCAGACCCCCACAACCCTCTGGGTGAAGAAATTTCCCCTCAAATCCCCTCTAAACCTTCCACCAATTACTTTAAATCTGTGCCCCCTGGTTTTTGACCCCTCTGCTAAGGGAAATAGGTCCTTTCTATCCACTTTATCTAGGCCCCTCATAATTTTATACACCTCAATAAGGTCTCCCCTCAGCCTCCTCTGTTCCAAGGAAAACAAACTCAGCCTATCCAGTCTTTCCTCATAGCTAAGATTCTCTACTACCGGCAACATCCTTGTAAATATCCTCTGTACCCTCTCTAGTGCAATCACATCTTTCTTGTAATGTGGTGACCAGAACAGCACACAGTACTCTAGCTGAGGCCTAACTAGTGTTTTATACAGTTGAAGCAAAACCCTCTTGTAAAGCTCTTGTATTCTATGCCACGGCTAATAAAGGCAAGCATTCCGTATGCCTTCTTAACCACCTTATCTACCTGGCCTGCTACCTTCAGGGATCTGTTGACATGCACTCCAAGGTCCCTTTGTTCCTCTACACTACTCAGTGTCCTACCATTTAATGTGTATTCCCTTTCCTTGTTAGCCCTCCCCAAATGCATTACCTCACACTTCTCCAGATTGAATTCCATTTGCCACTGTTCTGCCCACCTGACCAATTTATTGATATCTTCCTGCAGTCTACATCTTCCTTCTTCAGTATCAACCACACAGCCGATTTTAGTATCATCTGCAAACTTCTTAATCATACCCCCTATATTCAAGTCTAAATCATTGATATATACCAGAAAAAGCAAGGGACCTAGTACTGAGCCCTGTGGAACCCCACTGGAAACAGCCTTCCAGTCACAAAAACACCCATCAACCATTACCCTCTGCTTCCTGTCTCCGAGCCAGTTTTGAATCCAACTGGACACTTTGCCCTGGATCCCATGGGCTTTTAACTTCGTGACCAGTCTGCCATGTGGAACCTTATCAAAAGCCTTGCTAAAGTCCATATACACTACATCAAACACACTACCCTCATCTACCCTCCTTGTTACCTCCTCAAAAAATTCAATCAAGTTTGTCTGACACGACCTTCCCTTAACAAATCCATGCTGACTATCCTTGATTAATCCGTGTCTTTCTAAATGAAGATTTATCCTGTCCTTCAGAATTCTTTCCAATAATTTTCCCACCACCGAGGTTAGGTTGACTGGCCTGTAATTACTCGGTCTATCCTTTTCTCTCTTTTTAAACAAGGGTACCACATTAGCAGTCCTCCAGTCCTCCGGCACCACACCTGAAGCCAGAGAGGATTGAAAAATGATGGTCAGGGCCTCTGCTATTTCCTCTTTTGCTTCGCTTAACAGCCTGGGATACATTTCATCAGGGCCTGAGGATTTATCCACTTTTAAAGCTGCTAAACCCCTTAATACTTCCTCTCTCACTATGTTTATTTTATCTAATATTTCACACTCCTCCTCCCTGATAGCAATGTCTGCTTCGCCCCTCTCCTTTGTGAAAACAGACGCAAAGTATTCATTAAGAACCCTACCGACATCTCCCACCTCCACACAGATTACCCTCATGATCTCTAATAGGCCCTACCCTTTCTTTAGTTATCCTCTTACTCTTAATATATTTATAAAACATCTTTGGGTTTTCCTTGATTTTACTTGCCAAGAATTCTTCATGCTCTCTCTTTGCTTTCCTAATATCCTTTTTAATTGCACCCCTGCACTTTCTGTACTCCTCTAAAGATTCTGCAGTATTTAGCCCTCGGTATTTGTCATACGCCTCCCTTTTTTTCTTTATCCTACCCTGTATGTCCCTAGACATCCAGGGGGCTATAGATTTGTTAGTCCCACCTTTTTTCTTTAAGGGCACATATTTGGTCTGAACCCTCCGGATCTCCTCCTTGAATGCCTCCCACTGCTCTGACACTGATTTACCTTCAAGTAGCTGTTTCCAGTTGACTATGGCTAAATCCCCTCTGAGCTTAACAAAATTTGCTTTTCCCCAATTTAGAATTTTTATTCCTGGTCTATCCTTGTCCTTTTCCATAACTACCTTAAATCTAACTTGACCCACCTCATCTCCTAGAACCAGATCCAGCAATGCCAGCTACTTACTTCCAACTGGTACTTCTTGTATACCATCATGCTCTATATTCTCTGCATTGAAAATGATAAGGAATACAAATTAAATACATAGATAAAATATATATATATATATAGATAAATAGAGCACGTGTTGATTGTAAGACTAACTTACATTGACCAGTATGACATAAACAGGGGATGTAACTTTGAACCAGCCTGACAGTATTCCCAGCCTTTGTCTGTATTTTCTCAGCGGTGTTGGGATGGTGGCGGGAGAGCTGGTTGCCTGGGTTCCAGTCCCGCTCCCGGCTGCAGCAGCTCTGTCAAAGGGATTTTCCCTCGATTGGCCTTGTTAACTCCGCCCTGCAGGCTTCCCGGCCAATTAACAGGAAGCAGGTCTGATGACGTCATTTGATGACGCGTCATCAGCCAGTTTCCTTAAAGGGACCACGGCCACATTGAGTTTGACAGTTGTTCTGTCAGTGTTTGACAGCATTGAGGTGCTGCAAACACTGACAAGTACTGCACAAAGGTGGACACTTGCACCCAGGCTCTCCAATGAATCCCTCCATATGCTTATGGAGGGAGTCACAGCATGCAGGGAGGTTCTCTTCCCTTCCAAGGGCGGAAGAGAACTCCCCAGGAGCCCAACACAGCCTGGTTGCACATTGCACAGGAGGGCAAAAGCTGGGATTTCGTAAGGGGTCCCTGGCTGCAGTGGCGCAAACCTTTCAATGATCTCAGTGGATCACGAAACGTTACTGCAAAGCCACACTCAAACTCATCCTGCTGTGCCACTCATCACATCCCCATCCCTCTGCCTTCCATGCCCTTCTCCTGCACATCCTTACTCACACCAACTTACCTTGCACTTCCACCCATCCCTCTCTATCTACATTATCACTTCCCCATCTCACTAGCCACCCCTCACACTCACCCTCGTCATAGTCCAAGCATACCAACTAACAACACACAAGGGTAGGCACTTGAGAGGTTTGGCCAATGTCCATGTGAAGTTTCTGGTAATGTGTTGTCAAACAGTGAAATCTATATTTTCAACACTGCTCCTTATGTGCACCTTGAGAAGTGTCTTACTGAGTTCCAGTGAATGTTGAGACATAACTTCCCCCTTCCCGCGCTCGCCCCCCCGGCTATAGTGATGAGTGTGCATGGAATGGCTTGGACATTAAAGGGATGCTTTATGGTGCTGGTGTGGGATGGTATCAACCTGGTGCATCATGTGGCAGCCAGGGTTTACAGCGTCAAGTGAAGTAAATCTGGCCATGGTGATGCCATCGCTGGCCTCCTGGGCAGCAATGTTGTCAGGGGCTGATGCCCTGTGTCCTGTGCAGCATCAGGTGATGGCGGAGAAGGTTGGTGATGTTGTTGGTGATGTTGCTGTGCCTGGTGATATTGGTGTTGGGGCTGAGCGTGGAAGGATTCAGAGGACCAAGGCCTGATTTTTTCAAGGGCACCAATGTTGCTGCAATAGATGTCAGCTGCAGGTGAGATGACAGAAGCGATCTGTCAATGGTGAGAGAGGTTGTTTCAATGAGGTGGCACTGGATATAAAGTTGGCTCTAAACACTAACCGACGGTTTCTGCGCTCTGAAACTGACCATCTGCAACATGGCATCCTTTACACCACTTCTGCAGCTGCCAGTTTATCAGATACATCAGAGCAGACTCCACTCACGCCAGGGTGAGCTGGCGTGTTCCCCGAGCAGCGGGTAACCCGTGGGGGAGCACGTAAAATTGGAAGGAAGCCTCAAAATATAATTAAATTGGCTCTTAACAAGCCATTTAATGAGCTCAATTGTCTCCCCCCGCCGCTTGGAGACTCGCGTGGAGGCGGGTTGTCAGCGGGTTTCCTACTGGCTGTCAATCTTTGCGATTTTGACAGCGGACCTGCCTCCAAACCCGCCCTCTGAGCGCCGGCAAAATCCAACCCTTTGGGTTTTCCTGGCTTGGGAGGTCTTAGAGCAGCTCTCAGGCCTTCCTGAAGCGACAATCCCCTTTGGGATACTCCCGCGGACATCCTTGGTAAGTGACATCACTGGAGCGGCCTAACAGGGTGGATCTGCTGGAATGTCTCCCAGCTGGCAAGAATATTAACATTATTACCAAATTGTCAATGTTATGGTGTAGAAAGTAATCTCTTATAACAAAAGAGAAATATTTTGAAGAAAAAGTGCCAGAATTTCCTTCCTCTTCAAGTTGACAATTAGTTTTGAGCGTTACCTGGGGCTGGTGCCAAGTATCTGCTGGCTGAAGATCCGACCCATTAATTTAACTTTGCTGTGTATCCATTTGTGGAGATTGCATTTTTTCAGAGCCTTGGCATGACAGCTCAGCTGTGATAACTATCATAAATCTATATAGATCGGATAGCTAATTCCAGGAGCTGCACAACTTCTGGATTCACCTATCGTACCAGATGAACGAATAATCCCCAGCACATAAAAAGTAAAAAGATGTTTTACGTTCGAGCTTAATTTCAGATACATATTTTTCAGGAGCTGTTGTATAATTTGATTGCAGAGTGCCAGTGGAATGGTACACTGCTACTTTGCATAGATAGTTGGCATGGTCAAATATCTACCGGAATTCTTAAACTGCATCCAGGAGAACTTTTTGAGCCAGCATGTAGAAAGTCCTACAAGAGAGGGGGGCGGTACTGGACCTAATTCTAGGGAATGTAGCCGGGCAACTGGTAGAAGTGTCAGTAGGAGAGCATTTTGGTGACAGTGACCATAATTCGGTGAGATTTAAGGTAGTCATGGAAAAGGACAAAGATGGACCGGAAATAAAGGTTCTAAATTGCGGGAAGGCCGATTTTAATATGATAAGGCAGGATCTGGCCAAAGTGGATTGGGATCAGCTACCTGTAGGAAAATCCACATCAGAGCAGTGGGAGTCTTTCAGAAAGGAAATAGAGAGAGTACAATGTCAACATGTTCCCGTAAAGGTCAAGGGTAGGACCAACAAGCCCAGGGAACCCTGGATGTCAAGGGATATACAAGAATGGATTAGGAAAAAAAGGGAGGCTATTGGCAGATACAAAGGACTAAAAACAGTGGCAGCCCTAGAGGAGTATAGAAAGTGCAGGGGGGTACTTAAAAAATAAATTAGGAGAGCGAAGAGGGGGCATGAAAAAACACTGGCGGAGAAAATAAAGGAAAATCCCAAGGTGTTTTATAAGTATATTAAGGGCAAGAGGATAACCAGGGAAAGAGTAGGGCCCATTAGGGACCAAAGTGGCAATCTGTGTGTAGAGCCGGAAGATGTAGGTGAGGTTTTAAATGAATATTTTGCATCTGTGTTCACTATGGAGAAGGGTGACGTAGGCATAGAAATCAAGCAGGGGGATTGTGATATACTTGAACAAATTAGTATTGAGAGGGAGGAGGTACTAGCGGTTTTAGCGGGCTTAAAAGTGGATAAATCCCCAGTCTCTGACGGGATGTATCCCAGGCTCCTGTGTGAGGCAAGGGAGGAGATTGCAGGGGCTCTGACACAAATTTTCAGAACCTCTCTGGCCACAGGGGAGGTGCCAGAGGACTGGAGAACAGCTAACGTAGTACCATTGTTCAAGAAGGGTAGTAGGGATAAACCAGGGAATTACAGGCCAGTGAGCCTAACATCAGTGGTAGGGAAATTATTGGAAAAAATTTTGAGGGACAGAATTAGTCTCCACTTGGAGAGGCAGGGATTAATCAGGGATAGTCGGCATGGCTTTGTCAGGGGGAGATCATGTCTGATCAATTTGATTGAATTTTTCGAGGGGGTGACTAGGTGTGTGGATGAGGGTAGTGCAGTTGATGTAGTCTATATGGACTTCAGTAAGGCTTTTGACAAAGTCCCACATGGGAGACTGGTCAAGAAGGTAAGAGCCCATGGGATCCAGGGCAATTTGGCACATTGGATCCAAAATTGGCTTAGTGGCAGGAGGCAGAGGGTGATGGTCGAAGGTTTTTTTGTGACTGGAAGCCTGTGTCCAGTGGTGTACCACAGGGATCGGTGCTGGGTCCTTTGCTGTTTGTAGTGTACATTAATGATTTAGATATGAATTTAGGAGGTATGATCAGTAAGTTCGCAGATGACATGAAAATTGGTGGAGTGGTAAATAGCGAGGAGGGAAGCCTCAGGCTACAGGACGATATAGACGGGATGGTTAGATGGGCAGAACAGTGGCAAATGGAATTTAACCCTGAAAAGTGTGAGGTGATGTATTTTGGGAGGACAAACAAAGCAAGGGAATACACAATGAATGGTAGGACCCTAGGAAGGACAGATGATCAGAGGGACCTTGGTGTGCATGTACATAGATCCCTGAAGGCAGCAGGACAGGTAGATAAGGTGGTTAAAAAGGCATATGGGATACTTGCCTTCATTAGCCGAGGCATAGAATATAAGAGCAGGGAGGTTATGATGGAGCTGTACAAAACGCTAGTTAGGCCACAGCTGGAATACTGTGTGCAGTTCTGGTCGCCACACTATAGGAGGGATGTGATTGCATTGGAGAGGGTGCAGAGAAGATTCACCAGGATGTTACCTGGGCTGGAGCGCTTCAGCTATGCAGAGAGACTGGACAGGCTGGGGTTGTTTTCTTTGGAGCAGAGAAGGCTGAGTGGCGACCTGATTTTGGTGTACAAAATTATGAGGGGCATAGATAGGGTAGATAGAAAGGAACTTTTCCCTTTAGTAGAGGGGTCAATAACCAGGGGGCATAGTTTCAAGGTAAGGGGCAGGAGGTTTAGAGGGGATTTGAGGAAAAACTTTTTCACCCAGAGCGTGGTTGGAATCTGGAACTCACTGCCTGAAAGGATGGTAGAGGCAGGAACCCTCAACATTCAAGAAGCATTTAAATGTGCACTTGATACGCCATAGCATACAAGGCTACGGACCAAGTGCTGGAAAATGGAATTAGAATAGACAGGGCTTGATGGCCGGCGCTCAGAGGGCCTCTTTCTGTGCTGTATAACTCTATGACTCTATGACCTCCTTTTCAACTCGACTACTGCCTAATTTCCACAAGGTGGATGAGTTGAAATCTCCTCCCTTCTTGGCAACCTGTCCCAGCCATTGATTATCACCGCTGCCCACCCCCCCCACCCCGCCCCTCCCCCCCACCCCAGTGTCGACCACATTGGAATCTACGGACAAACAAAACATACGAAAATGACAGGCATGAGAAGACCAGCTAGTCCATCAAGCATAATCATGATGGTCGGAGCATCATGAATAGACACTTCCGAGTCAATATTCCTGTTCATTTTTTTGGGGTTGCACGGCCCCTTTAAGGGGCTGTGCGGCCCATTCACAATAACGCGCATGTGCGGTTTTTCTCATTGAAGAGCTGGCGAGCCGGCTGCACGGGAGGTCCAGAGAGCTGAGTGACCGCGCAGCTGCGCAGCTTAAAGGGAACATTGTTCTTAACCGCCCCCCCCGCCATTCCCGCACCTCACCAAACCTCCCCCTCCCTACAGCCATGTAATCTCCTGGGAGAGGCAAAGAAACAGAGACAAACCCAAGGCCAATAAGAGGAAAAAATACACTGGAAAATTCATTTCCGTCCCCCCTCAGGCGATTGCAACCAGCCCAGGAGATTACACGGACCATGTACTATCTGTCAAACCACTTACCTTCCAAATGCTGCGATGCAGCAATATTTCAATTCTGTTCGGAGCAGATTCAAATGTGGCTTCAGCAGCTCTAAAGTAAAAAAGGTGACTTCACCTGATAGCGTATATAACAAATTTATTTCTACTAGCTAATTCCGTGTTCATTGAGCCTCTCCAAATGCAAGTGAATTCAAGAGATAATGAAATACCTGATGGAGTATGGTGTTTGCCAATTAATTTCCCAAAAAACCTGTCTTTACCTTTTAAGAGACCGATGCTTGTTACTGTTTCATTTTCTGTGCACTTGTTGTCCTGATTGCTATGATACACATTATTTAAATAGTCATTTAGTATTTTATAAAGGCGCTTCGCAACTAGCCTGCTGTTTTGACACCGTAAACAGCGAATATTAACGGAGCCCTTCTTCACGAGCAACACGGTTAGCGAGGTAATTAACAGCTCTAAAAATTTAACCTGTGTACACGAATCCAAAGCCTGTGCCAAAAGGAGTAAAAAGAGGACATTGTGCCTGGAATCTTGATCCGACACTCCTGAAAGGTAGATTATTATTTTTAATCATCACTCATAGCGAAGGGTTAATCAAGTGGGACAGCTATTGATTTCTCTTTATAAAAAATTTAACTGCGTCCAGTAACTTTTCAATTGGAACTGATCTTACTAGCAGTTTGATTGTCCCTTTGATTGGACAGATCCTGTAACAAGACCCTGGAAATGAGTAGGTGCGAGTTGAAGGTGGCAGGGGATACCATCTCGTCGATTATTCGTCCTAAAAGTTGAGCAGGCTGGGCCTATCCTCATTGGAATTTAGAAGAATGAGAGGTGATCTTATTGAAACATATAAGATACTGAGGGGGCTCGACAAGGTAGATGCTGAGAGGATGTTTCCCCTCGTGGGGAAATCTAGAACTCGGGGGCATAGTTTCAGAATAAAGGGTCGCCCTTTTAGAACTGAGATGAGGAGGAATTTCTTCTCTCAGAGGGTCATAAATCTGTGGAATTCGCTGCCCCAGAGAGCCGTGGAGGCTGGGTCATTAAATACATTTAAGGTGGAGATCGACAGATTTTTGCAAGATAAGGGAGTGAAGGGTTATGGGGAGCGGGCAGGGAATTGGCTTTGAACCCAAGATCAGCCATGATCTTATTGAATGGTGGAGCAGGCTTGAGGGGCCAAGTGGCCTATTCCTGCTCCTATTTCTTATGTTTTTATGTTCTTATGTTTAACTTCTCGGGGACATGGGAGAGATATGGTTAGGTGTCTGTGAAGTTGAAGGTGGTTGTACAGGTTCACAAATGGCTGTATGTGAGGGCCAGCCTGGAAGGCGACAGGTGTTGAAAAGAATACGGCCTCGGGTGAGGGAAAACTAGCAAATGCGCAGGCGTGTTAGAAGGCCTTGGATAGTTCATGAATTTCTGTAACTGCCTTCAGTTTAAGGATTTAATCAGGATGTGTAAAGAAGAAGAAAAAGAAAGAAGTGTGGGACTGTGAACCCACAACCTTCTGACTCAGAGAGAAGTGCGCTACCCACTGAGCCACAGCTGACACTAAAACTTAAGTCATTGATAAGGAACGTGAAAGGAACATTAGGTAATACTAAATCATAACAGGATTAGGGGGAAGAAAAATGATAGAAAAGAGTAATTGCTGGGAGAGAGGCCTCAGAATTTGATGAGGCCTGATCAGCCGACTACTGTTAACTTGTGTGGGTTCTCCGGTACACTTGCACGGTTTTGCTGTATGTGCTGCTGTTAAGTGTGCGTTTAATTATTGTCAATAATAGTTATTATCAGAGGCTCAATAAATCAGTGAATGTCTACCTGCAATGCTATTAGTCTGAGGAGTAACTTATAAGTAAGAAGGTCCATCCTCTAACAATCACTAAGAGAAATGTTTTAGAACCTGAGTAATGAAGCAGGTTTTGTATTACCATCACAAAGAAAGGTCTAGTTCTACAGTAAATAAGGGAAGGTCTAGTGCTATTGTAATGGAGCTAGGTCTGTGATGGTGTGGGGTTCTTTGCTCAGTTTTTGCACGGAAAGGATCTGGCCATGAACTATGATTCTTTTCGAGAAATCTTGCCTAACAGGGATTCGCATCCCAAATACAGCCCCATACTGAGTTGTGGATTGTAGGGAGATGAATGGCCAATATAATGTCTTCCTGACTGACCTGTTTGGACACCATCCACACCTTTGATTGCCGTGATTGTCTCTCTGCCGAGGTGTGATAAAGGGCAGTTAGAAAGGTTAACTGTAGTTGTCTAGCATTGTTCTTGTTATTTATGCTGTGCCCATATGTATTTCTTCACTTCACCTGACGAAGGAGCAGCGCTCCGAAAGCTTGTGATTTCAAATAAAGCTGTTGGACTATAACCTGGTGTTGTGCGACTTCTCACTTTTGTCCACCCCAGTCCAACACCGGCATCTCTACATCAATATAATTAGAGACAAGGGACTGGAGTTTCCTCCTCATCTGCGTCCAGACACACCCAGAATCTGGGCACAAACCTAACTTAAAAAATCGCGGAATTTGGGGCGTAAGTGAGTTACCCGCCTAACTACAATACGCCCAGATCTCCTCGTTTTTAGCGTTTGAGCGTTTTAAAAACAATTATCCCCACTGAGACCTGCTCTGTATTTTCCGGGGTTTTTTTTAACAGCATTTTATGCATGAGCAGGCTCGAGGGGCCGTATGGCCTACTCCTGCTCCAAATTCTTATGTTCTTATAAGTCGCATTAAAAACTGAACAGCTTCCCCGATTAGAGGTTCTTAAACATGCTGCGCATGAATGACGGTTAAATGAGCTGAAACTTAAATTTTAAGACTCAAAGAAAAAATATACTGGTGTGAGTTCGGCCCCGATCTTTTTTACACTGATTTACACCCATTTTAAGTTGGGCCGTATTCTAACGAGGTTGGAAGCATACTTGGGCATGATGAGGACCACATTGGGCACATTTCTGGATCTAACTTCTGGGTTGCACCCAAGGAGGAAACCCCAGGCCAGGAAACTGTTCCGCTCCAAGTTCCAAAACAATTAGCCATATCGTTAGCTATGTCTGGTTATTCAGAAAGACACTTCACAACTTTTTTTTTGATCTCTGCGGGTTGGGAGTGGGGGGGGGCGGGCGGGGTGGGGGCTGCGAGAGAAGTTTCTTGAAACCTGAACACGGACACCAATCGGACCACTGTTATTGGCGGCAGGATAGGGTACAGAGAGATTGTGCTTTTCAGTTGAGTTAGACAGCCCATTGAAGTGGGCTTGCATGGCCTGTTCTTTATTTTTGCACTGGTATGTGCACAGAACTGGTACCTCTTGTAGCAAGCAACTCTCCTCGATCTCATCGTCCTGTAAGTTTGAACTACTCTGGAATAAAGTCGTTTATGTTTTCAACCAGACGTCAACCTCACCTAGTGTTAAGACAGTCCACCTTCAGACAGATTGAAGGAGTATGTATGTGTGAGAAAGGGAAATCTAGTACGGATCACAAGGAAATGTCATTGCCACATTCCTGGGTCTTCTACCGCACAAATATATATAGGTCAGTGGAGGGGGGGGGGGAAACAATCCTGAAAAGGTAGGGGCTCAGACAGTTCACAGGAGCAACTGACAGAGCTTGAGGCACGGGTTCGTGTCTGAGCGGCTACAAACTTTGGAAGAAACATAGAAACATAGAAGATAGGAGCAGGAGTAGGCCATTCGGCCCCTCAAGCCTGCTCCGCCATTCGATGAGATCATGGCTGATCATCCAAACTCTGTACCCTGTCCCTGCCTTCTCCCCATATGCCTTGATACCTTTACCCTAAGAAATATATCTAACTCCTTCTTGAATATATTTACTGACTTGGCCTCAACTGCCTTCTGTGGTAGAGAATTCCACAGGTTCACCACTCTCTGGGTGAAGAAATTCCTCCTCATCTCTGTCCTAAATGGCTTACCCCTTATCTTTAGACTGTGACCTCTTGTTCTGGACTCACCCACCATCGGGAACATCCTTCCTGCATTTAGTCTGTCTAGCCCTGTTAGAACTTTATAAGTTTCAATGAGATCTCCTCTCATTCTTCTAAACTCCAGCGAGTATAAGCCCAATCGACCCAATCTCTCCTCGTACGTCATTCCTGCCATCCCAGGTATCAGGCTGGTGAATCTTCGCTGCACACCCTCCATGACAAGAACATCCTTCCTCAGATAAGGCGACCAAAACTGCACACAATACTCAAGGTGTGGTCTCACCAAAGCCCTGTACAACTGCAGCAAGACATCCTTGCTCCTGTACTCGAATCCTCTCGCTACGAAGGCCAACATACCATTTGCCTTCTTAACCGCCTGCTGTACCTGCATGCTTACCTTCAGCGACTGGTGCACAAGGACACCCAGGTCTCGTTGCATTTCCCCTTCTCCCAATCTATTGGGAGAATGGAGAAACAAACTTTCATTTGTTCGAGTTTGAAAACAGGGCCTTTTTGTGTCATCGCCTTTGCTGCCCAAAAGCATCTTATAGTTTTGGTTTAATTCCCAACTTCTATTTGGAAAGGATTTAATTCACTTTCATGATTTCCTCATGTTATCAGACATTTAAACTCTCGATTTTAGATTATTTAAGTACATCAAAAGTTCGTTGGTCTAATGGAGAAACGAACTCGCTCGGACTATAAGGGCTGGATTTTCATTGACCCATGGAGGTGCGTTTGGAGGCGTGTGGGGGGTTAAAATTGCAAAAACTGGCGGGCGGGCACAAGCCCGCCTCCACGCAATTTTCATTAAATCGTGTCTGCTGGTCCCGACTCCGTCCCGCCTCTAAGAGGCGGGATAGGCTGTTAAGGCCCTTATCAAGCACTAAATTGCCTCTATAATGCCATTTTGAAAGGCCTTTGTGATTTTAACCCTTTTTCTACGTGAAGCACGCCTGTTCTGAACCACGAAAGTGAAACCTGGCGGGAGCACATTTGGCTGGCTGGCTGGCTGGCTGGCTATGGGGATGCATATATGGATGGCTATGTGGTTGGATGCATATATGGATGGATGGGGAGGAGACATATCTGGGAGTGGTGGTGTAAAAATACTGGGAGCAGACTTAGGGCTGCTGCTCCTCATTTTGCATCCAGGTCCTCTCACAGCAAAGGCCAGGCAGTCTTTGAAGACCTTCAATGCAGCAGCAGTGATGACATCATCAGAGGCGACTTTCAGACTGAAAACACTGATTGGTTCATGGGTTCCCACATGCTGGAACTCAATTGCCCAATTAGGTGAAAATTGCATCAATCTCCCACATCCAATTGCAGTCGGGTGGATAACATGAAAAGTGGATGACACGACCCCAACCCGCCCCAGTATCAAAATCTAGCCCTGAGACTGTAATTATAGGTTTGTGTTTTATAATCTTGGTTTGTGTATTAAATACTATTGCAATGATCGTAATTTATTAATAAAATAGCATTCCTGGCTGCTAAATTATTTCAAATGAGTTGTGGCCAAATCAGCAATCTCCTTTGTTTCCTGAATAACAACAGAAAATGCTGGAAAAACTCAGCAGGCCAGGCAGCATCCGTGGAGAGAGAAACAGAGTTAACGTTTCAGGTCGAAAGACCTTTCGTCAGAACTGGAAAAAAGCAGGAAATGAAATAGATTTAAAGCAAGTATAATGCTGGGAAAAGGGGGACGGGATGAAAGAACAAAAGGGAAGGTCAGTGGTAGGATAGAAAGCAGGAGAGATTAAGAGACATTGAGAGACATTAAGAGATATTCAAGGCAAGAGGAGGTGGTAATGTGACAGGTTGAGGCTAGATGAAGTGTGAAATGCGCTGGCAGAATGAAGGACAGCTGCCAGCTTCTGGGAGGGAAGAAAAAAGGGCCAAACAAAAGGGTGGATGAAAAAATAAAATAAAAAAATATATATGTGTGATAGGGGCCGGGGTTATGATCTGAAATTGTTGAACTCTATTTTGAGTCCAGAGAGCTGTAGAGTGCCTAAACGAAAGATGAGGTGCTGTTCCTCGAGCTTACGCTGAGCTTCCATGGAACAATGCAAGAGGCCGAGGACGGTGAGGTCAGAGTGGGAGTGGAGCGGAGAATTAAAGTGACAGGTGACCGGAAGCTCAGGGTTCCCCTTATGGACTGAACGGAGGTGTTCCGCAAAGCGGTCACTCAATCTGCGTTTGGTCTCCCCAATGTAGAGGAGACCACATCGTGAGCAGCGAATACAGTATACTAAATTGCAAGAAGTACAAGTAAATCGCTGTTTCACCTGGAAGGGGTGTTTGGGGCCCTGGACAGTGGGAAGGGGGGAGATATAAGGGCATGTGTTGCATCTCCTGCGCTTGCACGGGAAGGTGCCAGGCGAAGGGGAAGGGGTGCTGGGGGTGGTAGAGGAGTGGACTAGGGTGTCGCGGAGGGAGCGGTCCCTGCGGAATGCTGAAAGGGGAGGTGAGGGGAAGATGCATTTGGTGGTGGGATCACGCTGGAGGTGGCAGAAATGGCGGAGGATGATCCGTTGAATGTGGAGGCTGGTGGGGTGAAAGGTGAGGACAAGGGAGGGAGGGGCAGGGGTGAGGGCAGAAGTGCGGGAGATAGAACGGACACGGTCGAGGGCCGTGTCAACCACAGTAGAGGGGAATCCTCGGTTGAGGAAAAAGGAAGACATGTCGGAAGCACTGGTATGGAAGGTGGCATCGTCAGAGCAGATGCGGCGGAGACGGAGAAACTGGGAGAATGGAATAGAGTCCTTACAGGAGGCGGGGTGGGAGGAAGTGTAATCCAGATAGCTGTGGGAGTCAGTGGGCTTGTAGTGAATGTTTGTCAATAACCTATTCCCAGAGATGGGGACGGACAAGTCGAGGAAGGGAAGGGAAGAGTCGGAGATGGACCATGTGAAGGTGAGGGAAGGGTGGAAATTGGAAGCACTTTGTTTCCTGATTGGCTAAGAGTCAGGAAGTGAAAGGAGCCCCGCCCCACGTGATCCCAGGTTCGCAGACGCACGACGGTGCGCCCCTGGGATCCGTGGGCCACTACGCTGCGCACAACTCTGCAGCATTTGAAAGCAACGGGGTTCGCACGAGGTAAGTGAGTATTTCGTTCGGATGTCGCCGGTGTACTCCTTAGCTACACCGCCGACCGCAAATTCAGGGCCTTTAATAGGAATGAAAAAAACAAAAGGAGAAGGTAAGAAAAGAGGTTAAGTGAGGAAAGTTAATGAGGAATAAAATTCAAAAAACATCAAAAGGAACAGTGATAGAAACAGAAAATGCTGGAAACACTCAGCAGGTCAGGCAGCATCTGTGGAGAGAGAAACTGAGTTAACATTTCAGGTGGATGAATTTTCATCAGAACTGGAAAAAGTTAGAGATGTAACAGATTTTTAAGCAAGTGCAGGGGCAGGGAAAGGGGGGAAGGAAGAAAAGAACAAAAGGAAAGGTCTGTGACAGGGTGGAAGGCCGGAGAGATTAAATGATTTTGTCATTTAATAAATTTTGTCATTTAATTTAAGGGAAGATTAAACGATTTTGTCATTTAATCTCTCCTGCCTTCTACCCTATCACAGGCCTTCCATTTTGTTCTTCCCTCCCCTCCCCCCCTTTCCCTGCCCCTACACTTGCTTAAAACCTGTTACATCTCAAACATTTTCCAGTTCTGACAAAGGGTCATCCACCTGAAACGTTAACTCTGTTTCTCTCTCCACAGATGTTGCCTGACCTGTTGAGTATTTCCAGAATTTTCTGTTTCTATTTCAGATTTCCAACATTCGCAGTATTTTGCTGTTGTGTCAAAAGGAAAAGTAATGGATTTAGAAATATGGCAGTAAAAATGAATTGTTAAATTGAGGTGGGGCCCCTAAGGGGAAAGAATTGCCAACTTGTAGGTAATGATCAAAAAATGGCGCAGATATTTAATAAGTACTTCACATCATTCTTTACCAAAAAGTAAATCGGAGAGGAGGTGAACCCTGAAGTTGTTGAGAGCGAGATAAGCAACACTATGATGGAGGAAAGGAAAATTTTAGGTAAATTAATTAGGCTGAAGGAGGCCAGGCCCCCACAGGATACACCTTGGGCCCTCAGGGAGTTGAGGGATGAATTGGTTTGATTGATGAATTTGGCTAACTTCCTGCTCTCACTCCGTTCCCATCCCAAGCAATGGTGTTTGACATGAATCTTGTCATTCATGTATGAAGTAATACTGGGCGGCCTGCTGGTGGCGCTGTCCAGGGAGAGTATAAATACTCGGGCATGGGCCCAGCTTGCTTCGGACATTCCTCAACAGGAACTAGTGAAGGACACAACTAGATCTCCATTCTGAAAAACAGTTGATTAAAGCTTTGTTGAACGCTTAGACCAAGTGCCTCGTAGTTTTCTTACGTCAGTGGTTTTTTTTCTACCAGTTCGAATTATAACACGGTGGCATAGTGGTTAGCACTGTTGCCTCACAGCGCCAGGGACCTGGGTTCGAATCCGGCCTAGGGTGACTGTCTGTGTGGAGTTTGCACATTCTCCCTGTGTCTGCGTGGGTTTCCTCCCACAGTCCAAAGATGTGCGGGTTAGGTTGATTTGGCTATGATAAATTGACCCTTAGTGTTAGGGGGATTAAATACGTGGGGTTACGGGGATAGGGTGGGATATGTGTCGGTGCAGGCTCGATGGGCCGAAATGGCCTCTATCTGCACTGTGGGGATTCTGTGATTCTGTGAACACACCGCAGGAGGCTGTTCCGCACCGCTGTGTGAGAGAGTGGAAGAATTTGTGAGAACAATTCTCCGACTTCAATCACCGGGCTCGGAGACATTAGAAGAGCCTCGATAATTTGTACGGGTTGACAGATTAAGCAAAAGATAGACTGAAGAGCACACAGTTTGGGCTTTCTTCTGCCGAGGCGCATTATACAATATTAGTGTTGACATTTTTTTGGTACCAGATGATTTATCCCTTTAAATGCATGGCCACACTCTCAAATAATGAATGAAGTATTGGAACAAACATTTCCACCACACAGAGCAACTGAAAGATTGCTGATTTAATTCAAGGGGACCCCAAGGGAGAAACCAAATGTGCGCCACGAAGCTTTAAAAATGGATTGAGTTAATCCAGTTCAAAGCCACAGTAAACAGAGCTTCAACTTGTGTGAAAACTGTGCTTTCTCAGGTGGAACAGGCTGTACCCTTTTTTGTCGGAATTCTCAGAATTCATTCACATCTTCCCAGCTGTGTCGCTGAATAGATGACATGAGTAACAAGTACATTTGTAACTTTACCAAGAAAGAGCTGTAAACCCTCTGCTGTATTTTGAACAATCCCCTAACTAGTTTAAAGAATTAAATATTTATTTTTTTATCAAATGACTTTTTACCAAGTTGCGGAGGCTCTGGCCACAATCTTCCAATCCTCCTTGGACATGGGGGCGGTGCCAGAGGACTGTATGGTTGAAATCGTTACAGCCCTGTTTAAAAAAGGGGAGCGGGATAAACCAAACAACCACAGGCCAGTCAGTCCAATGGGCCGCGGTGGGGAAAATTTTGGAGACAATAATCTGGGACAAAATTAATCAGCAGCCTTTCACCTCCCAAGCTGAAGCAACTGGGGAAACACCGCATAGGAGCATTAGGATAGGGAAAGGAATACACAGTAAGCGCTGGCACAGAGTGATTCTTCATTATTTGTGTAAACTATTAGAGATGTAATTGAGTTGATTGATCAATTTGATTTTTGTTCTGGATTTGCTGTTTATGTTCATCTTTGTAGTGAAGTAAGTGAGTCTGAGCTGAAGGAAGGGAATCGGATGATGGTTGTGAGGAAAGTGGTCAGGATTGTGGCACTGCTGGTGTATTGGGGATGGGAGGGCTGATTTAGGTGAAGCACTCCTGGTCCCTGAGAGCTCTGGCAGGTAGGGGCACTGGTGGTTGCTGCCTCTCCACCTCCTCCTCCTCCTTCTCTTCCATCTCTTCCTTCTCCTCCTGCTCCTCCTCCACTTCCTGCTTCTCCTCTTCCTGCTCCTCCTCCTTCTCCTAGAATGATACAGCACAGAAGGAGACCATTTGGCCCATCATGCCTGTGCTGGCTCTCTGAAAGAGCTGTCCTCTCCCCCCACTCTTTCCCAAGAGCCTTGCAATTTTTCCAATTCAAGTATTTATCTAATTCCCTTTAGAAAGTTACTATTGAATCTGTTTCCACCACCCTTTCAGGCAATGCGTTCCAGATCATAACCATTCGCTGCGTAATTTTTTTACTCATCTTGCCTCTGGTTCTTTTGCCAATTACCTTAAATCTGTGTCCTTTGGTTACCGACCCTTCTGCCACTGAAAACAGTTTCTCCTTTTTTACTCTGTCAAAACCATTCATGATTTTGAACACCTCTATTAAATCTCCTCTTAACCTTCTCTGCTTTAAGGAGAACAACCCCAGCTTCTCCAGTCTCTCCATGTAACTGAAGCCCCGCATCCCTGGTATCATTCTAGTAAATCTCCTCTGCACCTTTTCTAAGGCCTTGGCATTCCTCCCTAGTGTGGTTCCCAGAATTGGACACACTACTCCAGCTTGGCCTGAGCAGTGTTTTATAAAGGTTTAGCGTAACCTCCTTGCTTATGCCTCTATTTATAAAGCCAAGGATCCCGTCTGCCTTTTTATCAGCCTTCTCAACTTGTCCTGCCACCTTCGAAGACTTGTGTATGTGCACCCCCAGGTTTCTCTGTTCCTGCACCCCTTTTAAAATTGAACCATTTAGTTTATATTGTCTCTGCTCATTCTTCCTACCAAAATGAATCACTTCAGCCTTCTCTGCATTAAATTTCATCTGCCATGTGTCTGTCCATTTCTCCAGCCTGTCTACGTCCTCCTGAATTCTGTTACTATCCTCCTCACTGTTTACTACATTTCCGAGTTTTGTTTCATCAGCAAACTTTGACATTATGCCCTGTATACCCAAGTCCGGGTTATTAATATATATCAACAAGAGCAGTGGTTCTAATTCTGACCCCTGGGGGATACCATTGCACACTTCCCTCCAATCTGAAAATCAACCGTTCGCTACTACTCTCTGCTTCCTGTCACTTAGCCTATTTCATATCCATGCAGCAACTGGCCCTTTAATCCCAAGGGCTTCAATTTTGCTAACAAGTCGATTAGTGGTACTTTATCAAACGCCTTTTGAAAGTCCATACACACAGCATCAACCGCACTACCCTCATCAACTCTTTCCATTACTTCATCAAATAACTCAATCAAGTTATTCAAACAAGATTTGCCTTTTATAAATCTGTGCCGTTTTCCATTTGTTTACCCATATTTTTCCAAGTGCCAATTAATTTTGTGCTGGATTAATGGATTAAAAGTTTACCCACCACCAACGTTAGGCTGGCTGACCTGTAGTTGCCGGGTTGCTGAGCACTTGAAAAACAGTGACAGGATCGGACAAAGTCAACATGGATTTACAAAAGGTAAATCGTGCTTGACTAATCTACTGGAATTTTTTTGAGGATGTAACTGGGAAAATAGATAAGGGAGAACCAGTAGATGTGGTGTATTTGGACTTTCAAAAGGCTTTCGATAAGGTCCCGCATAAGAGATTAGCGTGTAAAGTTAAGGCACATGGGATTGGGGGCAAGGTATTGACTTGGATAGAGAACTGGTTGGCGGACAGAAAGCAGAGAGTAGGAATTAATGGGTCTTTTTCCGAGTGGCAAGCAGTGACTAGTGGGGTACCGCAGGGAACGGTCCTTGGACCCCAGCTATTCACTATATACGTTAATGATCTAGATAAGGGAACTAAATGTAATATCTCCAAGTTTGCAGATGACACAAAGCTGGGTGGGAGTGTGTGCTGCGAGGAGGATACTGAGAAACTCCAGGATGATTTGGACAGGTTGGGTGAGTGGGCAGAAGCGTGGCAGATGCAATATAACGTGGATAAATGCGAGGTTATCCACTTTGGTGTCAAAAACAGAAAGGCAGACTATTATCTGAATGGCAATAGATTGGGAGAAGGAGAAATGCAACGAGACCTGGGTGTCCTTGTGCACCAGTCGCTGAAGGTAAGCATGCAGGTGCAGCAGGCGGTGAAGAAGGCAAATGGTATGTTGGCCTTCATAGCGAAAGGGTTTGAGTATAGGAACAGGGATGTCCTGCTGCAGTTATACAGGGCCTTGGTGAGTACTGTGTGCAGTTTTGGTCGCCTTATCTGAGGAAGGATGTTCTTGCCATGGAAGGAGTTCAGCGAAGATTCACAAGGCTGATACCTGGGATGGCAGGAATGACATATGAGGAGAGATTGGGTCGATTAGGCTTATACTCGCTGGAGTATAGAAGAATGAGAGGGGATCGCATCGAAACATATAAAATTCTGACAGGTCTGGACAAACTAGATGCAGGAAGAATGTTCCCGATGGTTGGAGAGTCCAGAACCAGGGGTCATAATCTAAGGATAAGGGGTAAGCCATTTAGGACAGAAATGAGGAAGAATTTCTTCACCCAGAGAGTGGTGAACCTGTGGAATTCTCTACCACAGAAGGTAGTTGAGGCCAAGTCAATAAATATATTCAAGAATGAGTTAGATATATTTCTTAAAGCTAAAGGTATCAAGGGATATGGGGAGAAGGCAGGGACAGGGTACTGAGTTTGGATGATCAGCCATGATCTCATCGAATGGCGGAGCAGGCTCGAGGGGCCGAATGGCCTACTCCTGCTCCTATCTTCTATGTTTCTATGTTTCTATGTTTATCCCTCTCCCCTTTTTTGAACAGGGGTGTCACATTTGCAATCCTCCAGTCCTCTGGCACCACCCCCATATCTAAGGAGGATTGGAAGAGTGTGGCCAGAGCCCCTGCAATTTCTACCTTACTTCCCTCAGCGTCCTAGGATGCATCCCAACCGGACCGGGTGACTTTTCTATTTTGAGAGCTGCCAACCTTTTTAGAACCTCCTCTTTATCTATATTTATCCTCTATTACCTTGTCATTTACTATTCATTGGCAGCATCCTCATCTTGAGTGAAGACAGATGCAAAATACTCATTTAGTACCTCAGCCATGCCCTTTGCCTCCACAAGAAGATATACTTTTTGGTCCCTAATCGGCCCCAGCCTTCCTTTGACCACCCTTTTACTTCTCTTCCTGCTCCTCCTCCTGCACTTGTTGTTGCCCAGGTGGTGGTAAAAGCTTGTCCCTCATGATGGTGAAGTTGTGGAGCAAGCTGCAGATGACGACAAATCTGGAGAACCACTCAGGGGTGTTCTGCAAAGCTCCTCTGGAGCGATCCAGGCAGCGGAAGCGTTGCTTGAGCACGCCGCTTGTTTGCTCGATGATGTTTCTCGTGGCAGCATGTCCGCGGGTTCCTGACTGGAGTCATGAGCCTTGTGCAGAGGGGATAGCCCTTGTCGCCGACAAGCCAGCCTGTAACTTGACAGCCTTGTTGGAATAAAGGCATCACAGAGAACTAGCACAAGGTGGAAGAATCATGACTGTTGCTGGTTTGCACGTAAGGCAATATGCGTGCAGTCAATGGTACCTTGAACCCTGAGGAAGCCTGCCATGTGGGTGAACCCTCTTGCTCAGACGGTAGTTTATTCACCTTACTTCCAAAATGGCTCACTCAAATGAATAAGAGAAAGCTGACCTCCAGCGGAGGCCGAGCACAAGTTTAAATAAAGCTCAAGGTTGACTTCTCCCTCCCCTCCCTTCCCCTCCGCGTATCAACAGGGATAGAGAAATCTGTTTCGCTGCCACTTCTATTTGTTATTTGATTTGTCTAACAGTATGAGAACATACTGTCCAATGCAGCTCATTCAAATGTGGTTCCAGCAAAAACCATTGCAAATAACGCAGGGCCTTGGCACTTGAGGCTGACCAATTATCATGCAGTTTCACCTACAACTGTTCTGCAATCACAGCAAGCCCACATAATTTAATAATTTCAATAACTTGAAGGTAGGAATCAATCACCATTCAACCTCTATCGCTTTGGAAATGACTTTAGCCTTCCGCTTTGATGGGCTGGATTTTAATGTGCGGACGCACTGGGTTCCAATAGCACTTGATAGGATAAAAATTGATAAAGAGGAGGTATTAGAAAGGCTGGCTGTACTTAAAGTAGATAAATCACCAGGAGCGGATGGGATGCATCCTAAGATGCTGAGAGAATTGAGGGAGGAAATCTTGGAGGTACTGGCCAAAATATTCCAATCCTCCTTAGATACAGGGGTGGTGCCAGAGGACTGGAGAATTGCAAATGTTACACCATTGTTCAAAAAAGGGTGTAAAGATAAACCCAGCAACTACAGGCCAGTCAGTTTAACCTCGGTAGTGGGGAAGCTTTTAAAAACAGGAATCAGGGACAAAATTAGCATTCACTTGGATAGGTGTAGATTAATTAAGGAAAGCCAGCATGGATTTGTTAAAGGCAAATTCTGTTTAACTAACTTGATTGAGTTCTTTCATGAGGTAACAGAGAGGGTTGATGAGGGTAATGCAGTTGATGTAGTGTACATGGATTTCCAAAAGGCGTTCGGCAAAGTGCCACATAATAGGCTTGCCAGCAAAGTTGAAGCCTATGGAATAAAAGGGACAGTGGCAGCATGGATACGAAATTGGTTAAGTGACAGGAAAGAGAGAGTAGTGGTGAACGGTTGTTTTTCGGACTGGAGGAAGGTATACAGTGGTGTTCCCCAGGGGTCAGTTCTAGGACCACTGCTTTTCTTGATATATATTAATGACTTGGATGTGGGTATACAGGGCACAATTTCAAAATTTGCAGATGACACAAAACTTGGAAGTATAGTGAACAGTGAGGAGGAGAGTGATAGACTTCAAGAAGACATAGACAGGCTGGTGAAATGGACGGACATGTGGCAGATGACATTTAACGCAGAAAAGTGTGACGTGATACATTTTGGTAGAAAGAAAGAGGAGAGGAAATATAACCTAAATGGTACAATCCTAAAGGGGGTGCACGAACAGAGAGACCTGGGGGTATATGTACACAAATCGTTGAAGGTGGCAGGGCAGGTTGAAAAAGCGGTTAAAAAGGCTTACGGGATCCTGGGCTTCAAAATAGAGGCATAGAGTACAAAAGTGTGTATAAAACACTGGTTTGGCCCCAACTGGAGTACTATGTCCAATTTTGGGCACTATACTTTAGGAAGGATGTGAAGGTCTTAGAGAGGGTGCAGAAAAGATTTACGAGAAGCTGGGGTTGTTCTCCTTGGAGCAGAGAAGATTGAGAGGAGATTTGATAGAGGTGTTCAAAAATCATGAGGGGTCTGGACAGAGTAGATAGAGGGAAACTGTTCCCATTGGCAGAAGGGTCGAGAACCAGAGGACACAGATTTAAAGTGATTAGCAGAAGAACCAAAGGCGACACGAGAAAAATCATTTTTTACGCAGCGAGTGGTTAGGATCTGGAATGCACTGCCTGAAAGGGTGGTGGAGGCAGATTCAATTGAGGCTTTCAAAAGGGAGTTGCATAAGTACCTGAAAGAAAAAATTTGCCGGGCTACGGGGAAAGGGTGGGGGAGTGGGACTAGCTGAAGTGCTCTTGCAGAGAGCCGGCATGGGTTCGACGGGCCGAATGGCCTCCTTCCGTGCTGTAACCATTCTGTGATTCTATGAAGTCATCTCGAACTTCTTCCAGTCCTGAGGAAAGGTCATCGGCTTGAAACTATGGGCCAGAAATTCAGCTTTCCGGCTTCCTGCGGGTGCAAGCATCGCGCGCGTACTTGCCTACCGCGCCTGCAGTTGTGCTTTGGGTCCACGAGGACTTCGGGTCCTGGGCCTCCTGCAGCTGCCGGCACGCAGTGCTTGTGTATCCCAGGGGCGCAGTTAGTTCGAAGCGTTCCCTGGGATCACATGGGCCATGGAGAGCCAATCCTAGCAGGGCATTTTCATTCATAGATTTGACAGGAAGACCTGTCAAATCTATGAATAGAGATCGGCCCCAAAACCACACTTAAACTTCAAATAAATTTTTTAAAAAACATCACATTTTTTAAATAACTATAAGTTAAATAAATGAACTATTTTAAACAAAAATTTAAATTTTTGAAAAAATTAATTATACTTTTTAACGGTGCTAAAAATAAACTTACCTTTCTTTAAAGTATCTAAAAAAGATAAACCTGTTGAAAAAATGTTTAAATTGTAATTAATTAACCACTTACCTTGTTAAAAACAGGCCTTGCGCCTCCTTTTTAAAAGTGCAGCTTCTCCATACTTACCCTCACGGAGAAACCTGAAAAAAAACCTGAAGTTCGCTGCGTGCGTGCAGCCTCTCCCGCGCACGCGTTCGACTTCTGAACCCCTCCCTTCAGGGGAACGGAAGTTCCGGTTTCCCGCGCATGAGCAGTGCAGGCAGGAAACCGGCACTTCAGGTGGCCTTACGGGTGAGTACACAGCGCGTACTCGCCCGACAAGAGCCGAATTTCTGGCCCATTAACTCTGTTTCTCTCTCTACAGGTGCTGCCTGTCCTGCTGAGTATTTCCGGCATTTTCTGTTTTTATTTCAGAAATCAAATAAGTTTGAATCCAACCAATTAACTAGATCAGTGGAAAGATCTGAATTTTGTGCAAATTCACAGCGATCAGATTTATGCACCTCAGCAACTGAATTAAAGAAATGACACAATGTGATGACCTCGATGAATCATAAAATCGTAGACAGCAAGTGAGTAAGAAATGTAATATTTCAGAAATGTTTACGCTACAGAGTTCAAATGAGTAACGGAAATAATGTTTTTCGCCCCCTGAAGAGGTGGTAAAGGGGCTAATGGCCCAAGTAGAAGGTGGTGAGAAAATAAAATGACAAAAAACTTCTGAGCAAGGAAGTATTTAGGGATTAATCAGTCTCAAACAAAAGCAAAATGCTGAAATAAAAACATCCGTGGAGAGAGAAACAGAGTTAACGGCTGGATTTTGCCAATGGGGAGCTTTTGGAGGCGGGACTCCCACTTGTCGGGTTTCAGTCCCGCCTCCATCAACTTCTGGCCAACCTGCGCTATTTTCCCTGATTTACCTTGTTAAGCCCGCCCAGCCGTTCCTTCATTGTCGCTGGGTCAAAATCTTGGAACTCCCTCCCTAACAGCGAGACTCTCCGCATACCCACCGATTGAAGCCTGAAGGAAGAAACAAAGGTAAGTAAACTTTTTCTAACACTTAGGACTTACCTCAGATACTCACCTCTCCACACTTGCACCCATCACTTACCTTCACAGCGCACTTTTGCACCCCTCCGACCCCCGCAGACCCACGGCTCGCCTCGGTGACCCTGGCGGGGTTCGGAGCCTTCGGGAAGCCCGCACTTGTGTGGGCAAAATGGTGATAATCCTATTTTCTGCCTGTTAACTACCTGTTAACAGGCAGTTAAGTGGCTGTAATCCCTTCCCGCCTCCAAGGAGACGGGACCCGGTGCGGGTCGGCTACCCGTCTCCTGGCAAGATGGCACGGAGGCGGGTTGGGTACCCGCCCCCAGATTCTGCCATTTTTCCGGCAGTCCCGCCTCCCCAGGGCTGGCAAAATCCCCCCAGCGTTTCAGGTCGATGCTCTAGCTTAGTTTCAAGCTAGTTTTGTAACACAGGTATTTTTTTTTTTTTTTAATTAATTCGTTTATGGGATGTGGGCGTCGTTGGCAAGGCCAGCATTTATTGCCCATCCCTAATTGCCCTGGAGAAGGTGGTGGTGAGCCGCCTTCTTGAACCGCTGCAGTCTGTGTGGTGAAGGTACTCCCACAGTGCTGTTAGGGAGGGAGTTCCAGGATTTTGACCTTGCGACGATGAAGGAACGGCGATATACTTCCAAGTCAGGATGGTGTGTGACTTGGAGGGGAACTTGGAGGTGGTGGTGTTCCCATGTGCCTGCTGCCCTTGTCTTTCTATGTGGAAGAGGTCGCGGGTTTGGGAGGTGCTGCCGAAGAAGCCTTGGCGAGTTGCTGCAGTGCATCTTATAGATGGTACACACTGCAGCCACGGTGCGCCTGTGGTGGAGGGAGTGAATGTTGAAGGTGGTGGATGGGGTGCCAATCAAGCGGGCTTCTTTGTCTTGGAAGGTGTCGAGCTTCTTGAGTGTTGTTGGAGCTGCACTCATCCAGGCAAGTGGAGAGTATTCCATCACACTCCTTACTTGTGCCTTTTAGATGGTGGAAAGGCTTTGAGGAGTCAGGAGGTGAGACACTCGCCGCAGAATACCTAGTCTCTGACCTGTTCTTGTTTCCACTGTATTTATGTGGCTGGTCCAGTTAAGTTTCTGGTCAATGGTGACCCCAGGATGTTGATAGTGGGGGATTCAGTGATGGTAATGGCGTTGAATGTCAAGGGGCGGTGGTTAGAGTCTCGCTTGTTGGAGATACACATTGCCTGGCACTTCAGTGGCGCGAATGTTACCTGCCACTTATCAGCCCAACCTGAACGTCGTCCAGGTCTTGTTGCACGCGGGCATGGACTGCTTCATTGTCTGAGGAGTTGTGAATGGCGCTGAACACCATGCAGTCATCAGCGAACATCATTTTCTGACCTTATATTGGAGGGAAGGTCATTAATGAAGCAGCTGAAGATGGTTGGGCCTAGGACACTTCCCTGAGGAACTCCTGCAGCGATGTCCTGGGGCTGTGATGATTGACCTTCAACCACCACAACCATCTTCCTTTCTGCCAGGTATGACTCCAGCCAGTGGAGAGTTTTCCCCCCGATTTCCATTGACTTCAGTTTTACGAGGGCTCCTTGATGCCACACCTGGTCAAATGCTGCCTTGATGTCAAGGGCAGTCATTCTCACCTCACCTCTGGAATTCAGCTCGTTTGTCCATGTCTGGACCAAGGCTGTAATGAGGTCGGGAGCCAAGTGGGCTTGGCGGAACCTAAACTGGGCATCATTGAGCAGGTTATTGGTGAGTAAGTGCCGCTTGATAGCATTGTTGATGACACCTTCCATCACTTTGCTGATGATTGAGAGTAGACTGAAGGGACGGTAATTGGCCGGATTGGATTTGTCCTGCTTTTTGTGGACAAGACATACCTGGGCATTTTTCTACATTGTCGGATAAATGCCAGTGTTGTAGCTGTACTGGAACAGCTTGGCTTGAGGCGCGGCTAGTTCTGGAGCACAAGTCTTCAACACGATAGCCAGGATGTTGTCGGGGCCCACAGCCTTTGCTGTATCCAGTGCGCTCAGCCGTTTCTTGATATCATGTGGAGTGAATCGAATTGGCTGAAGACTGGCTTCTGTGATGGTGGGGACCTCAGGAGGAGGCCGATATGGATCATCAACTCGGCACTTCTGGCTGAAGATGGTTGCAAACGCTTCAGCCTTGTCTTTTGGACTCATGTGCTGGGCTCCACCATCATTGGGGATGGGGATATTCTTGGAGCCTCCTCCTCCCGTTAGTTGTTTAATGGTCCACCACCATTCACGACTGGATGCGGCAGGACTGCAGAGCTTTGATCTGATCCGTTGATTGTGGGATCGCTTAGCCCTGTCTATAGCATGCTGCTTCCGCTTTTTAGCATACATGTAGTCCTGTGTTGCAGCTTCCCCAGGTTGGCACCTCATTTTTTTTAGGTACGCCTGGTGCTGCTCCTGGCATGCTCTTCTACACTCCTTATTGAACCAGGTTTGGTCCCCTGGCTTGATGGTAATGGTAGAGTGAGGGATATGCTGGGCCATGAGATTACAGATTGTGGTGGAATACAATTCTGCTGCTGCTGATGGCCCACAGCGCTTCATGGATGCCCAGTTTTGAGCTGCTAGATCTGTTCTGAATCTATCCCATTTCGGACGGTGGTAGTGCCACACAACACGATGGAGGGTGTCCTCAGTGTGAAGACGGGACTTCGTCTCCACAATGACTTTGTGGTGGTCACTGCTACCAATACTGTCATGGACAGATGCATCTGCGACAGGTAGATTGGTGAGGACGAGGTCAAGTAGGCTTTTCCCTCGTGTTGGTTCGCTCACCACCTGTCGCAGGCCCAGACTGGCAGCTATATCCTTCAGGACTCGGCCAGCTCGGTCAGTCATGGTGCTACCGAGCCACTCTTGGTGATGGGCATTGAAGTCCCCCACCCAGAGTACATTCTGTGCCCTTAGAGGTAGAGAACAAAGGATAGACTGGAGCATGCAGCATGCACGGCTGTGGGAAGGAGTTAATTTATTAAATATACCTTGCTCTAAGCTCCCAAATGGCGGGGCGGTGGGGGGGTGGCGGAGAGCATTTCTGTCAGGTTTTCTCAATCGCCCACTGTAACTTTAGTGGGGAAAAAAGAAAGACTTGCATTTCTATAGCCCCTTTCATGACCTCAGGATGTCCCAAAGTGCTTTACAGCCAATTAAGTACTTTTGAAGTGTAGTCACTGTCACAATGCAGGAAACGCAGAATCCAATTGGTGCATAGCAAAGTCCCACAAACAGCAATGAATTAATGACTAGATATTTTGTTTTAGTGATGCTGGTTGAGGGATAAATATTGGCCAGGACACCAGGAGAACTCCCCTGCTCTTCTTTGAAATAGTGCCATGGAATCTCTTACGTCCAGCCTGAGAGGGCAGATGGGGCCTCGGTTTAAACGTCTCATCTGAAAGATGACACCTCTGACAGTGCAGCACTCCCTCAGTACTGTATTGAATTGTCAGCCTGGGTTATGTGTTCAAGTTTCTGGAGCGGGACTTGAACCCACAACCTTCTGATTCAGAGCTGATAGTGCTACCTACTGTGCCATGACTCAGAAAATTTGTGAAAGCCCTGCAGGAATGGCATAAACAACCTCTCCCCCAAAAAGCTGTTGAGGCTGGGGAGGTCAATTGAAAATGTCAAAACTGAGATTGATAGATTTTTGTTAGGCAAAGGTATAAAGGGTTACGGATTCAAGGCATGTATATGGAGTTAGGTCGCAGATCAGACATGATTTAATTGAATGGCAGAACAGGCTCGAGGGGCTGAATGGCCTACTTCTGTTCCTATGTTGCTATGCATGGCGTTCCAGTGTCCACTATTTTAATGAAGGCATTAACCCATTTAAAATAAGGACATAACTCCATTCATTATTAATATCACACAGAAATATCAGGGGAGGGGTGGATTCCAGGGGCAGGGGAGGCCCAAGGTTTCCTTGTGGGGCCCAGAGGATTATTCCTGCTCCACTTAGCCCACAAGAAAACCAGCAAATGTTTTTTTAAACATACCTTGCAGGACCTCCTCCGTCCCCGCATCCATTTGGCGACTGATTTCCTTGGCTTGGTCGGCGTTGTGCGTGACCTGCATGGCCCCCAGGGTTAAAATAGTGTCGGGGTGCAAATTATGTCATCGGACCAGGACTTTTGAACATTTATAAGAACATAAGAAACATAAGAATTAGGAGCAGGAGTCGGCCACACGGCCCCTCGAGCCTGCTCCGCCATTCAATAAGATCATTGGCTGATCTTTGACCTCAACTCCACTTTCCCGCCCGATCCCCATATCCCTTGATTCCCTTAGGGTCCAAAAATCTATCGATCTCGGTCTTGAATACACTCAACGACTGAGCCTCCACAGCCCTCTGGGGTAGAGAATTCCAAAGATTCACCACCCTCTGAGTGAAGAAATTTCACCTCATCTCAGTCCTAAATGGCCGACCCCTTATTCTGAGACTTTGACCCCTAGTTCTAAGGCTCTCTATCCAGGGGAAACAACCTCTCAGCATCTACCCTTTCAAGCCCTCTCAGAATCTTATATGCTTCAATGAGAATGCCTCTCATTCTTCTAAACTGCATTTATGAGGCCCTGGAGTTAAAATAGCACCCGGTGGGAGTGCGGCGCACCCCTATTTAAACTGCGGCATGCCTTGTCCTCGTCAGACGCAGGGGTTTAAAATCAGGGCTACTGGTTTTTTTGTCTGTCTTTCTTTTATTTCTTTTTTCACCGTGTTTTTTTCACTCCTTTCTTGATTCCCTATGTTTTTGATTAGCTTGATAGCGCAGTGAGATGCACAACGGCTAAAGGCATAACTGAAGCTTAGGGCGGTCACAGGTGCCAGGATTCATAAGCTTCAGCAGGAGCAGAGCGTGGAGAGGAGTCCCGGGGCATCGCAATGGAGAGGAATGAGAGAGATCTTTGGACTGAGAAGCAGCAGGAGCGGAAGAAATGCTGGAACGGATATGGCTGCAGAGTTTGGAAAGACTCAAAGCCGAGGGTTCAATCAGGCTTATTGTCATTGTAGGGCTCCGCAGTTCCTTCAACTGGTACGTTTATATTTGTGACGTGGGCTCGCCCTCTGGAGACAACATTCCCCTTGAAGGCTGTTCATATCAAGTATGTGCACGTCATACATAACTTCCTCTCGGACTGGTAGCTCTGCTCTTTGTGAGTTTACCAGTTATGTGCATGCTGCTGCTGCTAATATTCAATCGATGCTATTTCTCCCAGCACTGCAGACACTGCTTAAACTCTAATACAAAAGCAAAATACTGCGGATGCTGGAAAGCTGAAATATAAACAGAAAATGCTGGAAATACTCAGCAGGTCAGGCAGCATCTGTGCAGAGAGAAACAGAGTTAACGTGGTGGCATAGTGGCATAGTGGTTAGCACTGGTGCCTCACAGCGCCAGAGACCCGGGTTCAAATCTGACCTCGGGTGACTGTCTGTGTGGAGTTTGCACATTCTCCCCGTGTCTGCGTGGGTTTTCTCCGGGTGCTCCGGTTTCCTCCCACAGTCCAAAGATGTGCGGGTTAGGTTGATTTGGCTATGATAAATTGACCCTTAGTGTTAGGGGGGGATTAAATATGTGGGGTTATGGGGATAGGATGGGATATGTTAGGGGGAATTAAATACGTGGGGTTACGGGGGTCGGGTGGGATATGTGTACTGTGGGGATTAAAGCAGGGACAGGGTACTGGATTTGGATGATCAGCCATGATCGTATTGAATGGTGGAGCAGGCTCGACGGGCCGAATGGCCTACTCCTGCTCCTAGATTCTATGTTTCTATGTTTCTATGTTTCAGGTTGATCACCCTTCGTTAGAAGTTCTAATGGGGTAGAATGGGCACGGTGGCGGGGGGCGGGGGGGTGGCTGCAGGGTCCAATCCCAGCATCTGAATGGTGAGACTCGAGGTGATCCGGAGATGGAAGAGGCCGGGAGGGGGAATCTGGGAGGCCGGGGTTGCGGGGCGCAGTGGTTTGGGGATCGGGGAACGGTAGCGATCGGTGGAGGGCGAGCGGCACCGGCTGCCCCCGTTCTTTAAATGTGGGGTCAGGATGAGCACTCCTACCCCTCCCGGCTCCACACTCAGCGAAGTATATTAGAATCATAGAATGGTTATAGCACCGAAGGAGGCCATTCGGCCTGTCGAGCCCGTGCCAGCTCTCTGCAAGAGCACTTCAGCAAAATCTTACCGTTTTTGTATCAGGCGGTCCCGCAGTTTGGTTTTCCTGAATGCGCCGGCTGCCTCAGCGCAACCCAATCTTGCAGTGGGGGCCTGGAACAGGCATTGGACCCCTTATTTGCATATGCAATGGGCCTAAAGACTGGTTCAGGCACGGGCACTGCACAATGATTTTTTTTACCTTTCCCAATATGGCGGATGGTGCACTTCCGGCTGCAAACGCGCGTACACTTCCCGCCCTGACATATTTGGGGGCTCAGTAAGCCGCTTAGCTCCCAGAAAATGGACGTCACGTGACCGAATTTACAGGCCAATATGTAGGCTTTTGGGTCTGCAGTAATCTAAGTGGCGATGGGTGCAGTAGACTAGTGGTTATGGTGCTGAACTAACAACCCAGATGTCCTGAGTTTAACTCGCACCAAGGCAAGCAGCGAATTTGAATTTTGAAATCTGGTCATTTGCGGGCGAGTACCAAAAAAATGGACAGGAAAACTTCTGGATTGTCATAACAACCCAATAACTTCAGCAATGCCCTTCAGGGAAGGGGATCTGCTACCCCTACCTGGCCTGGCCTACATGTGAACTCTAGTCCCACAGCTTGCCAGTGTTGCCTGGATCCCCGAGAACGCACATAAAAATAATGATACAAAACACAGATCATCTGAACCCCCAATTGAGATTAACGCTTTCAGATCACTTCTGTGGTCGATATAATTCGAATATATTGTGAAATCGGTGAGAATGATTTTATTGAGGACTCTTTATTTGTGTCAGTGGTTGCCATGGCGAAAGCCAACAATCAGTGCACTTCCTGACAGTATTCACAATGAAACGGTAAAGAATCTGCCACATTCACTGCCAGATTTATTGAGTGATAATCCATAGCTAATTGCCTGGGAAATATCGCAGTCATATAACTAATTGCTTATTTAATTGCTATAGTAGGAATAGGCAACGGTCGATGAAGAACTGCATTGGGCGTAGGCTAATTCAGCGGCTGATTTCCTAGGTTCTCTACTACATATTAATTGTTGGCTTATTTCTTCACAAATGTGTTGTTAAGTCTCTTTCTCAGCCTCTGTGGCTGTCAAGTGTTCACCCTTATAGTCAGTTGTTGTACTGCTCCATCACCCCCCAAATTCAAACTCTGATCGACAAGGCTGAAGCCAGAAATGTGACTGAATACTCACCACTCACCTGGATGGCCACAACAAGACCCAAGAAGCTTGACACCATCCAGGACAGAGCAGTCTGATTGATTGGTGCCCTTGACACGGGACGCAATATCCATCCCCATCAGCACTGGTGCACAGTGGCTGCAGTATTTACAATATACAGGATAAAAGAAAGGAAAGGAAGAACTGGCATTTATACAGCACCTTTCATGACCCCAGGACCTCCCAAAGCACTTTACAGCCAAGAAAGTACTTTTGAAGTGTAGTCACTGTTGTAATGTAGGTAACGTGGCAGCCAATTTACACACAGCAAGGTCCCACAAACAATGAAATAAATGACCAGACCACTTGTTTTAGGTGTTGATTGAGGGATAAATGTTGGCCAGGTCACCAGGAAACAGCCCTGCTCTTCTTCAAAATAGTGCCACGGGATCTTTTACGTCCACCTCAGTTTAAGGTCTCATCCAAAAAACGGCACCTCCGACAGTGCAGCCCTCCCTCGCTACTGCACTGGAGCGTCAGCATGGATTATGTGCTCAAGTCCCTGAAGTGGGGCTTGAACCCATGACCTACTGATTCAGTGGCGAGAGTGCTACCATTGAGCCAAGGCTGTGGGCATACAGTCAAAATAAGGCTGTGACAAATGATTAAAATGCTCTTTTCAAAGCTTTAATTAAGGTAATTCGTGGGACTGAGTTGATTCAAAGAAAATGAGTCCCAGTCCACACAACTGCATAAATTATGTAAATGACACACTCAGCAATGAAAATTCCACTTAAGTGGTATCAAATTCTTAAATTTTTCAATTAAGTTTTCAGTGACATTTTAAACAGAAAGCGACATGGATTACTCAATGTTTACATGCTTTTGGAACATCAGTGTTTCTCCACCCTGCATCTTGCCTTTGATATAAATGAGATTATGGGTAAAACGTTTGTCTGGGATCGATTTTGGGCTCAAACACAGTGCTGCCCGACCGACCGGCGTACGTCCAAACCAAAAGGCCCGAGGAGCGTTGCAAAATGGTCTTCACCAGCACACTTGGGGCGGGCTGCCGGGTCTGGCTGCACCTCAACAGGCAGCTCGCCTGATGGCAAACCTCAATTTAGGGCCGCCTGACTCACGGGTAAGTGGCCCTCGGCTAAGTCCCGGGAGAGGGGATTGGAGCAGGCTCCGGAGGGAGCCGATCGCGACGCCTATAGAGGCGGGGAAGTATTCTTTCTCCTCCTGGCTCCACGGGAAGAGTTTATTTTTGAACAAAAATGCTCACACTTAGCTGTCGTCGGCGGCCACGGGGGCTGCTGAAGAATCCTGAGGCTTCAATGGACGTTAGGCCCCTAGGGGCCTATCGGCTGTTTTAGGCACCCACCTGGGATGCCTAAAAAATGGGCCCCGCAAATTTAGCTGTCGGACCAATGCCTGTGCAGATTGGGCGCAGGCCATCCCACTGCTAAATTGGTATACTTTGCGCCCATTTTATGACTGAAAAACAGGTGCAATGCATACCGTTTTCTACCCCTATTTCTCCTGCGACTTTATATATAGCATCACTGAGATGACAATACAGGATACTAACGTGTGAGCACTTAACACATTTGTGTGAAATTCCTCTCTCTGATATCTTAGTGATTACCTTTTTAAAAATAAATGGGCTAATAACCAGCGCTGAAATAGAGGGGAGAGGAAATTGAAACGCAGTAAGCGTTTCCAGGCCAGTTTCCCACGGTGTAATTTCAGGGCCAGTGTCTTTGAAGAGAATTTTTTTCATTAAAATCAGTGATCAATTGACACCTCCCGCCACAAAGCAAAAATTTTCAGCAGCTCTGATTGACTGCCACAACCTGCATACCTCCCTCTTTGTAATCAGCTTTTGCCAATAGGCTCTGTAATTTAGAGTGACTTCGAATCTCTTTCGGCCAGAGGAGTTTAATCAAAGAAGTATTTATCTGGGGAGGCCCTGAGGTAATATAAATGAACAACCGTTGGGACAATTACCGTGGGCTCCCCAAATGGTACAATACTGATATTTAACAGTCACGATTACTCTTTCAGATCTGTATGCTTTCTAATGTTCATGAGGCTGTGAGAAAATGTTTTGATGACCATTTCATCACTTTGCTTTTCAAGGCAATGTCTGCTCCCCTCCCGAGTCCAATTATTTGCCACTTATCGATCTGAAGCAGCTACTCCGTGAAAAATCCTGCCCTGGTTATTACATTGTCGGTAGAGCCTAGAACTCGCTGTGTGCAATGTGGGGCCGGATCGTGCTGGAAACTTAATGGCGTATTAACGATGCACGGTGTTATTAATGGGCGAATCGGCCAGCAAGTTCAGGGGATTAAGTGATACGCCAGCAGTTGCGAATCTCCAGAACCTGCTGGTCGATTTACACCACTCCACCGTTTGCTTCGCACAAACAGCATCTCGCCCTTAGCCTCCCCGTTATTTTTATGAACTTGCTGGATTTGCACACTAAACTCGCCACAGAAAGTTAAGCCTGGTAATTAACAGAGTAGGTACCTTTTTAATGATGTGATAATTGTTGATACAATGCCAATCAACCTCTCTGGCCCAGAAATGGAACAATTTAAACTGTGGAGTCTCATTCCTTCAGGTTGTAAAATGTTCTTAGAGATTTTGAACATGTCAAATTATTAAATTTTTACAATTTTTTCTTACTTTTCCTTTCTGTCTCTTTTTTTCTCTCTCTCCTAATCCAATCTTTCTTTCCCTCTCTTTATTTCTCTTTCTGTACCTGATTTGACTCTAATTCACCCGATTTCCTTCTCAGTCGTTCCTCTGTTTCTTTCTCAATTCTTAAATCTCATTGGTTAAGGAGATACACTGTTGGTCCCTCCGTTCCCGAAGGTCCCAGATGCCCCGCTGCCCTCGCCACACCATTGTCAGCTCACACTTCCAGCAAGTTACGGGGCACAAAATATTTGAGCTGAAAGGTGCAGAAAAAAGTCTAACATAACAGAGCACGCAAGGAGGAGAGCGAGGTGAAGAGGTGGAAAGGTTTAGAGGGAATTTCAGAACTTCAGGCCTCAGCAGCTCAAGGCACGGCCCCCCAATGGTGGTGCGAAGAAAATCGGGAACGCGCAAGAGGCCAGAATTAGAGGAACGCAGATATCTCAGAGGGTTGTAGGGCTGGAGGAGGTTACAGAGATAGGGAAAAATGAGGCCATGAAGGGATTTGAAAACAAGGATGAGAATTTTAAAATCAAGGCGTTGACGTACCGGGAGCCAATGTAGGTCAGCGAGCACAGCGGTGATGGGTAAACAGGACTTAGTGTGAGTTCGGATACAAGCAGCAGAGTTTTGGATGGGCTCAAGTTTACAGAGGGTGCAAGGTGGGCCAGGAGAGCATTGGATAGGCAGGTCTAGAGGTAACAATGGCATGGATGAGGGTTTCAACATCAGATGAGCTGTGGCAGGGGCGGATACAGGCGATGTTACGGAGATGGGCTTGGTGATTGAGACGATATGGGGTCGGAAGCTCAGCTCAGGGTCAAAAGGTCGATAGTGGCCAGGGAGGGGGTATGGAATCGGTGGCTTGGGAACGGAGTATGTGGCGGGGATCGAAGACAATGGATTCGGTCTTCCACAAAATTTAATTGCAGACGGTTTCTGCTCAACCAGAACTGCATGAAATTCATAACCATTTCAATGTGTTGCATTTCATTTTCACCACCCCTTCCTAATTGTACAGATATACGGTTCTGAACAGTACATTCCACTTCAGAAAGCAGTAAGGAAGGGGCTGATCAGGTGAATTTGATTTAAACCGACGGCAGCGAGGCTGTGCTTGTCCAGGTGCGACTGCAGCAGCTTCAGCTCCATTCAGTTTCTGCCCACTGATCAACACAGCGCTCGACCCAAGTCAATTTCAGGCCCAGGTCCCACCCACACAACACTCTGATTGGACAAAACATTTAATGGACATTCCCATCGGAACGTTGGCAGTGACTAAACTCCAAAAGTACTTCATTGGCTGTAAAGCGCTTTGAGATGACCGGTGGTCGTGAAAGGCGCTATATAAATGCAAGTCTTTCTTTCTATGTGCAAAATTTTCATTGGCCAGTTTTATTATCAATCGTGTGCACACAGATTCATTCCCCCACCCCCAGGGATGTTTGTGATTATTATCACATTTATTTACTCTTTATACACTATTCAGTGATTATCAGTTGCATTGATTTATATTGCTACATTTCACTTATTTTAAATGAAGCAACTGTGTATACTGATAAAACGCCTAAATAATACAAGATGAACTTCAATTAATTTAAATAGTAATGCAATGCATATTTTATCAGGTAATTTGCTGTTTAATTAAATCACAAGTAGAATACAATTAATACAGAATGAGTTCATTCAAATGTCACACAAAGTGTTTCCTTTTACTGCAGTACTTTTCGAGATGAATGGCTCGGATTTTGCTGTGAGTGATGAAGGAATGGCTTGCGGCATTCACCTCGCATACAGTTGCCCAGTGACTTTTCGTGGGCTTGTCAGCGCCGATTTCTACTAATCCCGCGTCTGATCCAGTGCGGCGCCCTCTACCGGGGATCTGTGGCGTGTGTGAGCAGGTTCAGAAACAGAGAGGCTCCTCAACCAATCAAATTGAAGAATCTTCACTGAGACTCGCAGACTGCAAACCAGGAAGTAAAAAGTAGTAAATCAAAATTACATTTAAATCATTGTACAGGAAGCGAACTAAAGATTGGGACATACACAAGAGATTAAGGGAGAGACATAAAAGAGAAAAACAGAAAAAGTTTAAAAAAATTATAACGTTAATTTTCTCCTGAGGGAATGAGACTCCAGACTTTCTGTTTTTCCTACCGAAGTGGATAACTTCACATTTTTCCAAATTATACTGCATCTGCCATGTATTTGCCCACTCACTCAACTTGTCTAAATTGCCTTGAAGCCTCTTTGCATCTTCCTCACAACTCACAATCCCACCTAGTTTCGTGTCATTAGCAAACTTGGAAATATTACATTTGGTTCCCTCATACAAATCATTGATGTATATTGTGAATAGCTGGGGCCCAAGCACTGATCCCTGCGGTACCCCACTAGTCACTGCCTGCCACCCCAAAAAAGACCCATTTATTCCTACTCTCTGTTTCCTGTCTGTTAACCAATTTTCAATCCATGCCAGCATATTACCCTCAATCCCATGTGCTTTAATTTTGCACACTAACCTCTTATGTGGGACTTTATCAAAGGCCTTCTGAAAATCCAAATACACCACATCCACTGGTTCTCCCTTATCTATTCTACCAGTTACATCCTCAAAAACTCCAATAGGTTTGTCAAACACGATTTCCCTTTCATAAATCCATGTTGACTTTGTCTAATCCCGTTGATATTTTCTAAGTGTCCTGTTATCACATCCTTTATAATAGACTCTAGCATTTTCCCATCTACTGATGTTAGGCTAACCGGTCTGTAGTTCCCCGTTTTCTCTCTCCCTCCTTTTTTAAATAGTGGGGTTACATTTGCCATCCTCCAATCTGCAGGAATTGTTCCATAATCTATAGAATTTTGGAAGATGACAACCAATGCATCCACTATTTCCATGGCTACCTCTTTTAGTACTCCACTATTTTTTTACTAATACTAATTTCCTTTAATTCCTCCTTCTCACTAGACCCTTGGTTCCCTAGCATTTCTGGGAAGTTATTTGTGTCCTCTTCTGTGAAGACAGAACCAAAGTATTTGTTTAATTGCTCTTCCATTTCCTTGTTCCCCATTATAAATTCTCCCGTTTCTGACTGTAAGGATCCTACATTTGTCTTCACTAATCTTTTTCTTTTTACATACTTGTAGAAGCTTTTACAATCCGCTTTTATGTTCCTTGCAAGTTTACTCTCATACTCTATTTTTCCCCTCTTAATCAATCTTGGTGCTTTTTTGCTGAACTCTAAACTGCTCCCAATCCTCAGGCTTGCTACTTTTTTTGGCAGCTTTATATGACTCCTCTTTGGATCTAATACTATCTTTAATTTCTTTTGTTAGCCATGGTTGGGCCACTTTTCCTTTTGCGTTTTTGTGCCAGAAAGGAATGTATAACTGTTGCAATTCATGCATTCGTTCCTTAAATGTTAGCCATTGCCTATCCACCATCATGCCTTTTAATGAAGCTCCCCAATCTATTATAGCCAACTCACTCCTCATACCTTCATAGTTTCCTTTATTTAGATTTAGGACCCTAGTTTCGGATTGGACTTCTTCGCTTTCCATCTTAATGAAGAATTCAATCATGTTATTGGTCACTCTTCCCTAAAGGACCCCGCACAACAAGATTATTAATTAACCCTTTCTCATTACACAATACCCAATCTAGGATAGCCTGTTCCATAGTTGGCTCCTCAACGTACTGGTCTAAAAAAACATCTCGTACACACTCCAGGAATTCATCCTCCACAGTATTATTGCTAATTTAGTTTGGCCAGTCTATATGTAGATTAAAGTCACCCATGATTACTGTAGCACCCTTGTTACATGCATCTCTAATTTCCTGTTTGATGCCATCCCCTACATTACCACTACTGTTTGGAGGCCTATAGACAAGTCCCACCAATGTTTTCTGCCCCTTGGTGCTTCTTAGCTCCACCCAGACTGATTCTACATCTTGATTTTCTGAGCCAATATCCTTTCTCACTATTGCTCTGATTCCATCATTTACTAACAAGGCCACACCATCTTCTTTTCCTTTTTGCCTGTCCTTCCTAAATATTGAATATCCTTGGATATTCAGCTCCCAGCTTTGGTCACCCTGCAGTCATGTCTCTGTAATCGCAATTATATCGTATCCGTTTACATCTATTTGCGCTGTTAATTCATCTACCTTATTACGAATGCTTCGTGCATTCAGATACAGTGCCTTTAGATTTGTCTTTTTAACATTTTTAGACATCTTAAGATGTTTTTGTACTATGGCGCTATTTGTCTTATTACCATTTTTTCTTATCCAGACCCTATTTGTTAGTGCACTCCTTTGTTTGTACGCTCTGTCCCTTCTTGACACAATCTGGTTATCCTTACCCCAATCACTTTCCTGCAATGATTCCTTGTCTTTTCTCTTTAGCATTCTAGATTTCTCTCCACCGGGACCATCCCCCCGCCACCCCCTTATTTAGTTTAAAGCCCTATCTACCTCCCTAGTTATTTGATTCGCTAGAACTCTGGTCCCAGCATAATTTAGGTGTAGCCCGTCCCAATGGAACAGCTCTCGCTTTCCCCAGTACTGGTGCCAGTGCCCCATGAATCGAAACCCACTTCTCCCACACCAATCTTTGAGCCATGCATTCATCTCCCTTATCCTGTTGGCCCTATGCCAATTTGCTCGTGGCTCAGGTAATAATCCAGAGATTATGACCTTTGTGGTTCTGCTTTTTAATTTAGTCCCTAGCTGCTCAAACTCTCTCAGCAGAACCTCTTTCTTTGTCCTACCTATGTCATTGGTACCTACGTGGACCACGACAACTGGATCCTCCCCCTCCCACTCCAAGTTCTTCTCCAGCCCGGAGGAGATGTCCTTTACCCTGGCACCGGGTAGGCAACATAGCAATTAAATGATAGAACTGAAAGGAAAGAGAGCACAGATTGGAAAGTGCTTCACTGGACGTGAATGTCGGTGATTGAGAATATGCGGGCTAGTACAGGAAACTCTTTATTAACCGGCACCCAAATATCCGGAAATCTCTCTTAACCGGCAAAATTCTTGAGTAGGTAACCGGGGGTTTCCTTCATCTCTCGTTTAAAATTAACTTTAAAAAAAACCCCGAGGCGTTTGCCTTGTATCGGAGCGTGTAGATTGGGAGGGGAATGTGCAGCCCGGGTAGGCAGCGGACACGACAGATGGTCAGCTGGCGGTCCCCGGGGAGATGGAGCTCCGAATGCAGGCGCATGTCAATGTGTACGGGGCTCTCGTACGTTGGGAGATAGAACTCTCCATTATCCGGACTTTTTGATTAACTGGCACCACGCCGGTCCCGTCGGTGCCGGTTAATAAAGAGTTTCCTGTAATTAGTTTGACAAAATCCAATAATTTTTAGGGGAAATTTTCCAGGAGGTCAGCGGGTGTGATCAGTGGAGGGTCGGGTGGGAAAGTGTTTTTTTCTGACACCGGGTTGGGACCCCGCTGTCAACCCACCGTCATGCACCTTTACCAAATGTCAGGTCTGTCAGCGCTGAGCAGACCCGACACGCAGTGACGGGGGAGGCAATTCAGGTCATTGTGACCTTGTTAACAGAGGATTAACAAGAATTTTGAGCTCACCTTGAGAATTTACCAGCTCGCCAACGGGGTCCATGCTGCTCGGGGATCACGTCTGTTAAGCTGGGCGGGAGTTGAACGGCCATGGAATCATCTCATTACTTGACAGCTTGAAATGAGCTATAAAAGCTCGCATCTCACAGCTGTTTACTTTCTAAGCTCAGAAGCTGTTGCTTACTGCATTTGGAAGACAGATTGAGCTTCATGCAAGTTGCAAGTGTTTGGAGCAAACTCTCTATCCAGTGTCACCTCATTGGAACAACCTCTCTCACCATTGGCAGATCGCTTCTGTCATCTCAACATCACCTGCCATCTATTCCATCAGCATGGGTACGGTTTATACTCTCTCACCTTGGTCCTCAGAATCTGACCACGATCAGCCACAACACCAGCATCACCAGGCACACCAGCAGCACCAACAACAACACCAACCTTTTCCGCAATCACCTGATGCTGCACAGGACACAGGGCATCAGCACCCGACAACATTGCTGCCCGGGACGCCAGGGATGGCCTCACCATTGCCAGATTTACTTCACTTGACGCTGTACACCCTGACTGCCACATGATGCGTCAGGTTGGCACCACCCCACGCCAACACCATAAAGCATCCCTACAATGCCTAAGCCGTTCCTTTCGGGGGGAAACTCTTTACTGGCTGAGTTATACTAGCATAAAGGAAAATGGTTGTGGTGGTTAGAGGTCAATCATCACAGCCCCAGGACATCACTGCAGGAGTTCCTCAGGGCAGTGTCCTAGGCCCAACCATCTTCAGCTGCTTCATCAATGACCTTCCCTCCATCATAAGGTCAGAAATGTGGATGATCACTGATGACTGCACAGTGTTCAGTGCCATTTGCAACCCCTCAGATAATGAAGCAGTCCATGCCCGCATGCAACAAGACCTGGACGACATCCAGGCTTGGACTGATAAGTGGCAAGTAACATTCGCGTCACACAAGTGCCAGGCAATGACTGTCTCGAACAAGCGAGTGTCTAACCACCGCCCCTTGACATTCAATGGCATTGCCACCATCAACATCCTGGGGGTCACCATTGACCAGAAACTTAACTGGACCAGCCACATAAATACTGTGGCTACAAGAGTAGGTCAGAGGCTGCGTATTCTGCAGCAAGTGTCGCACCTCCTGACTCCCCAAAGCCTTTCCACCATCTACAAGGCACAAGTAAGGAGTGTGATGGAATACTCTCCACTTGCCTGGATGAGTGCAGCTCCAACAACACTCAAGAAGCTCGACACCATCCAGGACAAAGCAGCCCTCTTGATTGGCACCCGATCCACCACCTTAAACATTTACTCCCTCCATCACCGGCGTTCCGTAGCTGCAGTGTGTACCATCTACAAGATGCACTGCAGTAACTCGCCAAGGCTTCTTCGGCAGCACCGCCCAAACCCGCAACCTCCACCACCTAGAAGGACAAGGGCAGCAGGCGCATGGGAACACCACCACCTTCAAATTCCCCTCCAAGTCACACACCATCCTGACTTGAAAATATATCGCCGTTCCTTCATCGTCACTGGGTCAAAATGCTGGAACTCCCTAGCTAACAGCACTGTGGGAGTACCTTCACCACACGGACTGCAGCGGTTCAAGAAGGCGGCTCACCACAACATTCTCAAGGGCAATTAGGGATGGGTAATAAAGCGAGCCCACATCCCATGAATGAATATATTAAAAAAACACTCATCACCATTGCGGGTGGTACCGTTATGTCTCACTATTCACCGCAACTCACTAAGCCACTTCCAAAGGTGCACACAGATCAGTCCAAGAAAGGAAAGTGTTGAAAATAATGATTTCAATGTTTGACAGCACATTAGCAGAAACTTCACACGAACATTGGCTAAAACACCCAAGTGCCCATCCTTGTGTGTTGTTAATTGGTATGATTTCACTAGGATGGGGGTGAGTGTGAGGGGTGGCTAGTGAGATGGAGAAGTGATAATGTAGATGAGAGGGATGGGTGGAGAAGCAAGGTAAGTTGGTGTGAGTAAGGATGTGCAGGAGTAGGGTAGGGAAGGCAGAGTGATGGGGATGTGATGATTGGCATGCAGGATAAGGTTGAGTGTGGCTTTGCAGTAACATTTCGTGATCTATTGAGATCATTGTAAGGTTTGCGCCACTGCAGCCTGGCGACATCCCTGCTTGTGCCCTCCTGTGCAATGTGCAACCAGGCTGCGTTGGTCTCCTGGGGAGGTCTCTTCTGCCCATTGGAAGGGAAGAGGACCTCCCTGCGTGCTGTGAGTCCCTCCAGAAGCATAGAGGTGTAGCTGTGTACCTCTGTGTAGTGCAGTGCTTGTCAGTGTTTGCAGCACCTCAATGCTGTAGAACACTGACAGCACAACTGTCAAAGTAAAGTTAGCCATGGTCCCTTTAAGGAAACCGGCTGATGACGCGTCATCAAATGACGTCATCAGACCCGTTCCTTCAATTGGCCAGGAAATGCGCTGGCCGGGCTTAACAAGCCCAATCAGGGGAAAATCATGTCGGAGGCCAGGATGGAGCCAGCAGCGGGGCCGGGGCCAGCCACCGACCTTGCCCACCACAGACCCGCCGAGGTAGCGAAAATCGCAGCCCTTGTTTTCTGTGTTTGATAATATCTCTTGAGCTGTGAGTCATGAATAAAAGGTAATTCATTACTTCCATCCCATGTGCCGGCATCACCTTCCCATTGATAACCTCACATTGTCAACTTGCCTGAGTTTACTTTAAGCCAGTCTGCTTCGTTTAGACTTCTCTTGCTGAATCCTTAACTGGCTTTTTCAATTAGGTCATTGATTTTGCTTTCTGTTGCTGACAGAGTAACAGAAAAATATCTTGATAAATAACTCTTGACGTTTATCTTCAATCAGCTGGAAGATTGGTGTGATAAATGTATGATGTTCTGCAGACTGTCAGTAAACTGTCCACTCTTTAAATTACATTTGATAGTTCCTTTACCCTTTCTGATTAGGTATCAGCCTTGGCTTAGTGCTAGCACTCTTGCCTCGGTGTCAGAAGACTCAGGCCGGAGACTCGGGCACATCATCTAGGTTGACACTTCAGTGCAGTACTGAGGGTGTGCTGCAGTGTCAGAGGTGCTGTCATTCAGATGAGACGTTAAACCAAGGCTCTGTCGGTCCTGTCAGGTGGGTGTAAAATAGCCAATGGCACTATTCAAAGCAGAGTATGGACGTTCTCTTGGCGTCCTGGCTAACATTTATTCCTCTACCAACAACCACAACATTTGCATTTATATAGCAACTTTAACGTAATAAAAACATCCCAAGGCGCTTCACAGGAGCGTTGACACTGAGACACATTGAAAGATATATTAGGGCAGGTGAACAAAAGCTTGGTCAAAGAGGTAGGTTTTAAGGAGCAACGTAAAAGTCGAGAGAGAGAGGCAGCGAGGTTAAGGGAGGGAATTCCAGTGCTTAGGGCCTAGGGAGCTGAAGGCACAGTCAAACATAATGGGCCAGAATTTGCTGTCAAAATAACGGTGATGCTAATGGCACTCGCTGTTATTTATGCGCAAAATGCTACAGCAACATCAGGCAAGGGACAGATGCACAGTTAAACTCAAATATCTAAACGCTGCTGTCCGAGTTGCACTGTTCCACCGTTAGCTTCGCAAAAACAGCATCTCGTTGTCTGTCTCACCATTGAAATGCAATGAACGGGGTGATGTTGCTGTATTTGCGCGGTAGATACGAACTAAACTTGCCACAGAAAGTGAAGTCTCGTCATTTCACATCTAAGTACCCTTTAAACAAACAATGTGATAAGTGTTAATTACTGCCAATCAAACTCTCTGGCACTAAAAAATACCCATTACAGGTGTGGAGTTTCATTCCTTCCAGGTTTTAATTGTTGTTGGAGATTATAAAAATGTAAAATTTTAAATTAAATGTTTTTTTACTTTTTCTTTCTGTCTCTTGTCTCTCTCTCTCTCTCTCTTTCTTAATCCAATCTTACTCTCCCTCTCTTTCTGTACCTGATTTGGCATCAAATTGACCCACGTTAATTACCACTTCCTTCTCAGTCCTTACACTGTTAATTTCACAATCCTTCAATGTGATTGGTTAAGGAGATACACAGTTGCTTGCCCTGTTCACTCAGGTCCCAGATGCCCGGTTTCCCTCGCTGCGACGTTATCAGCTCGCACTTTCAGCAACTTGCCACGCAAAACATTTACAAACCTAAACTGGCAAAGGCAACTCTAACTAACGGCAGACGCTGTTAGATGCCCTGCCACAGCAAATTATGGCCCATTATTTGGTCATTTATCTAATTGCTGTTTGCTGTGTACAAATTGGCTGCTGTGTTTGCCTCCATTACAACAATGACTATACTTCAAAAGTACTTTATTCCCCGTGAAGCTCTGAGGTTGTACAAGGTGCTATGTAAATGCAAGCTCTTTCTGTATTGTTGCTTCGTTCGACCTTTTCTCCTCAGTCTCCCCTTGATTTCCTTGCCATTGCATTTCTCAGTCGCAAGATTTCAGTCCGTATTTCAAACAGCTTCACTGCTGTTTACCTCAGCTCTTTAAATCCAAACTGTGTTTCAATCGCTTACAAAAATAGCTGCATTCAAATGAATAGACTGGGGTAGATGGGCAATACTACGTTTGCCAAATATAAACAGAAAATATTAATTCGTTGAGAAGATAGATTTTCTGAGCGATTAGCGGTGTAAATGTCTAAAATTCCATCCATGTTGTATCTCGTACAATTTCAATACAATTAGCTGCAAGAGACTCATCCACCAATTATGTTAAATTCAGGCCCCGATTAGACATTCAGACAACTTCCTAATGCCAGTAAAACACCCCATCATCAACTGTTCATATAGAATCGACATCCAGATCTGTTTATGGACGAGCATTTGAAAAACCTTCTATCAAGGTTAGCAGCAGTAGTTTCAGTCTATTTATGACCACTTTTTCCACACTTTTTTGTTTCTTTCCTGTTTTTACTAAGTTGGTCAGAAGACTTTGTGCCAAGTGTCCTAGCACTGCCATGATTTGGGTTCGGCTGTGATGTTGGAAGAATGGATTTCCCAATGGCATTCCCTGTTTAATTATGTTTTCTGAAGGAAGAAGGGGAGGAGCAATGGGCAGATGCTAGGCAAGACAGATGTGCCCACCTGCGGTAACCTCTCCCCATGTAAAATATAGTCTAGAACACCTAAAAGATGCTTATTTAGATATGACACATTATTAGAGAAGGTAAGTATACCAGCAAGCTTTTCAAACAGGCCAAGAAGTCCAGCTTGCTTTGTAGCTGCTTTTACAAATAATTAACAGGATTTTGACCCGGCAACGATGAAGGATCAGTGATATATTTCCAAGTCAGGATGGCATGTGACTTGGAGGGGAACTTGGAGGTGGTGGTGTTCTCATGCGCCTGCTGCCCTTGTCCTTCTAGGTGGAAGAGGTTGCGGGTTTGGGAGGTGCTGCCAAAGAAGCCTTGGCGAGTTGCTGCAGTGCATCTTGTAGATGGTACACACTGCAGCCACGGTACGCTGGTGGTGGAGGGAGTGAATGTTTAAGGTGATGGATGGGGTGCCAATCAAACGGGCTGCTTTGTCTTGGATGGTGTCGAGCTTCTTGAGTGTTGTTGGAGCTGCACTCATCTAGGCAAGTGGAAAGTATTGCATCACACTCCTGACTTGTACCTTGTAGATGGTGGAAAGGCTTTAGAGAGTCAGGAGTGAATAACTCGACGCAGAATTCCCAATCTTTGACCTGCTCTTGTAGCCACAGTATTTATGTGGTAGGTCCAGTTAAGTTTCTGGTCAATGGTGACCCTCCAAGACTTTGATTCTGGGGGATTCTATGATGGTAATGCCATTAAGGGGAGGTGGAGATGGTCATTGCCTGGCACTTGTGTGGTGCAAATGTTACTTGCCACTTATCAGCCCAAGCCTAAATGTAGTCCAGGTCTTGCTGCATGCGGGCACAGACTGCTTCATTATCTGAGGAGTTGCGAATGGAACTGAACACCGTGCAATCATCAGCGAACATGCTCACTATTGACCTTATGATGGAGGGAAGGTCATGGATGAAGCAGCTGAAGATGGTTTGGGCCTAGGACACTGCCCTGAGGAACTCCTGCAGCGATGTCCTGGGGCTGTGATGATTGACCTTCAACTACCACAACCATCTTCCTTTGTGCTAGGTATGACTCCAGCCAGTGGAGAGTTTTCCCCCAGATTCCCATTGACTTCAATTTTACTAGGGCTCCTTGGTGCCACACTCGGTTAAATGCTGCCTTGATGTCGAGGGCAGTCACTCTCTGCTCACCTCTAGAATTCAGCTCTTTTGTCCATGTTTGGACTTAGGCTGTAATGAGGTCTGGAGCCAAGTGGTCCTGGCAGAACCCAAACTGGGCATCAGTGAGCAGGTTATTGGTGAGTAAGTGCCGCTTGATAGCAGTGTCGACGACACCTTCCATCACTTTGCTGATGATTGAGAGTAGACTGATGGGGCGGTAACTGGCCGGATTGGATTTGTCCTGCTTTTTGTGGACAGGACATACCTGGGCAGTTTTCTACATTGTCGGGTAGATGCCAGTGTTGTAGCTGTACTGGAACAGCTTGGCTAGAGGCGTGGCTAGTTCTGGAGCACAAGTCTTCAGCACGATAGCCGGAATGTTGTCGGGGCCCACAGCCTTTGCTGTATCCAGTGCGCTCAGCCATTTCTTGATATCACGTGGAGTGAATCGAATTGGCTGAAGACTGGCTTCTGCAGTGGTGGGGACCAATGTTCCTGTGAAGCTGTGCGGCCGCGCCACAGTCTGGAGGTCCTGCGCAGGCCACTTGCCGGCTTCACAATGGGAAAAAATGCGCATGTGCGGAGATTTGAATGGGCTTTGCAGCCTCTTAAAGGGGCCGCGTACCCCCCCAAAAAATTAAAAGAAACATTGGTGGTGACCTCAGGAGGAGGCCGAGGTGGATCATCCACTCGGCACTTCTGGCTGAAGGTGGTTGCAAACGCTTCAGCCTCCTCTTTTGCACTCAGGGGCTGGCTTCCACCATCATTGAGGATGGGGATGTTCATGGAGCCTCCTCCCCCTGGACTTGTTCTATCTCCCTTTTTATATATAGGAATCACATTAACTGTCCACCAGTCCTCTGGCACTATTTCCTTTTCCAATGAATTTTTCTATGTGTGTAATAGTGCCTCTGCTATCTCTTTGCTAAGATCTTTTAATATGAGCAGATGCAATCCACCTTCTCAAGGGTAACTAGGGATAGACAATAAATGCTGGCCTTGCCAGCAACACCCATATGCCAAGAATGAATAAATAAAAATATATTTTTTTGAAGTACTCGACCTTTCTTGTATGTAAGAATTGTACTTTGCTAGTGAGTCAGCTTGTTAACTCTGTGACTGCTGTCGGTTCTTTTAAATCTGATACTAAAAAATATACTCGCTATTCACCAGATTGGTTTGGTTTCCGCCCTACATTTACACGCAAAACTGCACTTACCTGGCCGTGACCGTGCAGAACTGACCAAAAAAACTCTGGGCCGGATTTTGCCAGCCCTGGGGAGGCGGGTATGGAGGCGGGACTGCCGGGAAAATGGCAGAAACTGGGAGCGGGTACCGAACCTGCTCCCAACCCGCCTCCGTGCCATCTTCCTGGGAGGTGGGTCCCCGAGTCGCGCAGGGACCCGTCTCCTCGAGGCGGGAAGGGGATTAGTGCCAATTAACTGCCTGTTAACAGGTAGTTAACAGGCAGTTAAGAGCATTAACCCCATTTTACGCCTGCAAGTGCGGGCTTCCCGACGGCTGCGAACCTCGCCAAGGTCAGCGAGGCGAGCAGTGGGTCTGCGGGGGTGAGAGGGATCAAAAAGTGCGCTGTGAAAGTAAGTGATGGGTGCAAGGGTGGAGAGGTAAGTATGAGAGGTGAGTGTAAAGTGTTAGAAAAAGTTTACTTACCTTTGTTTCTTCCTGCAGGCTTCAACCCTTGGGGATCCGAAGGTGCCTCATCTCAACGGCAGAGATGACAGAATGGCTGCTGCATTCTCAGGTGCAGCAGCCATCTGATTTCTGCTGAGGAAAGAGGTTTGGTGAGTCTTCAGTACAAGGGCTCACCTTAGAACAGAGATTGTCAGTGTTTGACAGCTTCTCAAAGCTGTTAAACGCTGACAATTCATCTGTCAAAAAGTTTTGACAGATGAAACGTCATACGCTGACGTCCTCTGTCACTGGCTTTCCGTTAATTGGCCGGCTAAGCCTGCAGGGCGGGCGTAACAAGGTCAATCAAGAGAAAGTAGCGTGGGTTGGCTGGACGTCGTTGGGGGCGGGACAAAAACCCGAAAAACAGCAGTCCCGCCCCCAACGCGCCCCCATTGACAAAATCCAGCCCTCTGTGTCAGTAGACAGCCAGATGTAGAGCTGTGGTGTGTGTCGCAGGGACACCTACAGACAGCATGCACGGAAGGACTGACACTGCCAATGGCAATAATGGCAAGCCACACCGTCAAGTACTCTTTCGCCCCCTTCCTTCCAGGTTTTCTGCAATGATGTCCCGTGAGGAGGGGCAAGCAGTGGCCACCGTCCTCAGTCCCACCTCATTCTGCACCACCTCCACTTCTCCAGCCATCGAATGGGGGTTGAAATGTTGCATCACTCTATCACTGACTGCTACATTTCTTGCGCCAACCATTGGGTTTTGCCAGGCACTTCTGTGACCCAAACAGTCTTTGGCAAGACTAAAATGTACATAAAAAATTAGGAATCTTGGTAAAGGCTACCAACAATTTTTATCACTATATGTGGCCCTGTCGCTTTAAATTGCCATGTGCCTTTAAATTTACCCATCATCCCTTGTAAGCCAGCCTTGCAGACCAAAAAGCAGGAAGGAACAGGCTGCTTACACATCATTTCCTGCCCTCATTCTGGCGAGATCCAACACTGGACCCAATATGGGTCAGGAGCTCGTCCACCCTATGAGGCAAAGTTCTTACACTACCGTGCAAAATAAGGCAGGGTCAGTACACTATCAGCCAGGCAGGTCGGGTGCTAATAACACACCCACTCAAGAGGCCTGATCAAAGAATGCAGCAGAAGAGATCATTGAGATTACTGGGGTGGATAGGGTTACCCAAAGTACAGCATTTATAAGGAGGCAGAAGGGAATCAAGGGAGGTAAGAGTGAATAATACTGACAGAAATTATCGTGAAGCTACAGCAAAGACACGGAGCCTGGGAATATATGTCTTAGGAATATAGGAACAGGGGTAGGCCGCTCAGCCCCTCGAGCCTGTTCCGCCATTGAATTACATCACGGCTGACCTATATCTAAACTCCATCTACTTGCCTTGGTTCCATATTCCTTAATACCCTTGCTTAACAAAAATCTATCAATTGCAGTTTTGAAATTTTTAATTCGCCCCCCGCCCCCCCCCCCCCAGCCTCAACAACTGTTTGAGGGAGAGAGTTCCAGACTTCCACTACCCTTTGTGTGAAGAAATGCTTCCTGACATCACCCTTGAACGGCCTTGCTCTAATTTTAAGGTCTTACATAAACAATCTAAAGTAACCCCCCTCTCTGACAGAGTAGGAGGAATGACTGGTGTCAGGTTGGTGTTAATTCTGCAGAAGCACAGCAGTGAAGCGAAAAAATGGAATACCCTGCAAAGACTGCTGAAGGTTATTGTGGAAGTTAAATTGTGAAATGAATGATGGAGTAGGAGGAAGGAAATCCTGTCAAAATTGCCTCTAAGCCATTTACTAGACTATTTCTATAAATAATGGTTATGTTTATCATAGTTACTATCTGAGGAGGTAGCACTAAAGTTTCATGCCCATTACAAAGCAAGACCATGAGAGTGAACGACTGAAACCATATTCAGGGTGTGCAGTATTGGGCTCCACACTATAGCAAGGATGTGAAGACATTAAAGAGGGTACAGCGCAGATTTGCTTGGATGCTGCCTGGTGTCAGGATATACAAATATGAAGAAAGACTTGAAAATTTGGGGCTGCTTTCATGACAACAGAGGAGATTGGGGGTGATTTGATAAAAGTGGTTTCAAATTACAAAGGGATGGAACAGACTCGATAGAAACAGACTGCAGTGGTTGAGAGGGGGATATAGGTGCAAGATTAAATGTAAGAAATTTAGGTCAGAGAACACCTTTTTTTTTACCGGACTCAATATCGAGTTCAACAATTTCAGATCATAACCTCGACCCCTACCACATATATACATATATATATATACATTTTATCCACCCTTTCGGTTTGTGCCTTTTCCCTTTTTTTTCTCTCTCCCCCCACGGCAGCTGTCTCTCATTCTGCCAGCGTTTCACACTTCACACTTCTAGCCACCTTTTGTTTCTTAACCTGTCCCATTACCATCTCGTCTTGCCTTGAGCATCTCTTAATGTCTCTACTTACCATAGACCACCCCTTTTGTTCTTTTATTCCTCCCCCCAGCCTCCCCCTTGCTTTTTTATCTGTTTCATTTCCTGCTTTTTTCTCAGTTCTGACGAAGGGTCTTCGACCTGAAACGTTAACTCTGTTTCTCTCTCCACGGATGTTGCCTGGCCTGCTGAGTTTTTCCAGCGTTTTCTGTTGTAGACCGCACTACCTGAGTTAGCGACTGAAACAGAAACCATGTCAACATTTAACAATAGATTAGATAGGTTGTTGAAGGGAAGGGGGATAAAGGGATTGGGAACAGGGCAGCCACATGGGATTAGGACTACTGCCCGTGTGGAGGATAAACTCCAATATGTAGTGTTTGGGCCGAATGGCCTGTTACCGTGTTGTAATTTCTATGTAATTCTATGTAAGGTTGAGCATTTGCCAATCGTGGTCTGTTATAGGTTTAGGGTCTTGCCTTAGACATTCTCCTGGGTACAGCAGTTCTAGCCACTCCCATAAGTAGTCTGAGCGCCTTACGTTTAGGAGTGAACGGGTGACCGATTTGAGGGAGAGAAGGCCACTACAAGTCCTTCTTCCTTCATTGGTGGACCTCGGGACTGTTGCTGCTGCTTTCCAGGGCCGACCCCACTCTTCCGCATGGTGGCCTCCAGAAGCGGTGGGAAGTGGGATGGACACCAGAGAAATCCACTGAAGACCCAAGCCCCCGCCACCCCGCTGCTGCTTCCACGCGGCAGGTGAGGAAGGTGTGGCCAGCAGCAATCCTGGAGGGAAATCCAGGGTAGGCTTTAAGGCAGAAGGTAGGCCGCACCGCTGGAGTTGGTCCTCATTCTCGATTTCAGCTGGACTCAGCTGGAGGAGAATCCAGCTTATAATCTCTTCTAATTAATGAACACAATCAGAATATGACAAAATGGCAAAATAAATTAGAAAAGTTTTTTTTTAAATTTGCATTCTGGCATAAACTGTGCTCGATAGAACTCCTAAATTTGTGGGAACCAGGACCTTCTGAATCAAACCATTAGCAGTCATGGGTATAGTTGAGGTTTCAAGCAGTTCAGGAATCAGGTTTGTTATGGACTGTTTGAGTTACTGTTACACCACTTGTGGATACAATGTCATTGCTGGTCAATCAATCAGCACTGGCCTTTGGAACGGCAAACCTAACGCAAGAAGAATAGAGTAACAGGATCCATTTTCTAGTTATAAAAAACGACAGCACTCTGCAGTGAGAACAATTCCCGAGTGACACAGGCCACAGTGAACCTGGAAGAGAAACAGAAACACAGCCAGGGCGAGTACTTAACAATGAGTTAGCAACTGAATTTTCTGATCCTGCTCATTTGTCACTTGCCAAACTTTAATGATTCTGCAGTAGCCTTAACCCCGAGACAAATCTAAGCTACGGCGAGCGGGGAATAAGCCATCGCAGCATTATTTACAGAAGGGATAAGTATGGCTATTTTCTGTGTCATGCCTTCATACGAGCTTAAAGAGACAGGGTCGCCAACCCTCCTGGATTGTCTGAGGGTTTCCCGCAATCAAGGGTTGCTCTCCCGGGCACTGCTGCTCGCCACCCGAGAGAAAAGAGGGTACTTCGCGCCCGTGCACCTCAGACAGACACGAAAGGGGAGAAAACCCTGGAAGTATCACCAGAAAGATGATAACCGGGAGGGCAGGAAAGGCCCTGCACAGGGAAGCTAGGGGTGGCCGGATGTGAATATAAAGCTGAAAAAGGAACCTTCAGCCCTGTAGCATTCCAAATTCTCCCTTCAATTTAAATCACGCGCGCAGAGTCCTGAAAAGTGGATTGGGCCAGATCGGCCAATTGATTGACAGGAAGGGAGAGGGGCGGGGCTGGGATAACAGAGGAGGGCAAAGGGCGGCAGCAGTGAGAAGTGCAGGAAAACACAGGGAATGTGAGGGGAAAAAAATAGGGAATGGGAGGGGAAAAACAGGAAATGTGAGAGAAACACAAGGAATGTGAGGGAGAAACAGGCCGGAGGCTAGCCACAGCAAGATGTTTCAGCATCTTTCCTCTTGTTCTTTTTCTAATCCCTCTCTCTCTCTCTCACACACATCACTCTGGTTAGTGAATTTGAGGTGTCTGCATTGGGATTGTTAGATGAAAATAGAGCAAGCTCCATCTAGTTCACCTTCCATCATCCTGGTAGGCGCATGATACAACAATAATGGAGTTGTTGACTAATTATATCATGTCTCCAATTACTCATATACTGTATCCCAAAATAATTCTGAAAGAAATCTATCTAATTTGCATTTGAATAAATCAATACTAACTGGTTCTGGGTCTCCCTAGGGAGCCTGCTCCATAGATTGACCACATTTCTCCATTCTATCCCAAATCTTTTAAGTTGGGGGTGGGGGTTAAATACAACAACAACAACTTGCATTTATATAGCGCCTTTAAAGTAGTGAAATGTCCCAAGACCCTTCACAGGAGCGTTATCAAAGAAAATTTTGACACCGAGCCACATGATGAGATATTAGGGCAGCTAGGTTTTAAGGAGCATCTTAAAGGAGGAGAGCGAGGTAGAGAGGGGGAGAGGATTAGGAAAGGAATTCCAGAGCGTGGGGCCTCGGCAGCTGAAGGCATGGCCGCCAATGGTGGAGCGATTAAAATCGGTGATGCGCAAGGGGCCAGAATTGGAGGAGCGCGGCGATCTCGGAGGGTTGTGGAGCTGGAGGAGGTTACAGGGATAGGGAGGGGCGAGGCCATGGAGGGATTTGAAAACAAGAATGAGAATTTTAAAATACAACAGTAAAACTAGATGCTCCCAGTCAGATGTTGTCATGACAGTTTATTTAATAACACCAGGCAGCTGCCTCTTTCCGGGCAGGTAGCCGGTCAGCGGGATGTAAATACTGATCGACTGTGAAAATCAACAGCGGAGATTCACAGGCAGCAATGCAACCGCCTCTCAACAGCTTCCCTCCCTGGAGTAGAAATCTATCATTATTAAATAGACTGTCATGACAACATCTGACTGGGAGCATTCAATTTTACTAATGTATTTAACCACCTGCCCACATATGATTTCGGATAGAACGGAGAAATGTCAATGTGAATTTAATTAAGCACTCACAAATTTCAAAATAATAATTTTTTTTAAAATAGCCTAAAGGATTATATCTGTACAAACTTCCATGATAGAAAAGGGAAGAAGCCACGTCCCAACTACCAGAAAGGACAAAACAAAGCTATGTGGTAATTAATATATATAGAAAAAAGATTATCATAGAGTCAAAGAGTCACAGAGTTATACAGCACAGAAAGAGGCCCTTCGGCCCATCGTGTCCGCACCGGCCAGCAAGCCCTAACTATTCTAATCCCATTTTCCAGCACTTGGTCCGTAGCCTTGTATGCTATGGCGTTTCAAGTGCTCATCTAAATGCTTCTTGAATGTTGTGAGGGTTCCTGCCTCTACCACCCTTTCAGGCAGTGAGTTCCAGATTCCAACCACCCTCTGGGTGAAAAAGTTTTTCCTCAAATCCCCTCTAAACCTCCTGCCCCTTACCTTGAAACTATGCCCCCTGGTTATTGACCCCTCTACTAAGGAGAAATGTTCCTTTCTATCTATCCTATCTATGCCCCTTGTTATTTTGTACACCTCAATCAGGTCCCCCCTCAGCCTTCTCTGCTCTAAGGAAAACAAGCCCAGCCTGTCCAGTCTCTCTTCATAGCTGAAGCGCTCCAGCCAGGTAACATCCTGGTGAATCTCCTCTGCACCCTCTCCAATGCAATCACATCCTTCCTATAGTGTGGCGACCAGAACTGCACACAGTATTCCAGCTGTGGCCTAACTAGCGTTTTGTACAGCTCCATCATAACGTCCCTGCTCTTATATTCTATGCCTCAGCTAATGAAGGCAAGTATCCCATATGCCTTTTTAACCACCTTATCTACCTGTCCTGCTGTCTTCAGGGATCTATGTACATGCACACCAAGGTCCCTCTGATCCTCTGTCCTTCCTAGGGTCCTACCATTCATTGTGTATTCCCTTGCCTTGTTTGTCCTCCCAAAATGTATCACCTCACACTTTTCAGGGTTAAATTCCATTTGCCACTGTTCTGCCCATCTGACCAACCCATCTATATCGTCCTGTAGCCTAAGGCTTCCCTCCTCGCTATTTACCACTCCACCAATTTTTGTGTCATCTGCGAACTTACTGATGACACCTCCTACATTCATATCTAAATCATTAATGTACTCTACAAACAGCAAAGGACCCAGCACCGATCCCTGTGGTACACCACTGGACACAGGCTTCCAGTCACAAAAACAACCTTCAACCATCACCCTCTGCCTCGTGCCACTAAGCCAATTTTGGATCCAATGTGCCAAATTGCCCTGGATCCCATGGGCTCTTAACTTCTTGACCAGTCTCCCATGCAGGACTTTGTCAAAAGCCTTACTGCACTACCCTCAACCATACACCTAGTCACCCCCTCGAAAAATTCAATCAAATTGGTTAGCCACGATCTCCCCCTGACAAAGCCATGCTGACTATCCTTGATTAATCCTTGCCTCTCCAAGTGGAGACTAATTCTGTCCCCCAGAATTTTTTCCAATAATTTCCCTACCACTGATGTTGGGCTCACTGGCCTGTAATTCCCTGGTTTATTCCTACTACCCTTCTTGAATAATGGCACCTACGTTAGAACATAAGAACATAAGAACATAAGAAATAGGAGCAGGAGTAGACCAATCGGTCCCTCGAGCCTGCTCCGCCATTCAATGAGATCATGGCTGATCTGATCCAACCTCAACTCTAAAGAACACAAGAAGTAGGAGCAGGACCAGGCCACTCGGCCCCTGGGCCCGCTTCGCCACCCACAGGGCCTTGACCGATCCGAACTCAAACTCATGTCCAATTTCCAGCCCGCTCCCCGTAACCCCTAATTCCCTTTACTTCTAGGAAACGGTCTATTTCTGTTTTAAATTTATTTAATGAAGTAGCTTCCACAGTTTCCTGGGGTAGCAAATTCCACAGACCCACTACTCTCTGAGTGAAAAAGTTTCTCCTCATCTCAGTTTTGAAAGAGCAGCCCCTTATTCTAAGATTATGTCCCCTAGTTCTAGTTTCTAGTTTCACCCATCATTGGGAACATCCTCACCGCGTCCACCCGATCAAGCCCCTTCACAATCTTACATGTTTCAATAAGATCGCCTCTCATTCTTCTGAACTCCAATGAGTAGAGTCCCAATCTACGCAACCTCTCCTCGTATGTCCACCCCCTCATCCCCGGAATTAACCGAGTGAACCTTCTTTGTCCTGCCTCGAGAGCAAGTATGTCTTTTCTTAAGTATGGACACCAAAGCTGTCCTCCACTCCTCTGGCATCTCCCCTGTGGCCAGAGAGGTTCTGAAAATTTGTGTCAGAGCCCCTGCAATCTCCTCCCTTGCCTCACACAGCAGCCTGGGATACATCTCGTCTGGGCCTGGGGATTTATCCACTTTTAGGCCCGCTAAAACTGCTAGTCCCTCCTCCCTCTCAATTCTAATTTGTTCAAGTATATCACAATCCCCCTGCCTGATTTCTATGCCTACATCGTCCTTCTCCATAGTGAACACAGATGCAAAATATTCATTTAAAACCTCATCCACATCTTCTGGCTCTACACACAGATTGCCACTTTGGTCTCTAATGGGCCCTACTCTTTCCCTGGTTATCCTCTTGCCCTTAATATACTTATAAAACACCTTGGGATTTTCCTTTATTTTGCCCGCCAGTGTTTTTTCATGCCGCCTCTTCTCTCTCCTAATTTCTTTTTTAAGTAGCCCCCTGCACTTTCTATACTCCTCTAGGGCTTCAACTGTTTTTAGTCCTTTGTATCTGCCAATAGCCTCCCTTTTTTTCCTAATCGATTCTTGTATGTCCCTTGACATCCAGGGTTTCCTGGGCTTGTTGGTCCCACCCTTGACCTTTACGGGAACATGTTGACATTGTACTCTCTCTATTTCCTTTCTGAAAGACTCCCATTGCTCTGATGTGGATTTTCCTACAGGTAGCTGATCCCAGTCCACTTTGGCCATATCCTGCCTTATCATATTAAAATCGGCCTTCCCCCAATTTAGAACCTTTATTTCCGGTCCATCTTTGTCTTTTTCCATGACTACCTTAAATCTCACCGAATTATGGTCACTGTCACCAAAATGCTCTCCTACTGACACTTCTACCACTTGCCCGGCTACATTCCCTAGAATTAGGTCCAGTACCGCCCCCTCCCTTGTAGGACTTTCTACATGCTGGCTCAAAAAGTTCTCCTGGATGCACTTTAAGAATTCCGCACCCTCTAAGCCTTTCACACTCTGACTAGCCCAGTTAATATTGGGGAAGTTGAAATCCCCTACTATTATTACCCTATTATTTCTACACTTCTCTGAGATTTGCCTACATATCTGTTCCTCTATCTCCCCCTGACTGCTTGGGGGCCTATAGTACACTCCCAGCAAAGTGCTTGCCCCCTTTTTGTTTTTAAGTTCTACCCATATGGCCTCATTAGAGGAACCTACTAAGATATCATCCCTCCTTACATCAGTAATTGACTCCTTGATTAATATTGCGACACACCCTCCTCTTTTACACTCCCCTCTGTCTCGCCTGAAGATTCCATACCCTGGAATATTGGGCTGCCAGTCCTACCCCTCCCTCAACCATGTCTCTGTGATAGCAACAATATCATACTCCCATGTGTTCATCAACACCTTCAATAAATCTGCCTTACTCGCAAGAAGGAGTGCAGATTGGAACAGAGTGTTAAGCTGTGAGCTTGGTGAGTGAGGGAGTAAATCTTAAAGGTTAATCTCTTATTTTTATAAATTCTAGTCTTGTGTGCTTGCAAATAGCATTTAAATTTACTGTTTAAAGTTTTAAGTTTCTTCCAGGCTTGGGCAGGGCGAAGCAAGCTCTGTGCTGGAGAGCAGGTGAGAGTAATTAATTAATTAAGTGGTCTAATCTAGTTCTGTAACTGTCAGAGAGCTCACTTATTTAAATCTCAGCAGTATAAATAAGGGAGTCTGGAGTGCAGTTTGTCACGGAGTGCAGATCGGAACAGAATGTTAAGCTGTGAGTTTGGTGAGTGAGGGAGTTTTGGGGAGGGAGGTGTTCCTTTCTTTTTCTACCTTTGTCAGCTTCCAGGAGAGCAGGAGCTAAAAAGCTGCACAAGAGGGGACAGAGAACCAGCGGTGAGTATTTCTACAGTATTTCTACATTCCAGTCATTAAAGTAAAAGTAAGGTCTCTAGTTTAGAGTAAGTAGTGTTTAAAGGGAAGTAAGGTCCCTAGTGTATTTAATATTCTTTAATTTAAAGGAGTAAATTAAGGGTAGGACATGGCAGGGCAGCTCGGCAGCGTGGAGTGCTCCTCCTGTGCTATGTTGGAAGTCAGGGACACTGTAGGTGTCCAGGGCGAACACATGTGCAGGAAGTGTCTCCAGCTGCAGCTACTCGAAATCCACGTTTCGGAGCTGGAGCTGCGGCTGGAGTCACTGTGGAGCATCCGCGAAGCTGAGATCTTCGTGGATACCACGTTTAACAAGGTGGTTACACCGCAGGTAAAGAGTGCACAGGCAGACAGGGAATGGGTGACCACCGGACAGTGTAAAAGAACTAGGAAGGTAGTGCAGAAGTCCCCTGGGTCAATCTCCCTCTCCAACAGATTTTCCGTTTTGGATACTGCTGGGGGAGATGGTTTCTCAGGGGAATGCAGCAAGAGCCAAGTCCGTGGCACTACGAGTGGCTCAGCTGCACAGGAGGGGAGGAAAAAGAGTGGGAGAGCAATAGTGATAGGGGATTCTATCGTAAGGGGAACAGATAGACGTTTCTGTGGCTGCAGACGTGACTCCAGGATGGTATGTTGCCTCCCCTGGTGCCAGGGTCAAGGATGTCACTGAACGGCTGCAGGGCATTCTGAAGGGGGAGGGCGAACAGTCAGAGGTCGTGGTTCACATTGGTACCAACGACATGGGTAGAAAGAGGGATGAGGTCCTGCAACAAGAATTTAGGGAGCTAGGTAGCAGATTAAAAAGCAGGACCTCAAAGGTTGTAATCTCTGGATTACTCCCAGTGCCACGTGCTAGTGAGTATAGGAATAGGAGGATAGAGCAGATGAATGCGTGGCTAAAGAGCTGGTGCAGGTGGGAGGGCTTTAGTTTCCTGGATCACTGGGTCTGCTTCTGGGGAAGATGAGACCTGTACAAGTCGGACGGGTTGCACCTGAACCAGAACGGGACCAACATCCTTGCGGGGAGGTTTGCTAGTACTGTTGGGGGGGGGGGGGGTTTAAACTAACTTGGCAGAGGAATGGGATACGGAGTGGAGCTATAGTAGTGGGTGATGCACAGCTAAATATAGAGGAAAAAACAAGTCAGCCTGGAAGGCAGAGCAAATATGTATGGCACAAGGGAGTATGGCAAGGCTGGTTGGCATTTATTTTAATGCAAGGAGTCTTGCAAATAAGGCAGATGAATTGAAGGTGTTGATGAACACATGGGAGTATGATATTGTTACTATCACAGAGACATGGTTGAGGGAGGGGCAGGACTGGCAGCTCAATATTCCGGGGTATGGAATCTTCAGGCGAGACAGAGGTGGGTGTAAAAAGAGGAGGGGGTGTCGCAATATTAATCAAGGAGTCAATTACTGATGTAAGGAGGGATGATATCTGAGCAGGTTCCTCTAATGAGGCCATATGGGTAGAACTTAAAAACAAAAATGCGGCAAGCACTTTGCTGGGAGTGTACTATAGGCCCTCAAACAGTCAGGCGGAGATAGAGGAACAGATATGTAGGCAAATCTCAGAGAAGTGTAGAAATAATAGGGTAATAATAGTAGGGGATTTCAACTTCCCCAATATTAACTGGGATAGTCAGAGTGTGAAAGGCTTAGAGGGTGCGAAATTCTTAAAGTGCATCCAGGAGAGCTTTTTGAGCCAGCATGTAGAAAGTCCTACAAGAGAGGGAGCGGTACTGGACCTAATTCTGGGGAATGTAGCCGAGCAAGTGGTAGAAGTGTCAGTAGGAGAGCATTTTGGTGACAGTGACCATAATTCGATGAGATATAAGGTAGTCATGGAAAAGGACAAAGATGGGCCAGAAATAAAGGTTCGAGATTGGGGGAAGGCCAATTTTAATATGATACGGCAGGATCTGGCCAAAGTGGACTGGGATCAGCTACTTGTAGGAAAATCCACATCAGAGCAGTGGGAGTCTTTCAGAAAGGAAATAGAGAGAGTACAACGCCAACATGTTCCCGTAAAGGTCAAGGTGGGACCAACAAACCCAGGGAACCCTGGATGTCAAGGGATATACGAGAATGGATTAGGAAAAAAAGGGAGGCTTTTGGCAGATACAAAGGACTAAAAACAGTTGAAGCCCTAGAGGAGTATAGAAAGTGCAGGGGGTACTTAAAAAAGAAATTAGGAGAGCGAAGAGGGGGCATGAAATAACACTGGCGGGCAAAATAAAGGAAAATCCCAAGTGTTTTAAAAGTATATTAAGGGCAAGTGGATAACCAGGGAAAGAGTAGGGCCCATTAGGGACCAAAGTGGCAATCTGTGTGTAGAGCCAGACGATGTAGGTGGGGTTTTAAATGAATATTTTGCATCTGTGTTCACTATGGAGAAGGACGATGTAGGCATAGAAATCAGGCAGGGGGATTGTGATATACTTGAACAAATTAGTATTGAGAGGGAGGAGGTACTAGCGGTTTTAGCAGGCTGAAAAGTGGATAAATCCCCAGGCCCAGACGAGATGTATCCCAGGCTGCTGTGTGAGGCAAGGGAGGAGATTGCAGGGGCTCTGACACAAATTTTCAGAACCTCTCTGGCCACAGGGGAGGTGCCAGAGGACTGGAGAACAGCTAATGTCGTACCATTATTCAAGAAGGGTAGTAGGGATAAACCAGGGAATTACAGGCCAGTGAGCCTAACATCAGTGGTAGGGAAATTATTGGAAAAAATTCTGAGGGACAGAATTAGTCTCCACTTGGAGAGGCAAGGATTAATCAAGGATAGTCAGCATGGCTTTGTCAGGGGGAGATCATGTCTGACAAATTTGATTGAATTTTTCGAGGGGGTGACTAGGTGTGTGGATGAGGGTAGTGCAGTTGATGTGGTCTACATGGACTTCAGTAAGGCTTTTGACAAAGTCCCGCATGGGAGACTGGTCAAGAAGGTAAGAGCCCATGGGATCAAGGGCAACTTGGCACATTGGATCCAAAATTGGCTTAGTGGCAGGAGGCAGAGGGTAATGGTCGAAGGTTGTTTTTGTGACTGGAAGCCTGTGTCCAGTGGTGTACCACAGGGATCGGTGCTGGGTCCTTTGCTGTTTGTAGAGTACATTAATGATTTAGATATGAATGTAGGAGGTGTCATCAGTAAGTTCGCAGATGACACAAAAATTGGTGGGGTGGTAAATAGCGAGGAGGGAAGCCTCAGGCTACAGGACGATATAGACGGGTTGGTCAGATGGGCAGAACAGTGGCAAATGGAATTTAACCCTGAAAAGTGTGAGGTGATACATTTTGGGAGGACAAACAAGGCAAGGGAATACACAATGAATGGTAGGACCCTAGGAAGGACAGAGGATCAGAGGGACCTTGGTGTGCATGTACATAGATCCCTGAAGACAGCAGGACAGGTAGATAAGGTGGTTAAAAAGGCATATGGGATACTTGCCTTCATTAGCCGAGGCATAGAATATAAGAGCAGGGACGTTATGATGGAGCTGTACAAAACGCTAGTTAGGCCACAGCTGGAATACTGTGTGCAGTTCTGGTCGCCACACTATAGGAAGGATGTGATTGCATTGGAGAGGGTGCAGAGGAGATTCACCAGGATGTTACCTGGGCTGCAGCGCTTCAGCTATGAAGAGAGACTGGACAGGCTGGGTTTTTTTTCCTTAGAGCAGAGAAGGCTAAGAGGGGACCTGATTGAGGTGTGCAAAATTATGAGGGGCATAGATAGGGTAGATAGAAAGGAACATTTCCCCTTAGTAGAGGGGTCAATAACCAGGGGGCATAGTTTCAAGGTAAGGGGCAGGAGGTTTAGAGGGGATTTGAGGAAAAACTTTTTCACCCAGAGGGTGGTTGGAATCTGGAACTCACTGCCTGAAAGGGTGGTAGAGGCAGGAACGCTCACAACGTTCAAGAAGCATTTAGATGAGCACTTGAAACGCCATAGCATACAAGGCTACGGACCAAGTGCTGGAAAATGGGATTAGAATAGACAGGGCTTGATGGCCGGTGCGGACACGATGGGCCGAATGGCCTCTTTCTGTGCTGTATAACTCTATGACTCTATGACTCTAAAATAAATGCCATCCAGCCTTGCCATACTCACTTGTGCCGTTACATATTTGCTCTGCCTTCCAGGCGGACTTGATTTTTCATCTATATTTGTCTGTGCATTGTAAGGGTTTCTCTGAACCTGTGGGATTCGTGTGGCTCTGTGCAGCCTGGATGCTAGTGCGGGTTTAGGCCTTGTTGCCTGTTCTGGTCTCCAGCCAGTCTGGGAGCACTAGACACCTGTGAGTGGTTCGACCCACTCGCCCTTACGGTTCTGACACTGGACTTAGATGCGAGAGCAGTAATGGAGAGAAAACTCAGGTAGACCCGGATGAATGGTACGAAATGGAAAATCTTTATTGCATATTATTCAAGATTACGAAATACATGTCATAAGCACAGATTAATGACATTACAATCTTACACGCAGTTATGTAACTAATTTCAGGGAAACGAGGAACGAACGACACATCGTAAATGGGGGCACACATTACAATTATCCTTAAAAACTTAAACCCTCCCCTATCAATACCTGCTCTAAACTAGACTTGTAGGATCGAGACTCATGCTCACCACTCGTGATAACTCGGAGAATTCCGAAAACTCTGATCGGATGTTTTTCACCGCAGCACCTGATCACCCACGTGTTGATCAGGGGTCTCTGTACCCCACTTGTTTACTCGCTTCTGCTCCGGCTAGCAGGCTGGACCGTCTGCTGTCATGAAGATCTGTGTTGTCCTCGGAGTTCCGACACGACTCGAAAAATAGTCTTCCTGTGCCCTCACACCGGTTCGATAAAACTCAAAGAAGAGTCTTCCGATGCCAGTTCTGTAAAACTCAAAGAAGGTCTTCCTGGGCAAGGAAAGTGTCTATTCGACCTACAGGCGCGGTCGGAGCTTACTGACCGTGGCGATACGTATGGTCTTCTTCTCTTCTCATCTCATCTCGTCTCATCTCATCTCATCTCGGGCCTTTGGTTCCAACACCGTTTACCGACTTCTCGGGATGGTGCGCCCGTTTCAAGGCTTCACAGCCCAGTTCCACACAGATCTTCGCGGCAAGCCACGAGGCAGATCCTGGCGGATCGTAAAGTTCAACAGTCTTTCAAGCTGCAAGAGGCAGAGACATGAGGCAAGCGGCACGAGTCGAAAGGATAAGAGCACAGGAGCAGCCACGAGGATAAGAGCCAGCAGGATAAGAGAAAGATGGACGGTTGGAGCTTGCAGTTATAGTGCAAAACTCTTCCTTTTCCCGCCCAACCTTAATGTCTTTTCTTTTGTTAGGGTTTGGCGCTCAAATTTCTTGTATAGGGTGATCTCCGTTTTAATGGGTTTCGGGGATACTCGTAACTGTCTGAGTACCTGTTAATATTTCTCCCATTGTTTAATCGGTCGGTGTTCTCCCTGGAGGGGTTTTTGGGGCTCCCAAATGTTTTCTGTAACTACCCGCTAACGGCTCTCTCATCGTAGAGTCGTTGGGATTTTGCATATTAATGTCTTTGGATGGGTTCTTGATTACTTGGTACAATAGCCCTTATTCGCACCTGGGAGACCGATTTCAGTATTTATGTGTATACTGCAAACCCATGATGTCTCGTGTATTATCTTAAATGTGCTTAGTCTTGATCGATCTTGCACAAATGTATATTGGAACGCCATCTTGTCTGCCTGTCGAAAAGTCTAGAATGTTCTGCCACGAGGCGTGGCGGCCATTTTACAGGCTGCTTGTGTCCACTTTGAAAACCTGACAGCATTCTGCTGAAATAAAGCTGTTTGAACGAAACTATGTGTTTTTCTCCTTATTTATAAAATCGCGATATATTGCGAATTCTACAGTCCCTCCTGTTGATGCGAATAACTCCGCTTATCGTATCAAAAATAATGTGGTGAGCAATATTATCTCGATTTCTCCAGATCTAGAAAAATTAATCCCATAACTTAAACTATCTAGGGTCTTTGCGTCGTCCTTATTTCCCAGGAAAATTACATTCTTATAACACCGCAGGCATTATTTGCCTTTAAACTTACACCACTTGTTTTCCTTCCAGGCGTAACCAGGCCGATGCCTCTCGTATCACCTGTATATTCACATTTTTTATTTAGGGAAAAGAAAAACAAAACAAAACCAAACAATCATCTTCAACAACAACACCATCACCAAAAATAATCAAAACCAACTCTTAAACATGTCGAGTTCCAAACGTATTTACAGTTTCTGAAAAATCACGATCGAGTACAACACTTCCGAGGCGCACGTGGCAAGCGGGAGTGACGCCATTTTCCGATTACACGGTGCTTTCATCGTGTACGCGCACGTAACGTTCTCGCCACTCTCCCGTGTTTTCGTTCTTGGTGAGGCGTTTGCCTCTCTTACAATGTACGACCAATAAGTATACCACAATAAACACTTGGCATACAACTAAAATGTGGGAGGCTATTCTAATCCAGGAAGGCACTTCAATGTTGGTGAACAGATTCCACCACGGTGGAATTACTATGTCCAGAATGTCTGTCCCTATTTCGACAGTTTTCTGCTCTAGTGTGTAAAAATGTTTTTGTGACACCGTGACGGCTTTTAAAAGCTTGGTGAGGTGTTCAGGGAGAGGGGGAATGAGGTATCCGAAATGCGCGACGAATCGCTGCAGGTCGGTGAAGTTCTCTTTTACGGTGAGATGAACCGTGGATGGTTCAGGGATTGGGACAATTCGCTGTTGTGCTACTTGAACTTCCGCCCTGGGTTTGAAACAGAAACTGCTGTCACTCACCGGACACCGGCTACGGTTTCCATGCTGGTAGTGTTGCGCTGCAGTGGTAACACAATATGTTCCACCCCCGATGTATGCTACCTGCGGAGGCACATGATCTTGTGCCATTGCCTCCATGGTGCAATTCATGGACTTGGCGCCAGCCGTTCTGAACCCGCACTGTGGTGTTAAAAAGGCATTCAAGTGCTGGGGACACAGTATTATGTGTGCTCCCCTGCCACGACAACCAGAGAGATCTGTACCTGTCATCGTTTGCTCCCAGCGGATGACGTAGGGTGGAACCGCTGCATAGCGAATGTGGGCTCCCCCCTGAATGACACCAATGTTCTCTACCCGATACACCGGGGCGGGCTTTGCTGTGTCGCCCAAAACCGGCATACGTAAAACTATACCCATAATGGTATGGTTTGATCGTCCGCAGTCCACGGGGACTGGGTATGCTTCTGAAGCTAGCCTGAGCTGGCACGGGCTTAATGCGTTCTGAAAAGGGTGGAGCGCCCGCAGGTGTTTGTTACTTATCCAGGACGGGACCAAACCTTGTTTTAAATCCTCCAAATTACTGCGGCCCTCGCCCAGTAACCACGCCCCGTAAAGCACGCACACCTCATTCTGCGCAGCTTGATCGGATGCATTCCGATCTTCCCTAATCAGGGCATTTACCGTTCTCGCGTGTTTCTCTAGTTCAGCTATTATTTCTTTTAAATGGAGAGTCATGGCTTGGTCCTCGTGTAAACCCAACCCAACCACCTTATTTTCATCTGTGAGAATGTCTTTTAATTGCGTTTTTAAGCCATTAATCTGGGTCTGCAGCTCCACGCTGTCCAGAGCGTTGACCACAGATGTACCTGTGTTGAAAGCAGTGAACGCGTCGTTCACAACACCCCTTCTTTGCCTCCCCACCTGATCAAAGACTTCATGTGGTGCGGTGTACAAACTTGTTTTATCAATTTCCGCGAAATCGAATTCGTAAAATTGTCTGAACATCTTGGTCAACAGGACCTGATACAACTGTTCCGTCTTTTTGGGGCACCACTCTGGTAACCGTACCTCGGTGAGATTTAAAATCACCGAGGCCACCGCGTAATGTACCCCCTGAAATAGTATCTGGTCTGTAGGGACCAGTACCAAACCATTCCCGGGTCCCTTACTGGTTTTAGGGCACCCTTCTTCCTTAGCTAGAACCACCGGAATCGTGGGCGGGGCTTTGCGTGGGCGCGTAATGAGTTCAGTGGCATTTACTGGGATCGGGGAGAATGGGGCCCCGCACCCCCTGGTGCTCGCATCCCACCTCATCCCCTGTCCGTTATCCTGCCATTGATTAATGAAAAATATGGAGATGCCTTTGGGGCAAATGTACTTTGACCCCCACATACATACATAAATTCCCTCATCCGGTTCCCACCATTTGTCCCAACAGACTCTCACTTGTCCGTTTGTCCCCGTAATTGTCCGATGGGTATTATTACCCAGTCGTTCCCACTCGACCGAAGAGTTCCTCATGTTTTTGCTCAGCTTTCGCAGCCACCACCATCGGCTCAATGGGACATTCCCACTACAAGTCAAACAAATCCGTTTGCCGACGGTGACGCTGATCCTGGGTGCGATGATCCTTACTTTGGGGCACAGTAAAGAAGTCTCTTGGTAGGCAAACCCCGATGTGCTGGAATACTCCGTTGAGTTCGTTCCCAGCCATCCTGGCCACCTTCCCTTGTGGAAATAGGTGGTGGTCTCCTCAGCCTCCCGTCTTCCGGTCCCATCCACCGCGATGGGGGCCGTGTCCCCGGAGCATCCAAACACCACGACATCCTTGGTGCGGCCTCGATAGGCCAATCCACATCCGATTGCCGCGAGCAATACTAGAATTCGTTCCATCCTTCCTTGGTTCCTGTGATCAGATAGAATGAGGTAGCCAGCCTCGCAAGAGTCTCTGGCTTTTGTGAAGGGTGAGCGGGTCCCCTGACCTCGCCTCACGTAAACTTCAATGTTCGCTGGATAAACTTTAACTAATCCTATCTCTAAAACTCCCATCATTTTACTTTCCTTAAACAAAATTAACTATCGACTTAAACCGATTTAAAACTATGAACTTATAACCTTATCTAAAATTATAAACTTATTCTTAACCTTAAACTTATTAACTTAGAAACTTATCCTAAACTTATTACTGTACAGCGCCGCCCGTTCCCAGGGCGGCCCCTTTAAATTCTGAAAAGGCTGCCGCGAGCTCTTCCCGACGGTGGGAGGGCATTGACCCCTCCCTTTGATCTGCCGCAGCCTGTTGCTGCTGCGCTGGGACTGGGCTCTTCCTGGGCTGCCTTAACCTTGAGTCTACGCCTTGGGACAGTCTGGGGACTTGACCATACCTTCCTGGGCTGGGGTATCCGACCTGACCTACGGAGAGTTACCGGGGGCAGGAATCCCAGGACCGACGGACCGGGTTCCGAGACTTCCACCGTGGTGACCTGTGGTCCTACCACAGTCGCTGGCTCCGCCTCCCCTGGCTCCGCCTCCCTGACCTCGGGACTTGCAGCTTGTGGCACCGCCCTGCTCGGCCCAGCAGGCGGCCCTTCACTCGCAGTCCCTACCTCCCCCGAGGGCAGGACGTTCAAGGCGGGCGGCTCGGGCTCTGAGGTTTCCACCGTCACGCCCTGTGGTCCCACAGCGGCTGGCTCCGCCTCCCCTAGCTCCTCCCTCCTGTGTTCGGGACCTGCAGCTTCGGTTTCCACCCTGTGCGGATCTCTATCTGCAGCCCCTGTCCCCCCTATACCTGAATCGGGGGCGACCCTTTCGTCCTCCGATTCCCACTCTCCACTACCTTCACTATCCTCATCTTCGTCGAGTTCCTGGAACTCTCCCTCATCTGACTCCCAACCCCACAAAAATGTTTCACAATTTTCCAGGATGTCTCCTTCCCTGATGCAAGCTGCTTTGCCTGCCTGTGTGCCTTGTGGTCCTACCTGGGGCTGCGAGTCCCCACTCGCAGGTTTTGCCCCTGTGGTTTTCCCTTGTGCACCTGGCTTGTACAGTTTGCACTGGTTTACGTGGAACCACTTAGTGCGCCGAGGTACTTTTACGGCGTATACCATGGGACTCGCCTTATCTACAATGTTGTAGGGTCCCATATACAGGGGTTCCAAACTCCCTACTCTGGCGTAGTTTCTGACCATGACCTGGTCTCCTACTTCCCACTCCCGCGTTTTGCGGGGTTCCAGTAACAGGCGATTGCCCTGATGCTGCCTTCCCATGTTCCCAGCCGCCTGCTCATACACCTGCTTCAGGCGCTCCAAGAGGGTCTGGGCGAACTTGTCCCTGCTTATCTCTTGGAGCTGACCCTCAGTGAGCACCGGCGCTAGCACATGGGTGGGGGTTCGCATGATCCTCCCAGTCATCACCTCGTGCGGGGAATACCCCGTACTTTTCGACTGACTGGCCCGGACCCCCATGAGGACTAAAGGCAGAACTTCCGCCCATTTTTGGGGCGAGTTCCTAGTCTCTTTCCTCAATTTCTCCTTCAGGGTCCGGTTCATGCGTTCAACAATCCCGGATGACTGGGGATTGTGTGCTACGTGCCATTTCCCTTCAATGCCCAAAAGCATGAGGGTGTTCTGCATCACCTGGCCGGTGAAATGACTCCCTTGGTCTGACTCCACAAAACGGGGGAGTCCCCACCGCGAGAACACTTCCCTGACCAAGATTTTTGCAGTACCCAGTGCCGTAGCTGTTCTACAGGGGAAGGCTTCCACCCATTTGGAAAACACATCCACCAAGACGAGGCAGTATTTATAGCCTCCCTGGGTGGTGGGCAGGGGCCCTATATAGTCGATCTGTATCGACTGCCATGGTCCCTCTACCCTTCTTACGTGCCCCATGGGCACTTTCCTTTTCTGGGGGTCTGGGTTGTTTGCAGCGCACACGAGACAGCTTGCACAGAACTCGCGGACCTGTTCCCTGAGCCCCGGCCACCATCCCGCTTGCTCTACCCGTTGCCAGGTAACCTCGGGCCCGGGGTGCCCTGCCCCTGGTCCCTCGTGAGCCAACTGGAGGAATTCCCTCCTGTGCTGCTGCGGCACAACCCACTGCTCCTCGCGGAACAGCATGCCTTCCTTAACTGAGAGGGTTGCCGTACTGTACGGACCCTCTACCTGCTTCCCCTCAGCAAGGGTTTTGAGGACCGCTTTTAGGGCGGGATCCTGGTTCTGGACGGTCTTAAGGTCTAGGGGCAATGCTACCCTGGTGTTCCCGGGATTCCCGTCCCTGCCTTGGATCGCTGCCATGGGTCTGGGCCCATAGGGGTCCCAGAAAATGCCGTTGCGGGCACCTTCCCTGGCTAGCGCATCCGCCTGCTGGTTGCCCTCCCCACGGGGCTCTGTGGAGGAGTGAGCTTTCACCTTATGGATGAAAATCTCCCCTTCCTCCCCTACTGCTGCTAGGATCTTTTCCAGCAAGGGCTTCACCGTTAAAGGTCGCCCGTCCGCGGAGGTGTATCCACGGCGGGACCAAATGGCCAGGTATTCCGTACACAAATTGCATGTGAACATACTGTCCGAGCAAATCGTGTATGGGGTTGGGAAAATGTCTGGGTGGGTAACGACGTACACCACTGCCGACAGCTCAGCCTGCTGCGCGCTCATGGTGCTAGGGAGCTTGATCGCCAGGGCAAGGTTTGCCGCAGGGTCATAAACTCCACACCCTGTGAGTCGTTCGCCAGCAGATACTGTGCTGGAACCATCAACATAAATCTCGCGCCCAGTGGGATGTATCCCGGCCCGCAAACCTATGTTGACTTCCCACACCCCTTCCACCGAACACCGGTGGGCTGTACCGGGGTATACCAAATTGGCCGCAAGCCTGGGCTCGCAAAGACCTTTAACTCTAAGATCCATCTGGGAAAGAAGAAGGGTCCAGCGCGCAATACGCACGCTGCTTACGGTCCCATCTTTAATCCTCCCATCTAGAAGCATCTTAGTTGGTGTGTGATGGGTGAGGAGAGTGATGGGAGAGAGCCCTGTGAAGATCGCTGATCTTTTCACAGCCCAATGCGTGGCTAAAAGGTGCCTTTCGCAATTGGAGAAACTTCTCTCCACATCCGTTAACACCCTTGACGAATAGACAACCGGCCTCAGCTTGCCGTGGCGCTCTTGGAGCAGCACAGCGCTCAAGCTGTCCCCGCTGGCAGCTACCTCCAGGAAAAACTCCTTCCCCCCATCTATGGCCCCTAAGGCTGGCGCGGTCTGCAGATCCCTTTTTAACTTCTCGAAGGCTGCTTGGCAGCCCTCGTCCCAAGACCACTCCACTCCCTTATGGAGGAGTCGGAGCAGCGGCGCCGCTGTGGCCGCATAGTCTTCGATAAAATCCCTGCAGTAACCGGTCAGTCCCAAAAAAGACCTCACACCCCTTATGGTGTTGGGAATCGGTAACTCTTGCACCGACTCCCTCCTAGCCTTATCTATGGCTCTTTCCCCAGCGCGAATGGTCAGCCCCAGGAATTTTACTTCCCGCTGACCGATACGTGCTTTCTTAGGGTTCACTTTAAAACCCTTTCTCGCTAGCAGCTCCAATAACTCGGCCAGCAGTGGTCCATGCTCCTCCCTTGAGTCCGTAAATAGGAGCAAATCATCCACGTACTGCACTATCTGATTGGGCTGACTAAACTCCTTTAGACTTCCTGCCATACACTGATGGAAAATACTGGGGCTGTTGTGGAAACCCTGTGGCAGACAGTTCCATGTGTACTGTTGTCCTTTGAAAGTAAAGGCAAACTTGTACTGGTCCTCTCGCCGCAGCGGGATGGACCAAAAACCGTTCGAGATATCCAGCACCGTGAACGTGGTCGCGGACGCTGGGATACTCCCTATTAGGTCAGCAACTGCTGCTACCGTGGGCGCGCAGGCGGGAATGTTACTGTTAAGGACTCTGTAGTCCACCGTGGCCCTCCACGAATTATCCGGCTTCCTGACCGGCCATAATGGGGAGTTCACGTGTGTGGCTATCGGCCTCAACACGCCCTGCTGCACCAAGGAGGACATTGCTGTCTCCATGTCGGGTTCTGCTTCTTTGGGGAAGTTATACTGTTTTTGGGGCCGGGTCATGGGGTCCCCATCTACGCTGACCTCAAACCCGGTAACCCTCCCACAATCGTGCTTGTGGGTTGCAAACGCGTGCATATTATCTGACACGTACGTTTGCATGTCCGTTGGGACATCCGCGACCATAAGCCCGAGGTCGTAGCCTCCGGATGGCTTCATGGTACACAGGACCCCTGTTTCTTCCTCCCCCGGAATTACCACTACCTCGCCTTCTTCACTCTTAGCCCCCCAGAGACAGTGATTCCTGAGGTCCACGAGGATCCCGTGCCCTGATAGGAGATCGGACCCGAGGATACCTCTCCCACCCCCCTCCTGCCATTCCATCAGTATGCACTTCCACTTGATGTGGAGTGCTCCTAAACGAATGGATAGCGGAAGGGAGAACGCGCCAGCCTGTTCTTTTCCCGTGAACCCCGCTAATGTGAATGGGACCTTGGTAGATAGCGGTGAGTCAAAAGGGCTATCTGTATGAATCACGGTGCAAGAAGCTCCCGTGTCCAACAAATAACTACCCTTCTGTTTCTCTACCTCCATTTCCACCAAGGGTCGCTTCCACGCATCATAGCTGAGCGGACACAGGTAGACGGGCTGCGCGGGCTCTAGTCATTGGGTATTATTAGACGGGCCTGTGGCACCTGCGGGGCCGGTAGCAACCGCCACTTTTCCATGCGCACTCATGAGGTTACGCATGGCTCCCAACACTGTTTCGATCTCGTCGGGAGGGATGGGTGCACTAGCTTCCCTAACAGAGACAGGCATCTGGGCTCGGGCTGCGGGATTTTTATCCCTGGAATCCTTCCAAGGGTTCCTACAGTTCTTGCGCCAGTGCCCTGTCTTCCCACACCCGTAACAAGCATTACTTGCCTGCGGGGCGCGGTTACCCTCCTGATGCCACTCCTTTTGAGCCGGGGCTGCGGGTCGTACCTCATGTACTTTTCCCTTAAGGGGACGTGTTCCCATACCCCTGATATTACGGTACCCTACCGTGAGTCGATTTAGGACCGACTCCTCTGTAGTGGCGGGGTCCGTGGGATCAAACCACGCTTTTGCCTGCTCTCTGACGGCTGGCAAACTGTTGGCTACTATACACCTGAGCCAATGAGTTAAACCGATGCCTTCCACAGCGTCGCGCTCTGGCGCACCTGGGCAGCTGCGCTGGTATACTGGCCACAGCCTGTCGGCGAAAACCTTCGGGGGTTCTCCCTCCATCTGCACTGTCTGTCCCACTCTAACAAACGGACCTTCATCGTCCGTCCCCAATACTTCTAGGACCTCATTTCTTAGTGCCTCATAGGTCTTGGTTCCCCTCTTGCTCTCGTCCGAGAGACACTGAAGGATCGAACTACCCAATGAGAATAGCAGCATCTTTGCTGTTTCCCCATCGTCGCAGCCGTTAATGGCTGCGGTTTGCTCTATCTCCCTAAAATGTACGGAAGGGTCGTCTGACTCGGCCAGCTTCCGTACGTGACTGATCATAACCCTCAGCTGGTGTGAGCTGTGAGGCAACACAAGCTGGTTGAGGAGATTCCCTTGTTCCCCATCGTCTCTGTTCGGGCCCCTTTTGATACCCGTGACCGGACACAACGGTCCCTTTTCCACTTCTACCTCAGTGGGCTCTTTCGTTTCTTCTACTACTTTCTCCCTTACCCAGGTTTCCGAATAGCTGGGTGGCGCGGAGGGCGTAGTGGCTAATACTTCCTCTGCTTTGCTTGGTGGGAATTTCTGAAACTCCTCATCCACTAGCGGCTGGTGTGCTGACGGACTGATAAGGCACACCATGCCGTGTGCTTTGTTCACGGCCCTTTTAAGGTGCTCTATCTCCTTTTGGCAGACGCTGTGATCGGCCCCCTGATACTTATCCTCAAGGGACATCTTATATGCCGCCCTAACCCCCGTTAAGCTCTCTTCCTGGGCTTTTATTTGGGCAGCTTGGCGGGCACATCGTTCCTTTAGTCTGCCCTCACTTAACTTTGCCTCAGTGACCTGGCACTCGAGGTAATCTATTTTTGCTTTATGGTGACTGGTGACTACCTGGCGTTCTTGGTGCAACGCATTTAAATTCCTAATGAGCAACTGCCCCCCAGTGACCTTCTCGTCCATTTCCTCCTCTAAATGCCTGATCCGAGCTGCTTGCGCTGTAATGACCTGGTTTGAAATTTGGACTTGTCTTTTATAGCACATTAACCAGACCGCCTTCTCGACTGTCTTTTTGTGTTCCTTACTATCTGTCCACCTCTCGGCTGCCTCTAGTGGACACTTATCCGCTAGCAGGTCACTTATCCATTTCTTAGTTAAATTTACCTTTCCGAACACATAATCTGCTATTTTTTCTTGCATGACATTTCGTACATTCACACCAAAGTCTAACACACTACCCTCTCGCTGCCAGTGTCCTGCCGCGGTCGCCATTTTCTGTAAGGGTTTCTCTGAACCTGTGGGATTCGTGTGGCTCTGTGCAGCCTGGATGCTAGTGCGGGTTTAGGCCTTGTTGCCTGTTCTGGTCTCCAGCCAGTCTGGGAGCACTAGACACCTGTGAGTGGTTCGACCCACTCGCCCTTACGGTTCTGACACTGGACTTAGATGCGAGAGCAGTAATGGAGAGAAAACTCAGGTAGACCCGGATGAATGGTACGAAATGGAAAATCTTTATTGCATATTATTCAAGATTACGAAATACATGTCATAAGCACAGATTAATGACATTACAATCTTACACGCAGTTATGTAACTAATTTCAGGGAAACGAGGAACGAACGACACATCGTAAATGGGGGCACACATTACAATTATCCTTAAAAACTTAAACCCTCCCCTATCAATACCTGCTCTAAACTAGACTTGTAGGATCGAGACTCATGCTCACCACTCGTGATAACTCGGAGAATTCCGAAAACTCTGATCGGATGTTTTTCACCGCAGCACCTGATCACCCACGTGTTGATCAGGGGTCTCTGTACCCCACTTGTTTACTCGCTTCTGCTCCGGCTAGCAGGCTGGACCGTCTGCTGTCATGAAGATCTGTGTTGTCCTCGGAGTTCCGACACGACTCGAAAAATAGTCTTCCTGTGCCCTCACACCGGTTCGATAAAACTCAAAGAGTCTTCCGATGCCAGTTCTGTAAAACTCAAAGAAGGTCTTCCTGGGCAAGGAAAGTGTCTATTCGACCTACAGGCGCGGTCGGAGCTTACTGACTGTGGCGATACGTATGGTCTTCTTCTCTTCTCATCTCATCTCGTCTCATCTCATCTCATCTCAGGCCTTTGGTTCCAACACCGTTTACCGACTTCTCGGGATGGTGCGCCCGTTTCAAGGCTTCACAGCCCAGTTCCACACAGATCTTCGCGGCAAGCCACGAGGCAGATCCTGGCGGATCGTAAAGTTCAACAGTCTTTCAAGCTGCAAGAGGCAGAGACACGAGGCAAGCGGCACGAGTCGAAAGGATAAGAGCACAGGAGCAGCCACGAGGATAAGAGCCAGCAGGATAAGAGAAAGATGGACGGTTGGAGCTTGCAGTTATAGTGCAAAACTCTTCCTTTTCCCGCCCAACCTTAATGTCTTTTCTTTTGTTAGGGTTTGGCGCTCAAATTTCTTGTATAGGGTGATCTCCGTTTTAATGGGTTTCGGGGATACTCGTAACTGTCTGAGTACCTGTTAATATTTCTCCCATTGTTTAATCGGTCGGTGTTCTCCCTGGAGGGGTTTTTGGGGCTCCCAAATGTTTTCTGTAACTACCCGCTAACGGCTCTCTCATCGTAGAGTCGTTGGGATTTTGCATATTAATGTCTTTGGATGGGTTCTTGATTACTTGGTACAATAGCCCTTATTCGCACCTGGGAGACCGATTTCAGTATTTATGTGTATACTGCAAACCCATGATGTCTCGTGTATTATCTTAAATGTGCTTAGTCTTGATCGATCTTGCACAAATGTATATTGGAACGCCATCTTGTCTGCCTGTCGAAAAGTCTAGAATGTTCTGCCACGAGGCGTGGCGGCCATTTTACAGGCTGCTTGTGTCCACTTTGAAAACCTGACAGCATTCTGCTGAAATAAAGCTGTTTGAACGAAACTATGTGTTTTTCTCCTTATTTATAAAATCGCGATATATTGCGAATTCTACAGCATCACCCCCTACTATAGCTCCACTCCGTATCCCATCCCCCTGCCAAGTTAGTTTAAACCCCCCCCAACAGTACTAGCAAACCTCCCCGCAAGGATGTTGGTCCCGTTCCAGTTCAGGTGCAACCCGTCCGACTTGTACAAGTCCCACCATCCCCACAAGCAGACCCAGTGATCCAGGAAACTAAAGCCCTCCCTCCTGCTCCAGCTCTTTAGCCACGCATTCATCTGCTCTATCCTCCTATTCCTATACTCACTAGCACGTGGCACCGGGAGTAATCCAGAGATTACAACCTTTGAGGTCCTGCTTTTTAATCTGCTACCTAGCTCCCTAAATTCTTGTTGCAGGACCTCATCCCTCTTTCTACCTATGCTGTTGGTACCAATGTGAACCACGACCTCTGACTGTTCGCTCTCCCCCTTCAGAATGCCCTGCAGCCGTTCAGTGACATCCTTGACCCTGGCACCAGGGAGGCAACATACCATCCTGGAGTCACGTCTGCGGCCACAGAAACGTCTATCTGTTCCCCTTACGATAGAATCCCCTATCACTATTGCTCTCCCACTCTTTTTCCTCCCCTCCTGTGCAGCTGAGCCACTCGTAGTGCCACGGACTTGGCTCTTGCTGCATTCCCCTGAGAAACCATCTCCCCCAGCAGTATCCAAAACGGAAAATCTGTTGGCGAGGGAGATTGACCCAGGGGACTCCTGCACTACCTTCCTAGTTCTTTTACTCTGTCTGGCAGTCACCCATTCCCTGTCTGCCTGTGCACTCTTTACCTATGGTGTGACCACCTCATTAAACGTGCTATCCACGAAGATCTCAGCTTCGCGGATGCTCCACAGTGACTCCAGCCGCAGCTCCAGCTCCGAAACGTGGATTTTGAGTAGCTGCAGCTGGAGACACTTCCTGCACATGTGTTTGCCCTGGACACCGAAAGTGTCCCTGACTTCCCACATAGCACAGGAGGAGCACTCCACGCTGCCGAGCTGCCCTGCCATGTCCTGACCTTAATTTACTCCCTTTACTTCCTTTAAATTAAAGAAAATTAAATACACTAGGGACCTTATTTCCCTTTAAACACTACTTACTCTAAACTAGAGACCTTACTTTTACTTCAACGACTGGACTGTAGAAATACTCACCAGGTCCTACTTACCAATCAGCTCATTCCCTGTTTGTGACGTCACTTTAGCGGTTTCTCAGTTGTTGTTGTTTGACTGCTTCCGCTCTTGGACTCTTTCCCAACTCACAGCACTCCAGTGTCGGGCCTCCTCTGCAGCGCTCCTTTATGGCCGCTCCGCCTTCTCTAAGGTCCCGCTGCCGCTCCCATACAGGTCCGCCTCCGCCTTATCATCTAAAGGACTTGGAGCAGTTTGAATTCACAAGAGAACTGTTTAATTTAGATCCAGTTTTTAGACCTTTATATTTAACAGGGCCATTACTAATTGTCAGTTCTACAGTTTAATACTGATACAACATTGAAGTTGCAGTTATTTGGAGAACAAATGAACATACAATCAATTAGCTTAACTGTGACTGCGTTGTGTTTGTGTATTCAGCACAGACATATACTTAAAATACAATTAGTGATAATTGAATAGTATAAAAGGCTAATGGTCTGCAGTTCACAAGGAAAGATAATGTTGAGTGGCGTGGCATTGACTGAGTTTTCTCATACAAATCCTGCACCTATAATGCTATTTCTCGGTATAGGAATGATATGGATTGATTTCAGCTTCAGAAACCAACGGAGCAAGTAATGAATCCTCTCACTGCAAAGGGATGGAGTAGCTGTATGAGGCAAGCATTAGCCTTTGCATGAGATAGTGAGAAGCTGAGTAGAGCTAGTAACTTGAAGAGGAACATCAACAAGATGGATCTAGCGCCAAGCCAGGCCAAACTGCACCTCTTCCCCAACCCTGTAACAACCCTCCAATGGCGATGAAATTAGACTAGAACTAACTAATCTTTATCTCAAGGGGGCTAGAATACAAAGGGGAGGGGAGGGGAGGGGGGGGGGGAAATAAGCTTCAGTTGTATCGAGCCTTGGTCAGACCCCACCTGGAGTACAGTTCTGGGCACCTCATCTCAGGAAGGATATATTGGCCTTGGAGTGGGTACAGCACAGATTCACCAGGCCTTAAAGGGTTAAATTGTGACAGCAGGTTGCATTAACCTGTCTTGTATTCCCTTGAGTTTAGAAGGTTGAGGGGTGATCTAATTGATCTGTTTAAAATGATAAAGGGATTCGTTAAGGTAGATACAGAGAAGTTATTTCCTCTGGTGGGGAATCCAGAACAAAGGGGTACAACTAGAGCTCGGCCATTCAAGGGTGAAATCAGGAAGCACTTTCTCATACATGGGGTAGTGGAAATCTGGAATTCTCTCTTCCTGAAAAGGCTCTGGATGTTGGCTCAATTGAATTTTTCAAGACTGTGATCAACGGAATTTTATTAGGTAAACATATCAAGGGATATGAATCAAAGGCAAGTAAATGGTGTTGAGGTATGGATGATCGATTAGAATGGCTCGAGGGGCTGAATGACCTATTCCTGTTCCTATGTAACACTTTGGACAATTATTCTGGATAGATGGAGAGAGTGCAATCTTGGATTGAAAGGCTAGTTTTAATCTTGGCATATTTATTACTCATCTCTGTGGTTTGACAAAAGGCAAGTCAAAGAATAGTAAATGGCTAAAATCCTTTTTAGCAAGCGACGTGGGTGATAGTTGAAACCTGGAGGTAATCAGATTTTGCGTGCAAACTTTGAGTGCCATTATGCATTCTGGTGTCTAGTTCGCTGTCCAACCAACAGATCTGTGGATGTGCCTCAGATCCAGTTCAGTGGGAAAAGGACGATGCTCATCCAAGGCCGATTGTGTAAACAAGTTCTGCTTCATGGATCAGCAATATTTACAGAGAGCAGCGATCTCTTCCCCCGACCTGTGATCTCTTCCCCCCCTCGACCCATGATCTCTTGTCCCCTGACACACAATCTCCCCGCAACCTGCGATCTCTTCCCTCCGACCCGCAATCTCTTCCCCCCTGAACCACTATCTCTTCCCTCCGACCCGCAATCTCTCCCCCCCCTGAACCACTATCTCTTCCCCCCCGACCCGCAATCTCTTACCTCCGACCCGCAATCTCTTCCCCCCCCTGAACCACTATCTCTTCCCCCCCGACCCGCAATCTCTTCCCCCCTGAACCACTATCTCTTCCCCCCCGACCCGCAAGCTCTTTCCCCATGAACCACTATCTCTTCCCCCCCGACCCACAATCTCTTTCTCCCTGAACCACTATCTCTTCCTCCCCGACCCGCAATCGCTTTCCCCCCCTGACCCGCAATCTCTTCCCCCTCTGACCCGCAATCTCTTCCCCCTTGAACCACTATCTCTTCCCCCCGACCCGCAATCTCTTCCCCCCTGACCCGCAATCTCTTCCCCCCTGACCCGCAATCTCTTCCCCCTTGAACCACTATCTCTTCCCCCCCGACCCGCAATCTCTTCCCCCCTGAACCACTATCTCTTCCCCCCCGACCCGCAATCTCTTTCCCCCCCGACCCGCAATCTTTTCCCCCCGACTCGCAATCTCTTCCCCCCTGACCCGCAATCTCTTTCCCCCCCGACCCGCAATCTTTTCCCCCCGACCCGCAATCTCTTTCCCCCCCGACCCGCAATCTTTTCCCCCCGACTCGCAATCTCTTCCCTCCGACCCGCAATCTCTTCCCCCCGAACCACTATCTCTTCCCCCCCGACCCGCGATCTCTTCCCTCCGACCCGCGATCTCTTCCCCCCCTCGACCCACGATCTCTTGTCCACTGACCCACGGTCTCCTCACAACCTGCGATCTCCTTCCCCCCCGACCCGCAATCTCTTCCCCCCCGACCCACAATCTCTTCCCCCCCCGACCCACGATCTCTTCCCCCCCGACCCACGATCTCTTGTCCACTGACCCACGGTCTCCCGCAACCTGCGATCTCCTTCTCCCCCGACCCGCAATCTCTTCCCCCCCGACCCACAATCTCTTCCCCCCCGACCCACGATCACTTCCCCCCCGACCCACGATCTCTTGTCCACTGACCTACGGTCTTCCCGCAACCTGCGATCTCCTTCTCCCCCGACCTGCAATCTCTTCCCCCCCGACCCACGATCTCTTCCCTCCGACCCACGATCTCTTGTCCACTGACCCACGATCTCCCCCTACCTGCGAGCTCCTTCCCCCCCTGATCCCCACTATCTTCCCCCGACCCACGATCTCTTGTCCACTGACCCACGATCTCCCCCTACCTGCAATCGCCTTCCCCCCTGACCCCCACTATCTCCCCCGACCCACGATCTCTTGTCCACTGACCCATGATCTCCCCCTACCTGCGATTTCCTTCCCCCCTGACCCCCACTATCTCCCCCCGACCCACGATCTCTTCCACCCCTCGACCCACTATCTCCCCAACCCGCGATCTCTTACCCCCAACCCACGATCTCTTCCCCCCGACTCACGATCTCTACCCCCGACCCGCAATCTTTTGTCCCCGACCCACGGTCTCCCCCCGACCCATGATCTCTTCCCTTCTGACCCGCAATCTCTTCTCCCCGACCCACGATTTCTCCCCCACCCCCTGACAAACCCCTCTCCGCTCCCTGCCTGCGGCCTTACAGCGCAGGCCTTCCCGCCCAGCAGCCTCTCAATCTGGCTGGCTACATGCCGGGAGACGGAATAAAAAAAATTCAAACGAGGGTCTGTGGTTAAACTCGACAGGACCTACGTTTTTCCCGCATTTCCGAGTTTTGCTACTGCCTCCACTGCCAACCCCTAGCCCCCCGCCCCTGTCTCCCCCTAAATATCGTGGCCAAGTTATCTGCAAGGGCATAGGCGTTTGATATGTAAATCCGTGAATCAGGAAACGAAAACTTGGCCCCTCCAAGGACAATCGGTATTTAATCTGCTATCCCCAATTACTATCCATCAGAAGCAAGAAGAGTCAATGCTGGAGGGAATGTCAGCTCTCGCTGTTCAGGCAATGACAAGGTAGAAAGATTGAAAAATAAATAGAAGAAGAAAAAAAATCAGGATGTAGGGTGACAATAAAAGGAAAAAAATTGCCAAACCAAGCAAATCCAAACTAAAACATATGTAAATCACCATCTATAAGAAACAAAATTGAGAATCATTAAAATCAAAGATCATGAAATGATAGCCCAACCCTAACCTTAATGCAGTGATTGATCATGGCTGCAGTTTGGTCAGGATTGGCAATTAAGTATTGCCGGGTACAATACTTTCAGGTTGGGATAGTGGCGGCGAAATGGAGGAACAACAGCAGTATTGATTAACGGTGTCCGAGCACACAAGAGCGTAAGGATTTTAATCGGGATGTGGATCAAAAAGGATGTCCTTGGATTGAGCTGAGGAACAGCAAGGGATTGGCGACTTTACTGAAATGATCTGATGGGCTGTCGGATGGTGGAAAGGAAGTCGAGAATGACATTAGTGGACAAATTAGAGATGCGTGTATTAACAATGGAGTCACTTTTATAGGTGGCTTAGTTAACCAAAAACAGATTGAAATAGGAAAATGCTTCTGGTGTAAAAGAGGTTTGGTTTTTGCAGTGCATTTTTCTCAGTCAAACTGTACTGTTCCGACAGGGGAGGAAGTGCCACTTGACCTGGTTCTGAAGCAGAGCATGCAGGCAATCTAAAAGTAGCGGGACTTTTGGGCAGCAGTGACCCCAGTATAATTAGGTTCAGTGTAAGAATGGAAAAGAACGAAGAAAAGTTGAGCACAAAGGTACATGACTGAAGAAGAAGCAAATCGTAGCAAGCTATGGTAATAATAGAGAGGACAGGTAAAGGAAGCACAGTGGATGTGGTGTATCTGGATTCTCATTCATTAAGTTACAACATAACAGACTTATGGCAAAGATAATGGCACGTGGATCTAAGAGGAGAATGTGGCCACATGGATAGAGTTACTGTTGGAGGACAGAAAGCCTTGGTGAGTCAGGGCCCAGCAGCAGAAAGTCAGCAGCTTGGTGGCAGGTCCATCTTAGGCCTCACTGTTGTAAAGGCGAGGTCTATCTCAATCTCAAGAGGTTGCTATGCACAGATAGCAGCCAGCCATCCCATACATGTCTGCCACTGGACATATTTCACAAGAGGTAAACAACAATTCCCACTCAATCATTAGCCAGGGGTCTAAGGCCCGTTTTAGGCAGCTGCCTGACCCAATTTCTTGGGGCGCAGGACGTTGAACCCCGAAATTGGGTCTTGTTGCACCTCTTTTATGCCCATAAAATGGGGACAATGAGGTCTAATTTCTACCCCATGGACACTCCATACTCTCATATATAAAGTTAATGTCGGGAAGACTGGTGACATGAATCTTGTCATTCATGTGGAAATGACTTATGAAATAATACTGGGCGGCCTGCTGGTGGCGCTGTCCAGGGAGAGTATAAATACTCGGGCATGGGCCCAGCTTGCTCAGGACATTCCTTAACAGGAACTAGAGAAGGACACAACTAGATCTCCATGTTGTAAAACAGTTGATTAAAGCTTTGTTTAACGCTTAGACCAAGTGCCTAGTAGTTTTCTTACGTCAACTGGTTCATCCAAAAGGCATATTGCTTAGCGGAGAAATATAGGGTGTGTTTACATTTTCATAGCGCCTGATTTGGGACACTAGTGGGATAGTTGAGCTCGGGAAATCTGGTGAAAATCAGTTCTGCCAAATTCCCACTGATTTAAGGCCCCGTAGTTGGATCTGGGGGCAGGCGCCTGAAGCAGCTTGGTCTTCTGGCCCACTGTCGGCCTGTTCTCCTTGCTCCCGCCCTCCTCCCCGCACCCCCCGCCCCACCCGCAGCTTCTTCCTCCCCACCAGATGGGGCCTGCTGTGATCTGCTGGCACATTCTGTGCGGAAGTCAAGCTGATTTACGAGCTTCAAACAACAGGCGAGCCACAGCCGAGCGCCCAGTTGGTGCCTGAGCGTAGCTTTTGGGCTTGTGCCGCGGATGCCCCGTCCACTTCAGGCGCAGGTCAAGAATCTCCCACCCGTCTGTTTCGAGCTGATTTTAACTTGGGCCAAATCAGCATTAACGAGGCACTAACAGCGTCAAACCGGGCTCGATAGACTTACCGCCGCAGTAGCGCCTCGTCTCCGGCCTCCGCCATTTCTGAAGGAGCCGACAGCAGGGCGGCCAAAGCGCCTGCCTGTTTAATATGCAAATCGGGGTCCTATGCTGTATGTTTGCCGTGCATGCTCCGACCTGTTTTACTGGCAGTACAGCAGGCGAGTCTTCAAAAATGTGCGGTTTAAAGCACCATCTTCCTGAGAAAAGTGGCGGATCTAGAATTTTGGGAAAAAAAATGTTTTTATCTCTTCGGGAGTCCAGGCCACCTATTGGTCAGGACCCCGTGGTGGGGCCCACATGCACCTTCCACTCACTTGGCATACTGGCTGCCACTACAGTGCCTGGGTCCCAACTGAGCCTCGGGCATGGGGATTCCCACCTTAGGAAGTCTCTACCCTCCTTCAGCTACCGTATGCCTTGTAAAGGGCGGATTGGGGGACACGAAGGAAACCTGCCGAAAGTGGGTGGAGGCTTGGTGCAACTGGATCTCTGGTGGACCTGAAGATACGCGGTGCCTTCAAAATACCCACACACTTTAAAGGTAAGTGCATTAAGCCTTTTAAAGGATCCCTGCCTGGTTTCCTGAGGGTTTCGCCAGTCTCCTGCTAGAGTTAGGAAAGGGAGACCGGTAGAAACCCCACAGATTTTCAGGGCACCCCCGTCTTTTTGATGACGACATGAATGAAAGGCGAATCGCATAGATGCATTCAAGGAGAACTTGGATAAGCACATGTGGGAGAAAGATACAGAAGGATATGTTGATGGGTTTAGATGAAGAGGGGTGGGAGGAGGCTCATGTGGAGCATAAACACCGGCATGGACCTGTTGGGCCGAATGGCCTGTTTTTACGCTGGAAATATTTTGTGTGGAAAGAGACCCCGAATCAGAGCACAGGGATTCTCAACTATATTCAGGCCAGGCTCACTTACCTCAGAAATCAATCTTATCAAAGTCTTGGGGGTGGCGGGGGGGGGGGGGGGGGGGGTCAATAAAAGACAAATCATGAATGTGACTGATTTTTCTTGATTTTATTCATGCACTGACTTTGAACAGGGGTCATGAAGTGCAATGTAAGAATGTAACTCACTTGATTCTCAGAAGAAAACTCACTGGGCAATCATTGAAATATATGTGACTGGAATATGAGGTGAGGAAAAGAGGGCATTTAAAAAAAAAAAATCAGCATCGCTAACAAAGATTAACCTGGGTGGAATGGCAAAGAAAGAGGAAGGTGGAAAATACGTCCAATAACATTTAAGAAAACAAAATACAGATATAATTAAAATTGTACCAAAGAAACAAAGTACCAGCAGCAAAGTACAATAATATCAATCCCGACGTGAACCTTACAGAGATATATTCATGTAATCAGTTTAGCATGGATTCCACGAGTACAAGCTTGCTTGAACATTCACTGCATATCAATTTCTGTTAAAGTTTACACGCCAGTGCTTTGAATATTTATAAAACGAAAACAGTTTTTTTCTGCCAGGTGATGACAGATTAAAGGCAGGAATTCAAAGCCAACTTAAGATTCAGTTGATAACATCAGCCGATTAACTTTTATCAATGTAGGAATGAGAGCAAGAGGTAAGTTTGCAATAGCAAAATACTGCGGATGCTGGAAATCCGAAATAACGACAGAAAACGCTGGAAAAACTCAGCAGGCCGGACAGCATCCGTGGAGAGAGAAACAGAGTTAACGTTTCAGGTCGAAGACCTTTCATCAGAACTGGAAAAAAAAGCAGGAAATGGAATAGATTTTAAAGCAAGTTTAGCGGCTGGGAAAAGGGGGAGGGGATGAAAGAACAAAAGGGAAAGTCAGTGATAGGATAGAAAGCAGGAGAGATTAAGAGACATTGAGAGACATTAAGAGATATTCAAGTCAAGAGGAGGTGGTAATGGGACAGGTTGAGGAACAAAGGATGGCTCGAGATGAAGTGTGAATTGTGCTGGCAGAATGAAGGACAGCTGCCATGTGGGAGGGAAGGAAAAAGGGGCCAAACAAAAAGTGTGGATAAAAAAAAATATATATATATATGTGATGGGGGTCGGGGTTATGATCTGAAATTGTTGAACTCTATGTTGAGTCCAGAGGGCTGTAGAGTGCCTAATCGAAAGATGAGGTGCTGTTCCTCGAGCTTACGCTGAGCTTCCGTGGAACAATGCAAGAGGCCGAGGACGGTGAGGTCAGAGTGGGAATGGAGCGGAGAATTAAAGTGACAGGCCACCGGGAGCTCGGGGTCCTCCTTACGGACTGAACGGAGGTGTTCCGCAAAGCAGTCACCCAATCTGCGTTTGGTCTCCCCAATGTAGAGGAGACCACATCGTGAGCAGCGAATACAGTATACTAAATTGCAAGAAGTACAAGTAAATTGCTGTTTCACCTGGAAGGGGTGTTTGGGTCCCTGGACAGTGGGGAGGGGGCAGGTATAAGGGCATGTGTTGCATCTCCTGCACTTGCACGGGAAGGTACTGGGCGAAGGGGAAGGGGTGCTGGGGGTGGTAGAGGACTGGACTAGGGTGTCGCGGAGGGAGCGGTCCCTATGGAATGCTGAAAGGGGAGGTGAGGGGAAGATGCGTTTGGTGGTGGGATCATGCTGGAGGTGGCAGAAATGGCGGAGGATGATCTGTTGAATGTGGAGGCTGGTGGGGTGAAAGGTGAGGACAAGGGGAACTCTATCGTGGTTCCGGGAGGGAGGGGCAGGGGTGAGGGCAGAAGTGTGGGAGATAGAACGGACACGGTCGAGGGCCGTGTCAACCACAGTAGAGGGGAATCCTCGGTTGAGGAAAAAGGAAGACATGTCGGAAGTACTGATATGGAAGGTGGCATCGTCAGAGCAGATGCGGCGGAGACGGAGAAACTGGGAGAATGGAATAGAGTCCTTACAGGAGGCAGGGTGGGAGGAAATGTAGTACAGGTAGCTGTGGGAGTCAGTGGGCTTGTAGTGAATGTTTGTCAATAACCTATCCCCAGAGATGGAGACTGAGAAGTCGAGGAAGGGAAGGGAAGAGTCAGAGATGGACCATGTGAAGGTGAGGGAAGGGTGGAAATTGGAAGCAAAGTGAATGAAATTTTCTAGTTCAGGGCGAGAACAGGAGATGGCACCGATACAGTCATCAATGTACCGGAAAAAGAGGTGAGGGAGGGGACCCGAGTAGGACTGGAACAAAGAGTGTTCCACATATCCCACGAAAAGGCAGGCATAGCTAGGACCCATGCAGGCACCCATAGCAACACCTTTGATTTGGAGGAAATGGGTGGAGTCAAAGGAGAAGTTGTTCAATGTGAGAACAAGTTCAGCCAGGCGGAGGAGGGTGGTGGTGGATGGGGACTGGTTGGGCCTCTGTTCAAGGAAGAAGCGGAGCGCCCTCAGGCCATCCTGGTGGGGGATGGAGGTTTAGAGGGATTGTACGTCCATAGTGAAAAGGAGGTGGTTGGGGCCGGGAAACTGGAAACTGTTAAAGTGGCGGAGGGTGTCGGAAGAGTCGCGGATGTAGGTGGGAAGGGACTGGACAAAGGGAGAAAAAATAGAGTTGAGATAGGAAGAGATAAGTTCCGTGGGGCAAGAACAGGCTGAAATGATGGGTCTACCAGGGCAGTCCTGTTTGTGGATCTTGGGAAGGAGGTAGAAGCGGGCTGTGCGGGGTTGGGGAACTATGAGGTCGGCGGCCGTGGAGGGAAGATCTCCAGAGGAGATGAGGTCAGTGACAGTCTTGGAAACGGTGGCTTGATGTTCGGTAGTGGGGTCATGGTCCAGGTGGAGGTAGGAGGAGGTATCAGAGTTGGCGTTCAGCTTCCGCTAGGTAGAGGTCGGTTCGCCAAACAACAACAGCGCCACCCTTGTCAGCAGGTTTAATGACAATGTCGGGGTTGGATCTGCGAGAATGGAGTGCTGCAAGTTCAGAGGGAGGTAGGTTGGAGTGAGTGAGGGGAGCAGAGAAATGGAGACGGCCGATGTCACGGCGGCAGTTTGCAATGAAAAGATCTAGAGAGGGTAAGAGGCCAGAGGGAGGGGTCCATGTAGAACGAGAATTCTGAAAGCGGGAGAAAGGGTCAGCCATGCGGGGGGAAGACTCCTGGCCAAAGAAGTGGACACGGAGGCGAAGGCGGCGGAAAAAGTTTGTAGCTTTCTTTGTGAAGAAAACTGACATATAAGAACATACATAAGACTTAGGAGCAGGAGTAGGTCATTTGGCCCCTTGAGCCTGCTCCGCCATTCAATAAGATCATGGCTGATCTGATCTTGGCCTCAACTCCACTTCCATGCCCGCTCCCCATAACCCTTGACTCACTTATCGTTCAAAAATCTGTCTACCTCCACCTTAAATATATTCAATGACTCCGCCTCCACGGCTCTCTGGGGAAGAGAATTCCAAAGATTCACGACCCTCTGAGAGAAGAAATTCCTCCTCATTTCTGATTTAAAAGGGTGCCCCCTTATTCTGAAATTATGTCCCCTTGTTCTAGATTCCCCCACGAGGGGAAACATTCTCTCTGCATCTACCCTGTCAAGCCCCTTCAGAATCTTATGTTTCAATAAGATCCCCTCTCATTCTTCTAAACTCCAATGAGTATAGGCCCAACCTGCTCAACCTTTCTTCATAAGATAACCCCTTCATCTCCGGAATGCAAGTATATCCTTCCTTAAATAAGGAGACCAAAACTGTACGCAGTACTCCAGGTGTGGTCTCACCAACGCCCTGTACAGTTGTAACAGGACTTCCCTACTTTCATACTCCATTCCCTTTGCAATAAAGGCCAACACTCCATTTGCCTTCCTAATTACTTGCTGTACCTGCATGCTAACTTTTTGTGTTTCATGTACAAGGACCCCCAGGTCCCTCTGAACTGTAGCATTTTGTAATCTCTCCCCATTTAAATAATAATTTGCTTTTTTATTTTTCCTACCAAAGTGGATAACCTCGCATTTTCCCACATTAAACTCCATCTGCCAGATTTTTGCCCACTCACTTAGCCTATCTATATCCCTTTGCAGATTCTTTGAATCCTCCACACAATTTGCTTTCCCACCTATCTTTGTATCATCAATGATTGAAAATAAAACCCTTGCTAGTTTGACAGTAAGAAGTTACCTGGGCGTTGAATTCTCTCCATGGGGTCTGAGAAGACATTTTCTGCTGGTTACACATGTTTGCCCGCAGGTCACTTTCATTTCTGATTGGCCAACCGATAATGATTGACTGCAAAATTGGTAAGTCAGCGATGAAAGAGATCCACGGTGGGACAAAAGTTGATTAACTGACAGAACCGCGTTCATAACTTCCATCGTCCCAAAGTCCAGTGCAATCCACATAAAATCGCTTTGGGCTCCGTCATTTAAGGACCCCGTTCCAGTACATTAATGGCTCCATAATGCAATGTAACCAGTTTGCTGACAATACAAAGCTAGGTGGGAAAGTAAGCTGTGAGGAGGACGCAAAGAAGCTGTAAAGGGATACAGACCAGTTAAGTCATTGGCATTTACCCACTGTGTAGTAGGTTAAAGCGCTCCTGTGATGAGAGGGTTGTCCTATGAGGAGAGATTGAGTTGGCTTTAAACTAGTAAGACGGAGGGGGGGAAGGATCTACAAGAATTGAAACCAGCCTAAATATAAACGAAACAGGAGAGCATTGGAAAGACTAAACTAAGGGAGGACATAGATGGCCAGGGAATAAATAGAGTTATAGAACAGGAGTGTAAAAAGATGGTTAAAAATAACTGGAGCCTAACCAGTGATTTATAAAGGTTTAGCACAACTTCCTTGCTTTTGTACTCCATCCCTCTGTTTATAAAGCCAAGGATCCCATATGCTTCTTTAACAGCCTTCTCAACTTGTCCTGAGATTTCAAAGATTTGTGTACGTTCACCCCCAGGTCTCCCTGTTCCTGCACCCCCTTTTAATATTGTAATATTTAGTTTATCTTGCCTCTCCTCATTCTTCCTACCAAAATGAATCACATCACAGTTCTCTGTGTTAAATTGCATCTGCTATGTGTCTGCCCATTTCACCAGTCCGACTATGTCATCCTGAAGTCAATCACTATCCTCCTCACTGTTTACTGAATTTCCGAGTTTCGTGTCATCTGCAAACTTTGAAATTATGCCCTGTATATCCAAGTCCAGGTCATTAATATATATCAAAAGAGCAGTGGTCCTAATACTGACCCCTGGGGAACACCACTGTATACTTCCCTCCAGTCAGAAAAACAACCGTTAATCACTACTCTCTGCTTTCTATCCCTTAGCCTATTTTGTACCCACATAGACACTGCCCACTTCATCCAATTCCACTGTTCCCTCCTTCAGATACTTGATTAGCAAACAACAGTAGCTCAGGCTGAAATCCATGGCTCAAATTATTAGAAACACATCACAGCACGCATGAACCATTGCGCTCATTGAACTTTCCACCACCTTGGACAACTGTGACCCAGGTGTTAAAGCAGTTGCAAAGTCCACACAACATTAATTTCTTTTCAATGACGCCCTCTTACTTTAATTCTTTATTTTGGATGAATGGAAACAGGGTGGGCAGGAAAATTAATTATTGGGATTCAAACCACAAAAAAATGCTTACCTTTTTTAAAAACAGGGGGGGCGAAATTCATTAGGTTAGCACCCCCAGTTAGCTCCTTCTGTTCCAAAGGTCAGTAATGAGTGGCAGAGAGCGCAGGGTGTACCTGCAATCAAATAAAGGCTGCTTAGTCCCCGGAGTGTTGTGGGCCGTCAAAGCACTTTGCATTTCATCTCACAGCATATCGCCGTTCTGCGCTCCCCGAATCACTGGGGGCTGGTGTGAAGACTCCAGCGACCCTCCCCTTTAATGGCTGGAAGGCGCCTGCGCCAATGCTCACTTCCGATTACACAACACCTCATATTTGTTATCGCTTGGAGCCTAACACCACTCACCTACGCCATTAGCGCCTGATTTAGCGCTGCCCTGCATTCTTTGAGCGCTGAGACTGAATTTAGCGGGCAGCGAGATTGATTAGCGCCTGGTGCTAAACTTCCAACATCTCAAAAGTCAGCGCCCCTTCCTGGGCGCTGCTGAATTTCTCCCCCAGGGTGACTTAGTTCCCTTACTGCATCCTCACCGAGATAATATTCAATAGTAAGGCTGCATACATCTCCACCACTGTCTTATTTGGCTGAAGCTGTACAAACTGCTATGGTGCGATCCATTCCAAATGATTGACTCCTTACGATACAAGACCCATCATTCTTGAAGTGAGTGTGGCCCCGATTTTAACTCCAGTTGGATTCCCCGCTCGGGCCTGAGTTAAAATTACAGTTGGGTCTCAATGATGTCATCGGGCTGCAAGGACCCTTTTAGCTCCGGGCGCGGGTCCTTGCTGCCTGTTCAGGAGAGCAGGTTAAAATGGCAGATGTTGATATCATGGCGGCTTTTGGACATGTAAGAGCCAGGGCGATTTTAATTGCCCATCCACCAAGTTTCTGCTGAGCGAGTAGGGTTAAAATCACCCCTTATGGCTGGTGTGTTAGGCAAAAAGCAAGCACGAGGCTCATCGCAATCGAAACTGATTTCAATTAAAACTGATATTAATCATTGTACAGTAGCTCATTACAGCTCGATAGCTGTAAAATACAAATTTGGAAAAGGAAAGAACTTGCAGTTATGCACCAACCTCAGAATGTCCCAAAAATGCTTTACAACCAATGATGTACTTTTGCAGTGTGGTCACTGTTGTAATGTAGGAAATACAGCAGCTAATTTGCGCACAGCAAGCTCCCACAAATTGCAACGAGATAATGACCAGATTAACTGTTATTTTTAATGATATAGGTTCAGGGACAAATATTGGCCAGGACACCAGGGAAAACTCCCCTGCTGTTCTTCGAATGGTGCCTCGGGCTCTTGTATGTCCACCTGAGAAATGGGACCTCGGTTTAACATCGCATCCGAAAGATACCTTCAGCAGTGATGCACTGAGTGTTAGCCTGGATTTCATATGCAAGTCTCTGGAGTGGGACTATGAATTCATGACCTACTGACTCAGAGGTGAGTGTGCTTCCAACTGAGCCAAGGCTCGCACCTAATTATGCCTGAAGTAAGTTTATCAGGTAAAATAACCACAACGGATCAGCAGTAACCAGGTGCTACCCTTCCTGTAGACAGGACGTTTGGAGCCTTAAGATTGTTGTATTTCATAACTTGCACCATATATTCGAGACACAATAAAATGTTTCTTCTGCACAGTACAATTATGCCACAGTTATTCATTTGTGAGCAATCTTAAGAGCTGAATGTTATTACTGCCAGGAGCAATGTTTTTTTTATCAGTGGTGGGAGTCTATGTATTGGCTTTGACACTGGAGGCCCAAGCAGGCGAAGTTTACTTTCAACGTTTTATAACCAGTCCTTGGAACAAAACTCATCATTAGAATTCCATACAGAATACAACAAGGAAATTTAAACAAGTGATATTTGAATCTTATAATTGCAAAGTCCTAATTTATTTTACTCCAGGCATGCCTGTGTTTTTGTTTTATTGTTCGTTCATGGGATGTGGGCGTTGCTGGCAAGGCCAGCATTTATTGCCCATCCCTAATTGCCCTCGAAGGTGGTGGTGAGGTGCCTTCTTGAACCGTTGCAGTCCGTGTGATGAAGGTAGTCCCACAGTGCTGTTAGGGAGGGAGTTCCAGGATTTTGACCCAGCGACGATGAAGGAATGGCGATATACTTCCAAGTCAGGATGGTGTGTGACTTGGAGGGGAACTTGGAGGTGGTGGTGTTCCCATGCGCCTGCTGCCCTTGTCCTCCTAGGTGGAAGAGGTCGCGGGTTTGGGAGCTGCTGCCGAAGAAGCCTTGGCGAGTTGCAGCAGTACATCTTGTAGATGGTACACACTGCAGCCACGGTACGCCGGTGATGGACAGAGTGAATGTTTAAGGTGGTGGATGGGGTGCCAATCAAGCAGGCTGCTTTGTCTTGGATGGTGTCGAGCTTCTTGAGTGTTGTTGGAGCTGCACTCATCCAGGCAAGTGGAGAGTATTCCATCACACTCCTGACTTGTGCCTTGTAGATGGTGGAAAGGCTTTGGGGAGTCAGGAGGTGAGACACTCACTCCAGAATACCCAGCCTCTTATCTGCTCTTGTTGCCACAGCGTGTCAGTGTGGTATCCCTTAACTTAGTTTTGCTGTCTGTCAGAGACGTTAGCGTTGTGATTCTGCCGTAAACAATCTGTCAATAGCAAATATATAAAATGCACAGGGGTAGATTTACAATGTGTCACCGGGTGTAAACTGGCATCGCAGATCGGCTGCCCATTTTAGAGACCGCCCGATTTTCATTCCATCAAAATCAATGGAAATGATAATTGGGCGGTTTCTATAACGGGTAGTTGATTCACAACCAGTTTGCGACCAGGCGCTAATGTGCTGTAGATTATCACTCGATTTCAAAATGGCAGTCACTTTATCACCAGGATAAAATGTTAAGTGTGGGCATTAGCATTCAGCTGTGGCTCAGTGATAGCACTCTCGCCTCTGAGTCAGAATGGTTGTAGGTTCAAATCCCACTCCAAAGACTTGAGCACAAAATTCTGGGTACTACACTTTAGGAAGGATGTCAAGAGAGGGTAGAGTCATAACGGCACAGAAGGAGGCCATTGAGTCCGTGCCGGCTCTCTGAGAGCAATCCAGTCAGTCCCATTCCCCCGCTCTATCCCCGTAGCCCTGCAAGTTTATTTCCCTCAAGTGCCTATCCAGTCTCCCCTTGAAAACATTGAGTGTCTCCGCTTCCACCACTTCCGTCGGCAGCGAATTCCAGGTCATCACCACTCGCTGCGTAAAAAAGATTTCCTCACGTCCCCCCTGTATCTCTTGCCCAAAACCTTAAATCTGTGTCCCCTAGTCCTTGTACCATCAACTAGTGGGAACAGCCTTTCCCCATCTAGCCTATCCAAACCCGTCATAATCTTGTACACCTCTAGCAAATCACCCCTCAGGGGAGATTTACTAGAATGGTACCAGGGATGAGGGACTTCAGTTATATGGAGAGACTAGGGAAGCTGGGCTTGTTCTCCTTAGAGCAGAGAAGGTTAATGGGAGATTTAATACAGGTGTTCAAAATGATAAGGGTTTTGATAGAGTAAATAAGGCGAAACTGTTTCCAGGGGCAGAGGACACAGATTGAAGTTAATCAACACCCTCAGTTAACCTGTACACAGTACAGAAAAGACTAATCCCAAGTGTAAGAGGGATGAACTATGAGAAAAGATTAGAGAAGCTGAAGGCAAAATATTGGAGCTATTCAAAATTTGACTAGATGCCATTCTGGAGTAATTAATGCACTGGAATGGATCTCTTAAATGACAGAGCCCAAAGCCATTTTATGTGGATCGCAGGGAGCGCTGAACTGTCGGAGGTGCCGTCTTTCAGATGAGACGTTAAACTGAGGCTCCACCTGTCCTCTCAGGGGGGACGTAAAAGATCCCATGGTACTATTTTGAAAAAGAGCACAAGAGTTCTCCCCGGTGTCCTGGCCAATATTTATCCCTCAATCAACATCACTGAAACAGACTATGTGGTCATCAGCACATTGCTGTTTGTGTGACCTTGTGCGCAAATTGGCTGCCGCTTTTCCTACATCACAACAGTGACTAGGATTCAAAATGTACTTCGTTGGTTGTAAAGCGCTTTGGGACATCCTGAGGTTGTGAAAGGCGCTATATAAATGCAAGTCTTTCCTTCTTTTTACATGGAGTGTCCTCTCATCCACTGCCAGCAAAAAAACTATTGTGAAAACAAAATGAAACTGCTCACTGATTCCATGACACATAATCTATGTAATTAAACATTTAATATCTGCCATGTGTCTAGCAGTCCCATAAGGCATTGGCCTTGGGCCGCCAGAAAGGTAAGTTGTGGGGCGGGGGAGTCATCGCGGTCACAGAGGGGAGGATCCCAGGGCGGGAACGGCTCTGATTACTTTCGTGGGCCCTGGAGGAGCAGGACTGTTTACCTTTGATGGTCCTCTTCGGTGCAGGCTCCGAGCGAACAGTTCTGACCAAAATTGGCATTCGGAGTTCTATTTATGTCATAGGACCCCAATTTCCATGTTAAAATGGCCTATCACCTGAAACAGACAAGACTCTTTGGACACCCGGCGGTAAGCCCCTTTCAAAATGGCGCTGGCTGCATTGCCAGTTTTAATGGGGCGGTAAGGCTACCGACCCCATTTTGAGGCCGTTTCAGCCCCTTTAACCTCAGGCGAAGGCAGTGAAAATCGACCCTGTGGAATTGTACCACAGTGTGACTGAGTCCCTTCTGAAGAGGAAGAGAGAAAACTGGAGAGGAAAAAATGAAGTAAAATAAATAAAATAAGATCTAGTTAACAGATACAAATGACATATACAACCTCAACAACTTGTATTTATATAGCGTCTTTAACATAGTAAAACACCCCAAGGCGTGTCACTGGAGCATTAGCAAATAAAATTTGACACCAAGCCACATAAAGAGATATTAGGACAGGTGACCAAAAGCTTGGTCAAAGAGGTAGGTTTTAAAGAGTGTCTTAAATGAGGAGCAAGAGGTACAGAGGCGGAGCGGTTTAGGGAGGGAATTCTAGAGCTTAGGGCCTAGGCAGCTTAAGCCACGGCCCCCAATGTGGAGCGATGAAAATCGGGGATATGCAAGAGGCCAGAATTGGAGGAGCACAGATATCTTGGTGGGTCGTAGGGTTGGAGGATGTGACAGAGATATGGAGGGGTGAGGCCATGGAGGAATTTGAAAGCAAGGATGAGAATTTTATAATCAAGGCGTTGCCAGACCGGGAGCCAATGTAGGTCAGCGAGCACAGGGGTGATGGGTGAATGGGACTCGGTGCGAGTTAGGACACGGGCAGCAGAGTTTCTGGATGAGTTTGAGTTTATAGAGGGTGGAAGATGGGAGCATGGCCAGGAAAGCATTGGATGCATTCAGATGTCTGCAGTTATGATGGCCTGAATCCAACTAGATGTCCTGTTTGGTCCAAGTTACTTAAAAGTAAATTGGATGGATTTTTTTTTTACAGTACGTCTACCTGGGTTATTCCTTAAAGTAGTTGATTCAATTTTTATGTAAAATATACTTTTTATATTCTGAATTTTGCTTGTGATGTGCTAAGGGGCTTTGATTGTTATTGTTTGCCCAAACACTAATACAGTCGCGTGTTCTCAATCACTACACTCTTCTCCAATGGGTGACGCGGGTTGTTAACATCGTCCAATCTTTGCGTATAAAAAGAGCGACAGTCCCATGCTGTTATAGTCATTTTCCAATATATTGGAAGATATCCTTTAAAGGCCTTGCTAAGATTATGCATCCTAATGTTTAAAAACACTGAGACCGCCCCCCCCCACCCCACCCCCCCCCTCGCCTCCCGCCAACCCTTTCCTGGTTGTAGCAGCGCACTGTCCTGGTTGGCCTATCATGTAGTAAACTTTATGGGCTGAAATTCCAGTTTTAATGAAATCACCTGTTTTTCTCTGGAATTAATGGCCCTCTAGGGAAATTTGGGAGTGGGTAGCTATAGAACAGGGGATCCCTGAGAATTTTGATTGTGATGCGGAGATGCCGGTGTTGGACTGGGGTGGACAAAATTGAGAGGTCGCACAACACCAGGTTATAGTCCAACAGTTTTATTTGAAATCACAAGCTTTCGGAGCTATCGATTGCTCCTTCCTCAGGTGAAGTAAATTAGATACAGGTTTACTTCACCTAATTTACTTCACCTGAGGAAGGAGCAATCGATAGCTCCGAAAGCTTGTGATTTCAAATAAAACTGTTGGACTATAACCTGGTGTTGTGCGACCTCTCAATTTTGATTGTGCCAGCAGCTTCTTAATCGTGAGCCACAGCCTCAGCCCCCTTACAATAAAAATAAAATCCAACTCGTGGATTTACGTATCTGTCGTGGTTCCAGCCCGGCCCGGTCTGACTCAATAACAATAAAATTGCGAGATGAATTTTCCCTTCAGAGTGGACGTTTACAGCCAGCATGAATGATATCGCAGCACAACCAAAATGAAAAGGGAAGTTTTGTTAAGAGAAGGCAATTGGTCTGGGCGAGGTGTAAAATGAATTTCAGTAGCTCGAAAGACCCACAGGCGCCTTATACCGTTTTTTTCAACCTGCTACTGCCCTGTTTACGATATATATCTATAAACAAGTGCCTTGGGATGCTTTACAATGTCACCAATCTACCTGTCGCAGATGCATCCGTCCATGACAGCATTGGTAGCAGTGACCACCGCACAGTCATTGTGGAGATGAAGTCCCGTCTTCACACTGAGGACACCCTCCATCATGTTGTGTGGCACTAATGCCGTGCTAAATGGGATAGATTCAGAACAGATCTAGCAGCTCAAAACTGGGCGTCCATGAGGCGCTGTGGGCCATCAGCAGCAGCAGAATTATATTCCACCACAATCTGTAACTTCATGGCCCTGTATATCCCTCACTCTACCATTACAATCACTGTCCAAAGGTGAGCCCTTGCACTCAGGCTCTACAATTACTCTCTCCTTAGGATAAAACAGTTGGCAGCTGCAGCTGAGATTGCAGAAGCCATCTGTCACTTCTCCCGATGAGATGAGCCTACACAAACACTTCACAGCTTCTCACCTGCAGAAACATCTAAACCCATTAAAAATTACTTTCCCAACATTTTCTCACCTCTGATACTCACCAGTGTCCCAATGAATCCTTTAAACCACTTCTGCAGCTGTCATCTATAAACAAAAATTACAGTAGACCCACATCACGCCTTACCCTGGCGGGGTTTTCCGACGTCGGGAAGCCCGCAACAGCAGTCAAAAAATTGGAAAAAGCCTCTTAACTGCCTGTTAACTATTTGTTAACAGGCAGTTAAGTGGCTGTAATCCTCTTCCCGCCTCTAGGAGTTGGGACCCTGCACAAATCGGGGACCCGACTCCTGGGAACATTGGTTGGAGGCGGGTTGGGAGTGGGTTTGGGACCCGCTCCCATTTTGGGGGATTTTCCCGGCAGTCCCGCCTCTAGACCCGCCTCCTCAGGGCTGGTAAAATCCAGCCCATGATCTGGTCATTTATTTCATTGCTGTTTGTGGGACATTGCTGCGCGCAAATTGGCTGCGGCGTTTTCCTACATTACAACAGTGCCTACACTCCAAAAAGTACTTCATTGGCTCTAAAGCGCTTTGGGACATCCTGAGGTTGAGAAAGACGCTCTATAAATGCAAGTTGACACTTTCTTTATGCTGATGACCAGCTACTGAATATTTGGGAGGCTAACCTTTGAATTTTGCTTGCTAAGTACAGTTAGCTTGAACTTGGGATGTCAGATCATTAAGAAAACTTGTTCCAACATCAGCCCATTATGCTTTAGTTTTACCCCATCGCATAAAGCAAAAGGAGTCCATCTAGCCTCAATCAGAAAACTGTGCTGCCCACACAGATTGAACTCCATAATAAGAGACAGGAATTGAAGTCATGCAGAGGCTGTTTATTAGAGAGAAGGCCATAGATTGGAAAGATCTCTGCAACTCTCCCCCACACCTTCCCCATTCCCTGCTCCAGTTCTCCCCTCTGGGTTGATGTTCGTGGCCTAGAAATTCCGTTCTCTACGGGTGTGTACGCGCTGTGTACTCACCCGTAGGGCCAATGGAAGTGCCGGTTTTACGCATGCACTGCGCATTGCGCTGGAAACCGGCACTTCCGTTCTCTGCAGAAAGGGCTTCCCAGGTCAAACGCCTGTGCCTGATAGGCAGCGCGTACGTTAGAAACTTCCGTTTTTTTCACACTGGCTTGAGTCCAGCTAAGTCGGGAACAGCTGCGCCTAGAAAAGCAGGCGCAAGGCTTGCTTTTAGCAGGCTAATAGTTCTTGAAAGTTAAAAAAAAAATTTCCATTGATTTATCATTTTAAAATACTTTAAAGAAAGGTAAGTTTATTTTTAGCCCCGCTAAAAACTTTAATTATTTTTTTCAAAAATTTACATTTTTGTTTAAAATAGTTAATTATGTAATTTATAGTCATTTTAAAAATGTGATTTTTAAAAAAATTTATTTGAAGTTTTACTTATGTTTTGGGGCTGATCTCTATTCATATATTTGACAGGTCTTCCTGTCAAATCTATGAACGGAGATTCCCTGCTCTGATTGGCTCCCCATGGCCCACGTGATCCCAGGGACGCTGCGATCCGCCTGCGCCCCTGGGATACGCGTGCCCTGCACACCAGCAGTTTGTAGAGGCACAGCAACGGAATTCTGCGCCTCCCGGGAGCAATCCGGTCCAGGCGCAGATTTTTCCGAATCGCAGCCCTCCGCCTGTGGGAGGGCTGCGAACGAAATTTCTGGGCCAATAGGTTTTGCTGCACTCAGAATTACCTATTAGAGTAGGTTTCATTTAAATGAAAAGCTACAGAAGAACTTAATCTCTGAGAAAATGCCCAGGTCTAATTAAAAAAAGACACAGAAAGGAAAAGTAAAAAAAAATAGAAACTTTGACATTTTTAAAACCTCTTAAAACAATTCACAACCTGAAGGAATAAGACTCCACACTTTTAATTGGTCACTTTCTGGGCAAGAGAGGTTGATTGGCAGCCAGAAACAATTATCACATCATTAAAAGGTTACTTACGCTGATAATTACCAGACTTAACTTTCTGTGGCGAGTTTAATGGGCAATTAATATGCCCATGAAAATCACAGGGAGGTTATGTGCGAGATGCCATTTTCGTGAAGCTACCGGCAGAGCGGCACAAATCGTCCAGCAACTAACAGGGTATCTCTTCCTTGCTACAAGTTGCTAGCTGATTTGCACATTAATAACAGCGTGCGTCGTTCAGACACCGTTATTATTACAGAAAAATCTGGCCCATGATGTTTATCTAGCTGGTCCAGTTAAACATGCAGGTGCATCAAGCAGTTAGGAAGGCAAATGGTATGTCGGCCTTCATTGCAAAAGGATTTGAGTACAGGAGCAAGGATGTCTTATGACAGTTATACAGGGCCTTGGTGAGACCATACCTGGAGTACTGTGTGCTGTTTTGGTCTCCTTACCTAAGAAAGGATATACTTGCCATAGAGGGAGTGCAGCGAAGGTTCACCAGACTGATTCCTGGGATGGCAGGACTGTCGTATGAGGAGAGATTGGGTCGAGTAGGCCTGTATTCACTGGAGTTTAGAAGAATGAGAGGGATCTCACTGAAACGTATAAAATTCTGACAGGGCTAGACAGACTAGATGCAGGGAGGATGTTTCCCCTGGCTGGGGGGTCTAGAACGAGGGGTCACAGTCTCAGGATATGGGGTAGGACATTTAGGACTGAGATGAGGAGAAATTTCTTCACTCAGAGGGTGGTGAAACTGTGGAATTCTCTACCACAGAAGGCTGTGGAGGCCAAGTCACTGAATATATTTAAGAAGGAGATAGATAGATTTCTAGACACAAAAGGCATCAAGGGGTATGGGGAGAGAGTAGGAATATGGTATTGAGATAGAGGATCAGCCATGATCATATTGAATGGCGGAGCAGGCTCGAAGGTCTGAATGGCCTACTCCTGCTCCTATTTTTCTATGATTCTATTCTATTTTTCTATGTTTCTAAACTTCTGATGAATGGTGACCCCCAAATGTCTTTTGATGATGGAGGGGACTCAGTGATAGTGGTGCTATTGAAGGCCAGGAGAAGATGACCAGGTTTTCTCTTGTTCGAGATGGTCATTACCAGATACTTCTCTGGTGCAAATATTTTGCATGAGGGAATGGGTGTTCCCCAGGGGCAAGGGGCAGGAATGTCAACCCTAAAGCTTCCACTCACCTTAAGGACAAAAACCAATGAGATTGAACGATTGGGAAATAAACACAGGAAGGACTGAGCAGGAGGATGAATTATAGTGGGTGAATGTCAGATCAGGAACAGAAAGAGAAATAAAGAGAGGGAAAGAAAGATTGAATTGAGAGACAGAAAAAAAAGAGACAGAAAGGAAAAGTAAGAAAAAAATAAACTTCAAATTTGACATTTTTAAAATCTCCCTGAAAAGTTCAAAACCTGAAGGAATGAGACTCCATACTTGTAATTGTTAATTTTCAGTGCCAGAGAGGTTGATTGGCAGTAATGAACAATTATCACATCGTTAAAAGGGTGCTTACACTTGTAATGACTCGACTTAAAGTTCCATGTTGAATTTGCTGTGCAATTAATGGACAAATACAGCAAGTTCCTAAAAAAAAAGGGGAGGTTAAGGGCAAGATGCCGCTTTTGTGAAGCTAATGGTGGAGCAGCGAAACTTGGACAGCAACTTTTGGATATTCACATTTAAACGCGCATCTACTCCTCGCCTGAAGTTGCTGTACCATTTACTCATAAATAAAGACGAGCGCCATTAGCCTTGCCTATATTTTGACAGCGTGCTCTGGCCTAATAGCCACTCCCGCAGCATCCTTGCACTCTGGCTGCAGTGGGTACTATTTACAGGAAGCAGTAACCCACCAAGATTTTTTTATACCTCAGAATATGTTGCAGCATTCAGCTGGTCATACAGCATCTGTGGAGAGAGGAAGGTAGGGATGATTGACCTGCTAATGCAAGTTAAAGAGTCGGGGCTGCAATCTGATCTCTGACTCGTGCTACACCTTTTCAGCCCTTTGAACTTGCTTGCAGTAAAACTATTGAAGAAAAAATACTAAGGCCCTCAAAAAGGTAAAGAAATTTGCACATTACTCCTCAGCAAAGTAAATATTTCATTGCAACTGTCATCTGCACGAAAAAGCAAGAATCTGCAACTATTAGGGAAGTAAGTTAAAGAGACCTATAGTGTCAGCTGTGGCTCAGTGGGTAGCACACTCACTTCTGAGTCAAAAGGTTGTGGGTTCAAGTCTCACTCCTGGGACTTGAGCACATAAAGCTAGGCTGACACTCCAGGGGAGTGCTTGACGGAGTGCTGTACTGTCAGAGGTGCCGTCTTTCGGATGAGACGTCTGCTCTCTCAGGTGGATAAAAGTGAGAAGTCGCACAACACCAGGTTATAGTCCAACAGTTTTATTTGAAATCACAAGCTTTCGGAGCGGCTGCTCCTTCGTCAGGTGAAGTCCGAAGGAGCAGCCGCTCCGAAAGCTTGTGATTTCAAATTAAACTGTTGGACTATAACCTGGTGTTGTGCGAACTCTCAGCTGGATGTAAAAGATCCCATGGCACTATTTCGAAGAAGAGCAGGGAGTTATCCCCAGTGTCCTGGCCAATGATTTATCCCTCAACCAACATAACATAAAACAGATTATCTGGTCATTATCACAGTGCTGTTTGTGGGACCGTGCTGTGTGCAAATTGGCTGCCATGTTTCCCACATTACAACAGTGACTACACTTCAGTAGTACTTCATTGGCTGTAAAGCGCTTTGAGATGTCTGGTGGTCGTGAAAGGCGCTATATAAATGCAAGTCTTTCTTACTTTCTATTGGCTCCATTCCTAAAACAACCAGTAAAACTTTACAAGATCCTGATGAAACTCTGAGCACTACCGCCTTTAGCTATTTCCTTACCCAGTGGGGATTAACAATTATATTTATGTACATTTTTGTCTCAGCTTTCATTTTTTTCTTCAAATCAGATGCTGAAAATTATAGTATTTTTGATCAAAGTGTACCAGCTCCATAAGGCAATAATCTCAAGCTTAGAACATTGAATTCAAATCTGCAGCTAATGCAGAAAACAATTAATTTGCTTTTGAAAGGTAAGCGTGAGAATCTGGAACTCCCTCTTTAGATTAGTCTGAAGGTAGTGAAACAGTTCAAAAGCAACAATCATTCGATATATGCTTGAAAAATTTGCAAGGCTATGGGGAAAGAGCAGGGGATGGGAGTAGTTGGATAGCTCTTTCAAAGAGCCGGCACAATGGGCAGAATGGCCTCCTTCTGAGTTGTAAGATTCTAGGATTCTATGAACAAGACTGGAGGGAATTCTTCTTTTAATGGAAATCAGGAGAATGCCGTGGATTTTCCTGAAATTATTCACCACTAACAAAATGGGCAAGTCTAACACATGCGATTTCTGAGGATGCGATTGTGTTAGATACATTTCTCATTCCCATTTTGTCATTCAGAGTGAAGTTTGAGTGTTAGATTGAGCAAGATTCATTTAAATGCTTTAAGTCAGTTCCCCAGAGACTCTGGCGCTAATTAGAAATAATCCTCAGCACCAACATTTCATCAGCCAGTGGCTTATAAGGGTGCGAGAAACTAGTGTTTGTCTCGTATTCATTTTGAAAAGAGGGATTTATGTTGTCAATCTCAAACATCAGCAGTAATTGCAATTCCTGAAGGGAACAAAAGAATGGATTCTCCAGTTCCAAAAATCTCATTGTAAGTCAGCAAGTTAGGGTCCTAATTGTAGTCGTGTTTATGATAATGCACGTCCGACATCCTATTGCAGCCACAATCATCCAGCAAGCATGTTGATCTTCAAGTGGGGGAGCTTTAAAGAAAATTCAGGTAAACTCAGATTACTCAACAAGATATCTTCAGCACAATTTAAACAGGGAGAATATATATCTTGAAACACATGGGAATAGTTCCATATTTATGATGTATGGCGATGTTCTACTTCTGAATCAAAACTATTATCTGAATTGCAACTATTATAACAACTTCTTGCATTTATATGGTGCCTTTTAATGTAGTAAAACATCGCAGGGAGCTTCACAGGAGTGTTAACCAGGCAAAAATTGACACTGAGCCAAAGAAGGAGACATTAGGACAAGTTACCAAACACTTGGTCAAAGAGGTAGATTTTAAGCAGCACCTTAAAGGAGGAGAGAAAGGTGGGGAGTCAAAGGGGATTGGGGAGGAAATTCCAAAGCTTAGGGCTTAAATGGAGGAAAGCACGGCAGCCAACGCTGGTGCAAAGGAAGTGGGGATGGACAAGTGGCCAGAGTTGGAGAAATGCGGAGTTCTTGGAGGGTTGTAGGGCTGGAGGAGGTTACAAAGATAGAGAGAGGCGAGGCTATAGAGGGATTTGAACACAAAGATTTTTAAATCGAGGTGCTGGTAGACCAAGAGACACGCCAAGCACAGGGGTGGTAGGTGAACGGGACTTGTTGCAATGTTATGATACGGGCAGCAGAGTTTTGGGTGAGCTCAAGTTTATGGAGGGTGGAAGATGGGAGGCCGGCCAGGAGAGCGTTGCCATATTTACTCAAGTATTAGGTAACCTGCATATTAAACAACCACAGAGAAAAAAAAAATTCATGACCCCGATATGACCATGACAGAGCTACCACCAACCAAAATTCTTCTCTTCATGTCGGCCTACAACCACAAGTATATTTTGGGCTGCAATGGGAACTGAATATCAGGCGCTGTGTATAACGGGCGACTGCTCCGACACCGCCCGCTTTGCGCCACAGCCCGAGACGGATTTCGAGGCCTTGCTCTCTGTTCTTTCTCATTTTAGTCAGTGAATTCCTGTCAACTGTTGCTTTATCCTTTGTTGCCTTCTTATCACAGTGGCCCGTATTTTCTGATCGCAGGCCTCCCGCGGGCGGAGGCCTGCGATCTGGAAAAATCTGCGCCCTTACCTGAGGGCTCCCGGGACGCACACGCTTCCAATGCTGGGCCTCACCAAACTTGAAGTGCGCAGGGCCCACGTATCCCAGAGGCGCAGGTAGTTCGCAGCGTCCCTGGGATCACGTGGGCCATGGGGAGCCAATCAAAGAAGGGAATCTCCCTTCATACACTTGACAGGAAGACCTGTCAAATATATGAATGGAGATCACCCCAAAAACATAGTAAAACTTAAAATACATTTTTTTTAAATCACATTTTTAAAATGACTTGAAATTACAATAAATTAAGTATTTTAAACAAAAATGTAATTTTTTGAAAAAAATAATTAAGTTTTTTACGGGGCTAAAAATAAACTTACCTTTTTTAAAGTATTTTTAAATGATAAATCAGTGAATTTAAAAAAAAACTTTTTTCAACTCTTATCCTTACGCCTGCTTTTACCAGGCGTAAGAATTGTAAGGGTTTTCTGCGGGCGGAGGGTCTCCAAAAAGCGGAACTATCCGCCCGCAGAGGCCCTTCTCCAGGGCAGCCGGAGGATCTGTCAAGACCATTCTTGACAGATCGGAAATGCCAGTTTTCAGCACATGCGCTGTGCATGCCTAAAACCGGCATTTCCGATGTCGCTACGGGTGGGTACACAGCGCGTACCCACCCGTAGGGATCGGAATATCTGGGCCAATGTGTTGAGTGAGGGGACCTCATTTCATTCCACCTCCCTCAATTTGGAAGAGCATGAAATATCCCTTGGTATGACCTTTCTCCCATTACATTCATCGTGTTTTATTTATATCAGGTAAATTCCATGCTACTGTATTGCTTCAACGCATGGGAAGAATAATATTTACTACAAAATATAAATGAGCAGACACCTTGGGGTAAAAATTCAGTTGGTTGCGCCTCCCGTTAGCGCCTTAAATGGGCGCTAATGGGGCGTTAAGGCGCTAACGCCCGGGCGCAGCGCTGTTTGCGCCGCTCGAGAACTTAACTTGAGATTGTGCGGCAGCGCTAAAACTTACCGCTGCGACCACCTGCGCGCGCAGATTGTGACGTCAGTCCGTGGTGCAACGCCCTTGGGGCGCCCCGGAGCGGAAATTGAGTGGCGCCCCCTGCCTTACCGCCTGGCGCTTCCAACGACCGGAAGACTGGAACGTTATCAATCGGTCTGGGGCTGGGGGGGGCGCTATTTAAAGGGGGCCTCTTCCTGTCTTTTTCTGTGGTCGACATTTATGCACCACTCGTTCTGAGAGAGAGAGAGAGATTCGGAGAGAGAGAGAGAGAGACTTCTACATTGACTCAACGCTTTGTGAGGTAGTTTTGCCTAGTTCATCCTAACTTTGCTGCTACTTTCGTTGCTGTACCTCATTACTTTTCTGGCAAAGAGAAGATGGGGGCTGCAATGATTGGGGGCGTCGTCCTGCTCCAGCTCAATCGGAGCAGAGTGAGACGCAGACAGAGAGTGGCAATGATGGCCAGACGGAGGAGGGCCATCAGGCGCATGTACAGGAGAGCTTACCCTCCCAGGGTATATCGTGAACAGCTCTCCTACATCCACATGTCCGAGGAGCTGTGTTTGCGAAGGCTGCGATTCAGCAAGGAGGTGGTCACTGAGCTCTGCTACCTGCTGCAGCCAGATCTGCAGCCTCAGCTGAGGTCCAGGACGTCTCTGTCGGTGGCAGTGAAGGTCACAGTGGCTTTGAACTTCTACGCCACTGGCTCATTCCAAGCTGCTGTTGGGGACCTCGCCAATATCTCCCAGTTTGCGGTGCATCGCTGCATCCGGCAGGTCACCAATGCCCTCTTCACAAGGAGACGAGACTTCATCTCCTTCCCTATGACCCCAGACAAGCAGCATGACCGTGCTATGGGCTTTGCGAGGGTAGCGGGCTTCCCCATGGTGCAGGGCGCCATTGACTGCATGCATGTGGCTTTGCGTGCTCCGCGAGAGAATGCAGAGGAGTTCCGGAACAGAAAGGGGTTCCATTCCTTGAATGTGCAGTTGGTCTGTGACCACAGACAGGTGATTCTCGCTGTCAATGCCCACTATCCGGGCAGCTGCCACGATGCTTTCATCCTGCGCCAGAGTACTGTGGCAGAAATTTTCGAGGCACCGCATCAGCCAGTCGGTTGGCTTCTGGGGGACAAGGGGTACGCATTGAGCACCTGGCTGATGACACCGCTCCGTGCGCCAAACACCCCTGCTGAGCTGCGGTACCAGGAAAGCCAACAAGCAACGAGGAACATTATTGAGCGCACAATCGGCGTGCTCAAACAACGATTCCGCTGTCTGGACCATTCCGGAGGAGCCCTGCAGTACTCGCCTGAGCAAGTTTCCAAATTCGTAGTGGTGTGCTGCATGTTGCACAACATGGCAATCCTCAGGACGCAGCCAATGCCACCAGGCCTTGCAGCACCACAAGAGGAGGAGGAGGAAGAGGAGGAACAGGCCGAGGACGATGATCAGCAGCAGCACCAAGGCAGGAGGGCGGCCCACAATGGTCAAACTGCAAGGGCCGTCCGTCAACGACTAATAGCAAGCCGCTTCTAGGGCCCCTGCCAGTGCTACAAACACGAATCAACCCAGCACGCAACCCCTAAGCCGGCCAAGGCACCAATAATTCCAACCACCAGCCATGTATATTTTGAATACAGAAACTTATTTATTGTACAAACTCTGTGTGTGTCAATTCCTCATGACAAACTCATAGAAATAAACACAAAAAAACAGTCAATAACATAACTGGTTCTCACAACCTGGAGATAATGTCCAAAACACTAAACAAAAGTTGGGCCATGAACCTCGGCCTTTAATAAAAAAATGACCAGCATTTTGGCACACCTCCTACTTTTTGCCCTTCGAGGGTGATCTCCTTCCCTTGCGCACTTCCCCCCTTCTAACCCTACTGCTCCTCCGTAATGGGACCTCAGTGGCTGCAGCAAGGCTGGTGGAAGGCTGCTGCTTGTCACACCCTGACACTGCAGATGCCCCTGAAGGACGGCCTCGACCACTTCTGGGCCTGGAGGGCCCGGCTGCAGACTGCACCAACTCTGCATGGGCGGCAGCAGTCTGTCCTACAGGCGGTGGCAAGTGCAGTGGAGAAGTGACAGTGTTGGCAGCAGGAATGCTGTCATCGTGAGAGAGGACAGCAACTCCCTGCTCGCCCGACACACTGGCACTCCCACGGGGCAGCACTTCAGCATCCGGAGCAATTTGCCTGAGAACAGATTGCTGGCCTGCTGCGGCGCGGTGACAGCCCCGGGGACATGTGCACGAACCATCGAGGATGGCAGCAGTCAGTGCTCGCGTGGCCTCAATCTGAGTCTGCATGAGAGCAGGCTCAGATGGGTTCCTGGCAGCCAGTGACTGAATTGCAGCAGTAAGCTTTAGTGTGGCATCCGCCTGTGCTACAGCGAAGTGCTCCACACTCCTTGCCAGTGCCTCAATGCATTCGGGCACCCTTCCCACTGCACCCATGAGCTCAGTGTGCATGACCACCGCCTGGCTGTTCATTTCTGCAATCAGCCGCTCCTCCTCTGCGTCCATTGCATTAGGAGTGTCTGGCATACTCTCCCTCTGGGGAGAAGGCTCCCGTTCTTCCCTCCCCCCCCCATGGCGTTGCTGCAGCCCGCTGGGTCCTGAAACTTCACCATCATCAGCCCCTTCCCCCCTGCTCCCCCGTTCTTCCCTCCCCCCCCCATGGCGTTGCTGCAGCCCGCTGGGTCCTGGAACTTCACCATCATCAGCCCCTTCCCCCCTGCTCCCCTCCGGGGAAGGCGTGTTCCCAGTGTGGCCATGGGCTTCCTCGGGAGAGGGTGGCACTGATGCTCCGGCTTCCTCTTCCTCCTCAGCTGCAGCATCACTCCCAGTGGCAGCTTCAGGGACCATCTCCTCAGCTGGTGAATCACCATCTGAAAGCAGGGAGGTACAAGAGTGGCTTTAGCGTGAGGACAGGGTGGCAGTAAGGGAGGAATAAGTGCAGCGAGTTAGCAAGTTGGATTGAAAGTGTCAAAGGCTGGTATTGTGAGGGACAAGTGGAAGGACAGAGGACAAAAAGGTGATGACCTTACCATTGCTGTCCACAACGGGGTCGGCGTCTCCAGTGGCGACGGGACCGATCACCCGGCTTGCCACAATCCTGTGGACGCGCTCCTCCAGATCGCTGAGGGGTTGCAGCTGAAGCCGCCCTCCACCCGTCCGTTGCTGCTGTCTCCGATTATGAGCCAGCTTAGCCTGCAAGAAAAAGGACAGCATCTGAGTCAATATACAGCCATGGTCTTGCCTGATGTGCCTCCCATAGGTGAATAGCCCTTACAATATGCAGCCATGGTCTTGCCTGATGTGCCTCCCATAGGTGAATAGCCCTTACTGTATGCAGCCATGGTCTTGCCTGATGTGCCTCCCATAGGTGAATAGCCCTTACTGTATGCAGCCATGGTCTTGCCTGATGTGCCTCCCATAGGTGAATAGCCCTTACTGTATGCAAAGTGTGGAATGTGTGTGTGTGTTTGATGAAAGGGCCATAGGTGTTGCATGAGTGTTGTGCATTGGGGTTTTAAGACCCTCTGGCCATAGAGTGAGGTTGAGATGGAGGGATGGAGAGGTATTGAGAAAAAGCCACTCACCCTGACGACCCGAGTGAGGTCGTTGAACTTTTTGCGGCACTGGACATGGGTCCTGGGCACCATGCTCCTGGAGGAGACGCTCTGAGCCACCTCCCTCCACACTCTTCTGAACTCGCGTGGCAAAGGCCTCCTGCCACTCTCTGGGAACAGCATGCATCGTCTGCGCTCCACTGCGTCAACCAGAGCATCCAAGGCCCGCTCGGTGAAGCGATGAGCGCGTTCTCTCACCCTCTCCATGCTTGGCAGCAAAATGGATTACAGGTCTCTCCAGGCTGAGATTCAAGGCTGCAATGAGCAGGGTGTGGCTGGGGAGCAAGTGGCCCCCCCCGCTTTAAGAAGTGTCCGGCGCCAGTGTGTCTGTATTCCCTCGCTAACTGGCAGCAGCTGCGCTGCGCTCATGCGCTGAGTTAGCGCCTCACTCCTAGGCCTTTGCGCCTTAAGAGAGGTGTGCAGCGCCTAATTTAGCGCTCCACTCACCTCCCGGGGGGGTAAAAGTGAAGTTTCCTGTCAGTGCCGATAATTAGCGCCAGGCGCTAATATTTGCGCGCGGACGATATTTGCGCCCCAAATGGGGCGCGACCTAATTTCTACCCCCTTGTATTTTGTATTTGTGAAAGGATCGCAACCTAAACTCAAACCCCCCCCTATTAAAGGAAACAGCTAAGGAAGTCCCAGTGATCATTTGTACAGTCATTTGCGAATGACACAGGCATTGCTACACATCACTGCAAGCTTCGATGGCCTTTCTAAAATTGTTGTTACGTACTTACAATTGGATGAGGTCAACCCTAACAAGCCGATGGAAAGGAAATAAAGAGCTTGCCTTACAAAATGATATTACTGTACTGTCATTCAAAAAAAATGCTTACCATCAGCATTTACAGGGTTATTCATTTTCATTTTTTTTCATACAGTTTTGTTATTCTGAGAACACAGGCATCATTCCCACAACATTGGCATGGCAACAGGAAGACTTGGGCGATGAGAATTGAAAATGGCCGTATCGGGGATGGGAGCTTTAGCAGTGCTCCAGGGGTATTCTGGCCCTTCTACTGCTTAGCTATTGTGAAGTGATATGGAGGAGGCTGCGTTTTGGGGAATTTGTTAGCAAGCCTCGGGCATCAGACCTGTCATTTTATTTGTTAAATTTATTCTTTAAAAAGTAAGTGCCCACTCACTTCCCCAACCCCACCAAAGGAAATGAAAGGGCCCTAGGCATTGGTGAGAGCTCACCTTGAGCTTTTGTTATTGGTCTATTCGCTGGGTAGCTGCTTTTTGCCGTTTATTTTTGTATGATTGACGCTACTTATTTTAGCCGTTTTCTTTCGGCTGTACTAAATATGATTTTTCTGAGGGCTTTTCAGTTTAGAGTTATAGGGGGATAAATTCAGTTGGTTGCGCCTCCCGTTAGCGCCTTAAGAGGGCGCTAATGGGGCGCAAAGCAGCTAGCGCCCGGGCGCAGCGATGTTTGCGCCGCTCGCGAACTTAACTAGACATTTTGCGGTGGCGCTAAACACTACCGCCACGATCTCCTGCGCCGGCAGATCGTGACGTCAGTCGAGTGTGCAACGCCCCGGTATCGCCCCGGAGTGGATATTGAGTGGCGCCCCCTGCCTTACCGCCTGACGCTAGCAACGACAGGTTGAGAGGAGCGTTCTGCAGTCATGAAGGGACTGGGGGAGCGCCATTTAAAGGTGACCGCTTCCTGCCTTTTATTGTTGGTGCCATTTTTTAAATACGCATTCTGAGAGAGAGAGAGAGAGACATCTGGAGAGATTCAACGTTGTGTGAAGGAGTTTTAGGTACTGAGCAGCACTTTGCAGGTTCATTTTGATTTGCCATTCCTTGTATCGATTTAGAAGAGACTGTTGGGGCTGCACTCTAAGCTCTTTCCCTGGTTCTCTCCATTGTTCTTTCCAGCAGATTTGATGTGCAGGTCTCTCCAGGCCGGGATTCAAGGCTGCAATGAGCAGGATGTGGATGGAAAGCAAGATCAACCATCCCCTTTAAGAACTGGCCGGTGCCATTGAGTGTGTGTTCCATTGCAGACTAACATCACATGAGCTTCGCCAGCGCTCTGAGTTTGCGGCTCGCTCCTCGGCCTTTGTGCCTTAAGACAGGTGTGAAGCGCCTGATTTAGCGCTCCAATCACCTCAGGGGTCGATAAAAGTGAAGTTTCCAGTCAGTGGCGATAATTAGCGCCAGGCGCTAATTTTTGCGCCCGGGCGATATTTGCGCCCCAAATGGGGCGCGACTGAATTTTTCCCCCACAGAAAGAGGCCCTTCGGCCCATCGTGTCCGCGCCGGCCATCAAGCCCTGTCTATTCTAATCCCATTTTCCAGCACTTGGTCCGTAGCCTTGTATGCTATGGCGTTTCAAGTGCTCATCTAAATGCTTCTTGAATGTTGTGAGGGTTTCTGCCTCTACCATCCTTTCAGGCAGTGAGTTCCAGATTCCAACCACCCTCTGGGTGAAAAGGTTTTTCCTCAAATCCCCTCTAAACCTCCTGCCCCTTACCTTGAAACTATGCTCCCTGGTTATTGACCCCTCTACTAAGGGGAAAAGTTACTTTCTATCTACCCTATCTATGCCCCTCATTATGTTGTACACCTCAATCAGGTCCCCCCTCAGCCTTCTCTGCTCTAAGGAAAACAACCCCAGCCTGTCCAGTCTCTCTTCCTAGCTGAAGCGCTCCAGCCCAGGTAACATCCTGGTGAATCTCCTCTGCACCCTCTCCAATGCAATCACATCCTTCCTATAGTGTGGCGACCAGAACTGCACACAGTATTCCAGCTGTGGCCTAACTAGCGTTTTGTACAGCTCCATCATAAGCTCCCTGCTCTTATATTCTATGCCTCGGCTAATGAAGGCAAGTATCCCATATGCCTTTTTAACCAGCTTATCTACCTGTCCTGCTGCCTTCAGGGATCTATGTATATGCACACCAAGGTCCCTCTGATCCTCTGTCCTTCCTAGGATCCTACCATTCATTGTGTATTCCCTTGCCTTGTTTGTCCTCCCAACATGCATCACCTCACACTTTACAGGGTTAAATTCCATTTGCCACTGTTCTGCCCATCTAACCATCCCGTCTATATCGTCCTGTAGCCTGAGGCTTCCCTCCTCGCTATTTACCACTCCACCAATTTTCGTGTCATCTGCAAACTTACTGATCATACCTCCTACATTCATATCTAAATCATTAATGTACACTACAAACAGCAAAGGACCCAGCACCAATCCCTGCAGTAGACCTAGTCACCCCTCGAAAAATTCAATGAAATTGGTCAGACATGATCTCCCCCTGACAAAGCCATGCTGACTATTCCTGATTAATCCCTGCCTCTCCAAGTGGAGACTAATTCTGTCCCTCAGAATTTTTTCCAATAATTTCCCGACCACTGATGTTAGGCTCTTTGGCCTGTAATTCCCTGGTTTATCCCTACTACCCTTCTTGAATAATGGTACTATGTTAGCTGTTCTCCAGTCCTCTGGCACCTCCCCTGTGGCCAGAGAGGTTCTAAAAATTTGTGTCAGAGCCCCTGCAATCTCCTCCCTTGCCTCACACAGCAGCCTGGGATACATCCCATCAGGGCCTGGGGATTTATCCACTTTTAAGCCCGCTAAAACCGCTAGTATCTCCTCCCTCTCAATTCTAATTTGTTCAAGTATATCACAATCCCCCTGCCTGATTTCTATGCCTACATCACCTTTCTCCATAGTGAACACAGATGCAAAATATTCATTTAAAACCTCACCCACATCTTCCGGCTCTACACACAGATTGCCACTTTGGTCCCTAATGGGCCCTACTCTTTCCCTGGTTATCCTCTTGCCCTTAATACACTTATAAAACACCTTGGGATTTTCCTTTATTTTGCCCGCCAGTGTTTTTTCATGCCCCCTCTTCGCTCTCCTAATTTCTTTTTTAAGTACCCCCTTGCACTTTCTATACTCCTCTAGGGCTTCCACTGTTTTTAGTCCTTTGTATCTGCCAAAAGCCTCCCTTTTTTTCCTAATCCATTCTTGTATATCCCTTGACATCCATGGCTTGTTGGTCCCACCCTTGACCTTTACGGGAACATGTTGACGTTGTACTCTTTCTATTTCCTTTCTGAAAGACTCCCATTGCTCTGATGTGGATTTTCCAACAAGTAGATGATCCCTGTCCATTTCGGCCAGATCCTGCCTTATCATATTAAAATCGGCCTTCCCCCAATTTAGAACCTTTATTTCCGGTCCATCTTTGTCCTTTTCCATGACTACCTTAAATCTCACCGAATTATGGTCACTGTCACCAAAATGCTCTCCTACTGACACATCTACCACTTGCCCGGCTACATTCCCCAGAATTAGGTCCAGTACCGCCCCCTCTCTTGTAGGATTTTCTACATGCTGGCTCAAAAAGCTCTCCTGGATGCACTTTAAGAATTCCGCACCCTCTAAGCCTTTCACACTCTGACTATCCCAGTTAATATTGAGGAAGTTGAAATCCCCTACTATTATTACCCTATTATTTCTACACTTCTCTGAGATTTACCTACATATCTGTTCCTCTATCTCCCCCTGACTGTTTGGGGGCCTATAGTACACTCCCAGCAAAGTGCTTGCCCCCTTTTTGTTTTTAAGTTCTACCCATATGGCCTCATTAGAGGAACCTGCTAAGATATCATCCCTCCTTACAGCAGCAATTGACTCCTTGATTAATATTGTGACACCCCCTCCTCTTTTACACCCCCCTCTGTCTCGCCTGAAGATTCTATACCCCGGAATATTGAGCTGCCAGTTTCCTTTTCCTAAAAAGGATAAAATCAGAGCAATATCAGAACCAAGAACTGATACAGTGTCCCATGGTACCTCTGCATGTCAGGCAATTTCAGTGTTATTTGACTGAGCAATGAACGGTCTCTCTCTGTATAATGGTTAAGGAAAATAAAATAACTTTTTGATTTCAGAGAAAGCATTGGTATTAAAAATTTAAGACACTTGGCCTAGAAATTCGTCTCGGGCTGCGGTGTAAAATGGGCAGTATTGCGTCGGCCGCCCATTATAGGCAGCACCTGATATCAGACGCTGGGTATAACGGGCGGCCGATCCGATACCGCCCGTTTTACGTCACCACCCAAGACGAATTTCTAGACCAAGATGTAGGACTATCATGCAAAGACGTCACTGAGTTTCTTGCTCATTTTGCATATTTTTAATGTTGTATTGGTGGATCCGAATAAGCATATGGTTATGCTGATAGAGTTAGGTGAAATAGGGTGGGAGGAGGCTCGTGTGGAGCATGTACACCGGCATAGACCAGCTGGGCCGAATGGCCTGTTTCTGCGCCTGTTCTATGTAACATAAATGTCAGAAGTGTCCACTGGAATGAGGGAGGGTTATTAGGTTCACATCAAAAACTGGAACCCTAATACAAAAAGAATAAAACTGCTCCCTTTTGGAGTTCCGCTTTGTGAATTCACTTAACTTACCTAATTGCCTTTGTATTTTGGGCTCAATGATTCTAATCACATACTTATATAATTAACCCATTTCAGTCATTGGCCCAGAAATTAGGCTCCCTGGCTTCCCGCGGGTGCAAGGATCGTGCGCACACCTACCTACCGCGCCTGCCGTTGACCTCTGGGCCCATGGGGACTTCAGCTCCTGGGCCTGCTCCAAGTGCCGGCGCGCAGTGCTTGCGTGTCCCAGGGGCGTAGTTAGTGCGATGCATCCCCTGGGATCACGTGGGCCATGGAGAGCCAATGGCAGCAGACCATCTTTCATTCATAGATTTGACAGGAAGAACTGTCAAATCTATGAATTGAAATCGGCCCGAAAACAACAGCTAAACTTCAAATACATTTTTTAAAAAACCATCACATTTTTAAAATAACCATAAGTTAAATAAATTAACTACTTTAAACAAAAATTAAAATTTTTGAAAAAATTAAAATACTTTTTAACAGTGCTAAAAATAAACTTACCTTTCTTTAAAGTATCTAAAGAAGATAAACCTGTTGAAATTTTTTTTAAATTGTAATTAATTAACCACTTACCTTGTTGAAAACAGGTCTTGCGCCTCCTTTTTAAAAGCGCAGCTTCTTCAATACTTACCCTCCTGGAGAAACCTGAAAAAAAACCTAAGTTTGCTGCGTGCGCGCAGCCTCTACCGCGCAAGCGGTTCACCTCTGAACTGCTCCCTTCACGAGACCGGAAGTTCCGGTTTCCCGCGCATGCGCAGTGCATGCAGGAAATCGGCACATCAGGAGGCCTTACGGGTGAGTACACAGCGCGTACTCACCTGGCAAGTGCCGAATTTTTGGCCCATTATCGCACTACAGGCTGTGGCTTACAAAGCCAGCGCCAATGAAATAAAGACCATGCATCAGAAATCAGATTACTGATGGGAAATGTAGCGCGCTTGTGAGGAAAAAAGTGACTTTGGATCTATGGTCGAGCATCCCCGCTTTTAATCGCTCAACTATTGGTGGTCGTGTCTTCAGCTGCCGAGGCCCTAAGCTCAGGAATTCCCTCCCTAAACCTCTCCGCCTCTCCACCTCTTTTTCCTCCTTTAAGATGCTCCTTAAAATCTACCTCTTTGGCCAAGTTTTTGGTCACCTGTCCTAATATCTCCTTATGTGGCTCAGTGCCAGATTTTGTTTGATAACGCTGCTGTGAAGCTCCTTGGGATGTTTTACTATGTTAAAGGCGTTATATAAATGCAGGTTGTTGTTGTTGTTATGGTTCCCAACGTTTTCTATCACTGGGGTTTTACTCGTGTCATTTCTGCGTCTGTTATAGACTAATTCATAAGAGATTGATTGTTGGCTTTTCCATGAGTGAACATTAAATAACAGTGATTTATTCATTTATTTGACATGTGAAGTGAATCCCCACAGTCCGGTTTTAGTAAAAAGGAGCACAGAACTGGCAGCTGGCCTTGGGGTCTTGTGGCCACTGTTCCTCAACTGCATTGCAAGGGGCCTCCAGGTCCAATGATCTGTTGGGAGGCTGCAAAGCAAAGTAATACTTCATTTCTCAAGCCACTCTTGCCGTGTTGCCTGGCCAGCTCTGACCCTGCTGACAAGCTTGGTCAAAGAGGTCGGTTTTAAGGAGCGTCTTAAAGGAGGAAAGAGTGGTAGAGAGGCGGAGAGGTTTAGGGAGGGAGTTCCAGAGCGTAGGGCCTACACAACTGAAGGCACAGCCGGCAATGGTTGAGCGATTATTATCAGGGATGCTTAAGAGGGCAGAATTAGAGGAGCGCAGATATCTCGGGGAGTTCTGGGGCTGAAGGAGCTTACAGAGGTAGGGAGGGGCGAGGCCATGGAGGGATTTGAAAACAAGGATGAGAATTTTGAAATCAAGGCATTGCTTAACCGGGAGCCAATGTAGGTCAGCGAGCAGAGGGGAGATGAGTGAATGGGACTTGGTGCGAGTTAGGACACGGGCAGCCGAGTTTTGGATGGGCTCAAGTTTACATAGGGTAGAACGTGGGAGGCCAGCCAGGAGTGCCTAAGTTAAATTAAATAGACAGCTCGACAATTGGGAGGGTGGAAAATCCACCAGGCTGGCTGCCACTTAAAGGCATCCTGCAGCACCTTAAAGGGGAGGTGCCTTTTTTTGCAGTAGTGGACAACAGGCAGCGAGGTTGCGCAGAAAGCAGGCGAGGTGATTTCAATGGAACAAAAAATCGGGCAGGTTCTATGACAGGCGGGCGATTCACTCCACCAGGTTACCTCCATTGTCTCACCCACTGCAGCACCCAGCCCCTTTACTGTTTGTAATCTTTCACTTTCTTCCAGATTGAAGCATAGAAGCTTACAGCACAGAAGGAGGCCATTCGGCCCATCGTGCCTGTGCTGGTTCTTTGAAAGAGCTGTCCAATGCAGTCCCACTCCCCTGCTCTTTCCCCATAACCCTGCAAATTAGTCCTCTTCAAATACATGTCCAATTGCCTTTTGAAAGGTCCCAGCGCGTTCCAGATCTTAACAACCCTCCGTGTGAAACAATTTCTCCTCATTTCCCCTCTAGTTCTTTTGCCAATTATTTTAAATCTATGACCTCTGGTTGCCGAGCCACTTGCCAGAGAAAACAGTTTCTCCCTACTTGCTCTATTAAACGCCTCATAATTTTGAATACCTCTATTAGGTCTCCTCTTAACCTTCTCTGCTCTAAGGAGAACAATCCCAGATTCTCCAATCTCTCATCCCTGGTATCATCCTGGTAAACCTCCTCTGTACCCTTTCCAAAACCTGCTGTCTTTTTTTCAATATCTTAATATGCAGCTTGTCAACTGATGATTGATTTAATACTCAACTGCCTGGTCAAGTCTTAAACAGTTTAATATTCATAGTGTGTATTTGGATGATTATTGAAATGTTGCTTTGAATCGTGTGGCATCTCATGAGAAAACAACAGAATAATCTCATTCCCGGCAGAGATGTGCCAAAGATAATGATCATCGTCATCACGGGCTGCACCCAAACAGAATCTGTCATAAATGGTTTTAAAATTGTAACGAGACAGTAAAGCATCGACAGAAAGACAGGATGATGGGAAAGAAACATAAGAAGTAAGAGCAAGAGTAGGCCATACGGCCCTTCGAGCCCATTCAATAAGATCGTGGCTGATCTTCGACCTCGACTGCACTTTCCTGCCCGATCCCCATATTCCTGGATTCCCTTAGAGTCCAAAAATCTATCGATCTCAGCCTTGAATATACTCAATGACTGAGCATCCACTGCCCTCTGGGGTAGAGAATTCTAAACATTCACAACCCTCTGAATGAAGAAATGTCTCCTCATCTCAGTCCTTATCCTGAGACTATGTCCCCTAGTTCTAGACTCTCCAGCCAGGGGAAACAGCATCTCATAAGAACATAAGAACATAAGAAATAGGAGCAGGAGTAGGCCAATCGGCCCCTCGAGCCTGCTCCGCCATTCAATAAGATCATGGCTGATCTGATCCTAACCGCCAATCTACTATCTATCACAGAACCATCTCCTGCATCTAACAGAATTGCACACACGAAATAGGAGCAGGATCAGGCTACACGGCCCCTGGGCCCGCTCCACTACCCACAGGGCCATGACCGATCCGAACCTAGACTCATGTCCAAATTCCTGCCCGCTCCCCGTAACCCTTAATGCCCTTTACTTCTAGGAAACTGTCTATTTCTGTTTTAAATTTAATTAATGTTGTAGCTTCTACAGCTTTTTGTGGCAGCATATTCCATGGACCTACCACCCTCTGAGTGAAGTAGTTCCTCCTCATCTCAGTTTTGAAAGAGCAGCCCCTTATTCTAAGACTATGTCCCCTAGTTCTCGTCTCACCCGTCATCGGGAACATCCTCCCCGCATCCACCCGATCCAACCCCTTCACAATCTTATATGTTTCAATAAGATCGCCTCTCATTCTTCTGAACTCCAATGAGTAGAGTCCCAATCTACCCAACCTCTCCTCATATGACCACCCCCTCATCCCCGGGATTAACCGAGTGAACCTTTTTTGCACTGCCTCGAGAGCAAGGATGTCTTTCCTTAAGTAAGGACACCAAAACTGTATGCAGTATTCCAGGTGCGGTCTCACCAATACCTTGTACAACTGAAGTAATACCTCCCTATTTTTATATTCTATCCCCCTAGCAATGAAAGCCAACATTCCATTTGCCTTCTTAATCACTTGCTGCACCTGCATACTAACCTTTTGAGTTTCGTGCACCAGGACCCCCAGATCCCTTTGCACTTCAGTACTCTCCAGTTTCTTGCCATTAAGATAATAAATTGCTCTAGGATTTTTCCTGCCAAAGTGCATCACCTCACACTTTCCAGTGTTGTATTCCATCTGCCAAATCTCTGCCCACTTACTTAGCCTGTCTATGTCCCCTTGCAGGTTTTTTATGTCCTCCTCACTCACTACTTTCCCTCCCATCTTTGTATCATCTGCAAATTTTGATATGTTACACTTGGTCCCTTCCTCCAAATCGTTAATATAGATTGTGAAGAGTTGGGGACCCAGCACTGACCCTCAGATCTCAGCATCTACCTTGTCAATCCCCTTCAGAATCTTGTATGTTTCAATGAGATCACCTCTCATTCTTCTAAACTCCAGTGAGTATAGGCCCATTCTACTCAATCTCTCCTCATAGGACAACCCTCTCAACCCAGGGATCAATCTAGTGCGTTCCAGATTTTAACAACTCTCTGTGTTAAAAAAATTCTGCTTATTTCCCCTCTCGTTCTAGAGTTCTAGTTTTCACACAGAGGGTTGTTAAGATCTAGAAAGAGAAGGCAGTTAACCTGGAAAAGGTGACCCGACTGCTCAAGCAGCTGACACTTCCAGTGCAGTACTGAGGGAATGCTGCACTGTCGGAGGTGCCGTTTTTCAGATGAGACGTTAAACCGAGGCCTCGTCTGCCTGTTCAGGTGGACAACAAAGATCCAGAGGCATTTAATGAAGAAGAGCGGGGGAGTTCTCCCCGGTGTCCTGGCCAATATTTATCCATCAACCAACATCAGTAAAACAGATTATCTGCTCATTATCACATTGCTGTTTGTGGGAGCTTGCTGTGCGCAAATTGGCTGCCGTGTTTCCTAAATTACAACAGTGTCTAGGCTTCAAAAGTACGTCATTGGCTGTGAAGCATTTTTGGATGTCCTGAGGTAGGGAAAGGTACTATAAAAATGCAAATACAAAAGCAAAATACTGCGGGTGCTGGAAACTGGAAATAAAAATAGAAAATGTTGGAAATAGGTCAGGCAGCATCTGTGGAGAGAGAAACAGAGTTAACGTTTCAGGTCAATGAACTTTCATCAGAATGCAAGTGTTTTCTTTCTTTTCTTTTTGAGCGAGAAGATTGGCCCTGAAATTCCTGGGGACCCACTTTGTCAGCGCACGTTCACCCCAAGCCTGACGTCATTGACCCCGGCCCAAACTGTGGGGACAGGGTCATTTTTGCGCATCAGCAGTGGGTGCATTCTGCCTGCAAGGTCGATTCAGTGGCATCTGCCCCAAGCCCACAATTGAAAAGAACGGCAGCCCCTCCGTTGGTCCACCTGAGATGCCCCGAGGCCCTTCCTGTGCCCAAAGGCAAAACTTCAAGCATTTTTGTGGGGCTCCCAGCAGAGCCTCTGGGGTCGATTTTGACTTTTGGGGGGATCGAGCAGCGGAGCCTGCACCCGCGGCGAAGAGGCGGCCGCGATTCTGAGGCGACGGCCTCATTGCCATTGGGCCTGTCGATTGTGGCCCCCCCAATATCGGGACTCCCCGGCCGTCAACTTGGTTTGTGTGTGTGTCGGGGGAGGGGTGGATCGCGATCATGGAGGGTTGGGGGGGTTCACGGGTCATCGGTGGCCTAGATTATTTTTTGAGGCGTGCTCCTCCGGGCCCCACAAAAATCATTTAAAATGTACCTTGAGCGGGCCTGCTCGGCTCCTTCGCCCAGGAACGAGTCGGAGTGTGCAAGGCGCAGGCCCCGACCGTTTCCAACCTAAAATGGCAAACGGGGTCCCAGGCTTCGGGCTCCCAGCAGTAGGCCCATTGCAAAATGTCACCAGGCTCTTTGTCGGTGTTGGCGGTAAGGCTACCGGCCCCCAGTGTGAGGCCTTTACCGCTCCGTTTCGCCTGGCGATGGAAGTGAAAATTGACCTCACTCATCCCTGCATACAAAAGGTAATCAGTTGCCTCTGGGATCGGTCACCTTAGTCTAGTAAAAGTTTTGGGGCCTTTCCAAAGATCCAGAAGGGTTTCACGAGTTGTGTTGAGGCCTATTGACAGTGTAATGGGCAGAATTCCCGAGATCAATCCTAAACATGCACAGTTCCCTCTTAATGTGGGGGGAGGGGGGGCGGTGAGGTGGAAGATCTGCCCAAACCCTCCCCACATCAGAATTTAAAGGGACAATGCAAATGGGACAAAATCCCCATGTAACGAGGTTCCACCTCAAATTCCTGGCCCCTTAGACTGAAATCTGCCATTGCACCCTTGCCAACTCAGAACCATTAAATTTAATTGTGTTTTAAAATGCCAAATTGCTCCTTCTTCAGAAATCATGAGGTGAAATCCAACTGTGCAATGTTAGTTCTTCTTCTCTCGTATGGTAGTAGCAAAGCAAATCAAATGTCAATATCTAAGTCAGATATCCAGGCCAAAGCTGTTGTAACAGCGTGGATATCTCGTAGGCTGCCTGCGAATTTCCTCCGAGGGCAGTGCTCAATGATGTGGTCCAGGGTCTGATTCAAGGCTCCAAAGTCGCATGATGGGGCTGCTTTCATCTTCCATCTGTGGAGAAGATGGCAGCAACTACCATGAGGCGGTTGATGGTTGTCCACTGTTTGCGAGGAAGGTTGGATCCTTCAGGTTGTACTGTGGGGGTCCTCTATAAGGAATCCGCTCCCTTTGTCACAATTCTTCCAAGCATTTCGTCATCAGTCATCAAGGCTGAGGGGAGATCGTTGAAGGGCTTCGGCGACGGTCCAAAATGGCCTTCTCGATTTGAGATGAGTTGGTGGTAGTTTGTTCAAGTCGGCCTGGATCGGCATGTCTTTGCAATGTTAGTTAACACGTTCACATAAAATTTCTCCTTCTGTTATTTTAACAAAGACGTTAATCCCATTAAAATAAATGCATTAGTGTGTTCGCCTCTATCACATAAAATCTGATTTGAACCCCATAGGAACAAAATTCTGCAAAATAAAAGGAGACTTGCAAATGTTATTATTAGTTGGTATTTTAATTTAAGTTTTAAATGCATTAGAAATCATCGATGTGCCGTCTGACATATACAAGTACTATTTAATTTGTAAAACTATTAAATAATTTATTAACATTCTATTCTAACGTTAATATCAATCCCCTTTCAATCACCAGTACAAGAGATGAACGTAATGGCTCAGAATTTGCTGGAGTGGGGCCCCATGAGTTAGACTTTTTCCCTCACCCTTCAGCGCGAAAAACTTTGCCCACAAAGTTGCTGGAAGTGCGAGTTGATAACAGCGTGGTGAGGCTAACGGGGCATCTGGGACCTTGGTGAACGGTGCGACCAACAGTGCATCTCTTCCACCAATGAGATTTAAGGATTAAGAAATAAACAGAGGAACAACGGAGAAGGAAATAGGGTGAATTAGAGTCAAATCAGGTACAGAAAGAGAAATAAAGAGAGGGAGAAAAAGATTAGATTAAGAGTGATGGATAAAGAGACACAAAGGAAAAGTAAGAATTTTATTTTGATTCAAATTTAAAAAAATTTCCAACAACAATTTACTACCGGTAGGAATGAGACTCCACAGTTTAAATTGTTCCCTTTCTGGGCCGGAGAGATTGACTGGCAATGCAGGAACATGAATCTCCTTCGTTAAAAAGGTACTTATGCTGTTAAGTAGCAGCCTTAATATTCTGCAGCAAGTTCAATTGGCAATTAATGTGCAAATGCAGCAATTTCTAGAAACTCATGGGGAGTTGAGGGCGAGCTGCCGTTTTTGCGAAACTAATGGCAGAGAGGCGCAAATTATCCAGCAACTTGTGGTGATTCACAACTCACGGGGTATCTCTGGGCCATTATGTCATTAGCATAGGATAAGTAATCAGATTACAGTTTAACTGCAAACTACTACGGAGATACAATAAGACTAAGACTATAGGCCTGATTTTAACCTAACCCGTCAATGCAGTATATAATTGGGTGGGGTGTAAATCGGGAGCTTATCACTCTTAAATTGATTTATAAAGCATAGTTAATTTTTCCTATGATATTGGCCCAGAACTTCCTGGAGACTAGCGCCATAGTAATGGTGCATCTACATCGGAGGGCCCGTTTAAGGGTGCAAAGGTCCCAGGAAATTATGGCTAAGTGGCTTACACCACACTATAATTTTCTGGGCCTTTTGCTCCACTCCACTGTCTCCCCTCGCCAAAACAGTGAACAGCTCATTATAATCATTCTGCCCACATTAAAACCAATCACCATCATGAATTTGCTGAATGAACCCTACTCTGATTGCCTCTGCCGCTTAGACAGGGAAAGAAAGGTGTTGGTTGGCTCGACGTGTTTGGTAAACAGGCAATTTGGTCAGTCTATACCAACATTTACATTTTCATAGAATCATAGAAATTTACGGCACAGAAGGAGGCCATTCAGGCTATCATGTCTGTTTTAGGCAAATAGTTCACACAGTTCCACTGCTTTCTTTTCACTCACCTTGCCCGAAGTCCAAGTGCAGAAGAAAGCTGAGCCGATGGACGAGACGAGAAGGAAACCACTGAAAAACTTTCTTGCGCTGCTCGGCTTTTGCCCAAAATACTTCACCAGGCGAGATCTCGAGTTATACGGGCACGCCGACTAAACTTAAGTCAGTTCGGACAAGCCTTGTTTTTCTTTTTTGTCACTTTTAAATGAGATTTCATTTCTAGGTGACGGAGCAGCTGAAGGCTCTCCCTGGACATCTTTCTTTCGCATTTAAGTTGAAAGGTGATCACGATGTGGGGGAGAGCTGGCTCCTGGCAATAAATCCTCTTTGGCTGCTGATCTACCCAGCGCCTGGATTTACTGCTGAGCCAGCCACTTTTAACCTGATTAATCTGAACCAACACTTTTGGAAAGTCAGGCAGACTTCCTTCCATAATAAACCTTGGGTATTGCCCAGTACTGTTGCCACTTCAACATGTCAAAGCTAATTATTACTCAAAAATAACCCAACACCGCATTTTTACAATACCTGGTAAATAAGACCATTGTAAATTCAGAAGGTTAGAGATAAACTGGTGCCTTACCCTAATATAATTTTGATCCAGAAATGCAGTGAATGAAATTCATTCACATTATTCAATATTTCCTGATAATTGTTGTCCCATTCCTGAGCATTTCAAGGCTCAATACACTGAAAATTGTCGGTCATTTTCATACATTGGCCTGTAGTTATGTTTCATCATTAATATGTGAAGGAATATCAAACGCATAGGGCTGGATTTTCATTGACCCGTGGAGGCGGGTTTGGAGGCGTGTGGGGGGTTAAAATTGCGAAAACTGGCGGGCGGGCACAAGCCAGCCTCCATCCCGCCTCCACGCAATTTTCATTAAATCGCGTCTGCTGGTCCCGACTCCGTCCTGCCTTTAAGAGGCGGGATAGGCTGTTAAGGCCCTTAACAAGCACTAAATTGGCAGTATAATGTCATTTTGAAAGGCCTTTGTGATTTTAACCCTTGTTCTACGTGAAGGACGCCTGTTCTGAACCACGAATGTGAAACCTGGCGGTAACACATTTCGAAAGCTGACTATCAGCTGCAGGTCCGCTATTACAACGGAGCAGTAGTAGGAGGAAAAATATCTGGGAGCAGACCTAGGGCTGCTGCTCATTTTGCCTTCAGGTCCTCTCACAGCAAATCTCTCTCTCTCGCTCTCTCTCTCTCTCTCCTGCTGCTGCTCATTTTGCATCCAGGAAAGGCCAGGCAGTCTCTGAAGACCTTCAATGCAGCAGCAATGATGACATCATCAGAGGCGACTTTCAGACTGAAAACATTAATTGGTTCATGGGTTCCCACATGCTGGAACTCAATTGCCCAATTAGGTGAAAATCGCATCAATCTCCCACATCCAATTGCAGTCGGGTGGATAACACGAAAAGTGGATAACACGACCCCAACCCGCCCCAGTATCAAAATCCAGCCCATAGTGTTTTTTCCAAATGAAGGGTTTAACTTATTGTGTAGTAAATGCATTATCGGCATGCAGGGACCAATGAAAAATTAGGAATTGAACTGATCGATTTAGATGATACCAGTGCTTGTGTATCGGTAAGGACAAAGCAGTCCTCTTGATTGGCATCCCGTCCACCAGCTTAAACATCTACTCCCTCCACCACTGGCATACCGTGGCTGCAGTGTGTACCATCTACAGGATGCACTGAAACAAGTCGCCAAGGCTTCTTCGGCAGCACCTCCCAAATCCACAAACTCCATCATCTAGAAGGACAAAGACAACAGTCCTGCAATTCGTATCACCACCATCCTGACTGCCTCAATCCAATTGACTTCCATCAGTCCAGCCTTATGAGTCTTGCCCTCAATTCATTACAAATATTAACACCAACACCAAAACTGCAAACAAAATTAATCCAGCAAATCAATTCCATCTGTGTATAATATTTAACAGGAATAATTTCGAATCACCCAGGGGCAACTCCTTAGTGCCTGTCTTGTTTGGTTGTTTACCTATCCTAGTGTTTCTCCCGTGGCTACAGCTTGGGAAGTGGAAGGCTGCTGAGCTTCCATTGGGGGACACTTCAGATGGCCATGGTGGACGACCTCGAGCAGCTCTGGGCCTTTGGTTCAGGCTGCAGACTGTAGCATTTGGCCGTGGGCCGGGTCCATCTGTCCTGACTGGCTGTGTGGCACTAACAAGGGCACTGCTGGAGTTGGTGGCGGGGGAACCAGGCATGCTGTCCTCCAGAGAGAGGACTGCCGGTGCCTTTCCCTTGGAGTCAAGGCCACTCTTGCTGGGGCTGTGCCTCCTCACTCCTATGGCTCTGCACGAGGACAGAATGCAGCTGTGATGTGATGTTCTGGAAGCCTCTATCAATACTGGCCCCCACAGCCAAGTTGGAAGCCAATCTGACCTGCCATGGAAGCTTTCGGAGCTGTCAGCAGAGGCTCCTTCATGGTGGGCCCCACTCTTATGGTCATGGAGTTGACCACTCACTCCACGTTGGACGGAATGGTCTCCATGGTCTGCGCGAAGCCCCGACACAAGCTCATAGAATAGAATCATAGAATAGTACAACACAGAAGGAGGCCATTCAGCCCATCGAGTCTGCGCCGGCTCTTTCGAAGAGCAATCCAGTTAAACCTACTCCCCCGCTTTTCTCCCCGTATCCCTGCAGTTTTTTCTCCTTCAAGTATTTATCCAATTCCCGTTTGAAGGCTACTATTGAATCTGTATCCACCACCCTATCAGGCAGTGCATTCCAAATCCTAACCACTCGTTGCATAAAAATGTTTTTCCTCATGTCACCTCTGGTTCTTTTGCCAATCACCTTAAATCTGTGCCCTCTCGTTATCGATGCTTCAGCCATTGGAAACAGTTGCTCTTTATTTACTCTATCTAAATCCTTCATGATTTTAAACACCTCTATCAAATCTCCTCTTAGCCTTCTCTGCTCTAAGGAGAACAAACCTGGAGTTCGAGTAAGTTGGAGCTGGACTCCTCCATGGTCTGAGCCATTGCCTCCAAACTCACTGGCAGGCTGCCCAGGGCATCTAGCCTTTCCTGATTGATGCCCATCAACCTTCTTTGGTAGCCTGGGCCCTTGATATCACCATCTGAGTCCTCTGCAACAGAATGTGATCGTGCCCTCCAGCGAGCTGGCAACTGTGGTGTCCTAACCCCCTGCCCTAGAATCTGCACACTTTGCCACATGAAGACCCATCCTCTCATCCGTTAAAACACATGTGGTGTCAATCTCTGAACTGGTGCTTGCTAGGGTGAGATCGAGTGACGCTGCATTGTCAGGAAATCTGGGCCTCCTCTTCTTGCACTGCCATAGCGGCGTTGACATTTTCATCACCTGAAATGAAAGTGAGGGACACAGATTAGATTGTTTTTTTTATTCATTCCTGGGATGTGGGCGTCGCTGGCAAAGCCAGCATTTATTGCCCATCCCTAGTTGCCCTTGAGAAGGTGGTGGTGAGCCGCCTTCTTGAACCGCTGCGGTCCGTGTGGTGAAGGTACTCCCACAGTGCTGTTAGGTAGGGAGTTCCAGGATTTTGACCCAGCGACGATGAAGGATCGGCGATATACTTCCAAATCAGGATGGTGTGTGACTTGGAGGGGAACTTGCAGCTGATGGTGTTCCCTGGCGCCTGCTGCCCTTGGCCTTCTAGGTGGTAGAGGTTGCGGGTTTGGGAGTTTGTAGTGTGAAAGGAGAGCAGAGTGGCTGCTGGAAGCAGCTGCAGCTTGTGTGTAGGGTGAGGTAGAAGTAGGAAGGGAAAAGGTCAGGAGAAACCCACCCTCAGTACTGCACTAAAGTGTCAACATAGGCTAAATGCTTGACCTTTGACTTGGCCCCACAGTCTACTGACTGTAAGCAAGAGCACTGACCATTGCTGTGCATCTGCTATTCATGGGTAAACTGTGAGTTACTGAAAACCTCTGGGAGAATTTGCCCATAATATCGCTGTTTTTTAGTCTGGAGGCAAAACGGTGGGGAATTTCTCCCAGACTCAATGAGAAGTGAGTAGCACTAAATCCGCTAAATCGGCAATTAGTGCCAGTTAAGTACCCGAAATAGCAGTGGGAATGCATAGCTAGCTAAGCATTCGTCAAATTGCTGTAGATTTGTAGACAAATTAGGGCTACAAGCAGAACTAATAGGCCCGTAATAAAGGCCAACTTTAATTAAAAGGTTAGTATGCAGGTGCAGCAAGTGATTAAGAAGGCAAATGGAATGTTGGCTTTCATTGCTAGGGGGATAGAATATAAAAATAGGGAGGTATTGCTTCAGTTGTACAAGGTATTGGTGAGACCGCACCTGGAATACTGCATACAGTTTTGGTGTCCTTACTTAAGGAAAGACATCCTTGCTCTCGAGGCAGTGCAAAAAAGGTTCACTCGGTTAATCCCGGGGATGAGGGGGTGGTCATATGAGGAGAGGTTGGGTAGATTGGGACTCTACTCATTGGAGTTCAGAAGAATGAGAGGCGATCTTATTGAAACATATAAGATTGTGAAGGGGTTGGATCGGGTGGATGCGGGGAGGATGTTCCCGATGACGGGTGAGACTAGAACTAGGGGACATAGTCTTAGAATAAGGGGCTGCTCTTTCAAAACTGAGATGAGGAGGAACTACTTCACTCAGAGGGTGGTAGGTCCATGGAATATGCTGCCACAAAAAGCTGTAGAAGCTACAACATTAATTAAATTTAAAACAGAAATAGACAGTTTCCTAGAAGTAAAGGGCATTAAGGGTTACGGGGAGCGGGCAGGAATTTGGACATGAGTCTAGGTTCGGATCGGTCATGGCCCTGTGGGTAGTGGAGCGGGCCCAGGGACCGTGTAGCCTGATTCTGCTCCTATTTCGTGTGTGCAATTCTGTTAGATGCAGGAGATGGTTCTGTGATTGATAGTAGATTGGCGGTTAGGATCAGATCAGCCATGATCTTATTGAATGGCGGAGCAGGCTCGATGGGCCGATTGGCCTACTCCTGCTCCTATTTCTTATGTTCTTATGTTCTTGTGATCCAAAGCTCATGTAAGTGGCAAAGAAGGGGAGGGATATCTATCGGGGAATTTCCAGCTCTCCTGCCATAACTTCAGTGGGAGACCAGAGAAACGGACACCGGACATTTACGTCATTTTTCTGGTAGTTCCTCTGATCTCCTGCCAAATTTTCAGCGGGAGACTGGGAAAACCACCACGTGATTTTAGGGCCTATATTTTAGGGAAAAGGCTAGCGCTGGCTCTTTGGAAATGAAATCGGCAAGTAAGGTATGGGGAAAATCGAGGATACAGCAACCAGAAAATCATTTAAATTGAATATAAAAAATGAAAAGGAGGGGCAACACTCAAAGGTAATGGTATTTGGCTAGGATTTAAAAAAAATTAATATGAGACAGAAAGGGAACTAGCCCAGCTAAATTGTAAGGGAAAATAGTCAGATAAGGCAACTCACAATGAAAGTTTTCAATCAGGAAATGATTAGGAGATATTCCCACAAGAAATAATGGGTGCAACGAAATAGCAGCAACAACTGGCATTTATAGAAGAAATACATCCCAAGGTGCTTCACAGAGACATAATTAAAATAAGGAACACGGAGCCAAAGGCGGAGATATTAGGAGGACTCGCCCCCTGTAAGAAAACACTCAGAGCAATCTTGCCCAGGGCCCGAGGTAAGCGGACACTTTCCTCTCCGGCTCTGTCCAGTGAGTGGTGATCCAACTAAAAGCACGGACTTCCTCTGGGAAGAAGTCGACCTGCTACTGTCCTACTGACAATCCAGGAGCAAAAAAAAGCTCCATGCAAATGGTGCGGAGTTAGCCAGACACGGAACATTGTTAATGCACCCCTCCCCTCCCCCTCCCCTCCCCCTCCCAAAGCACAGAGGGGGCCATCAAAGATAAGTTGACCTTAACTAAGTATTGTACGTATGGAAGTCGGAACTGGGAGACAGAGTGCATCCTGAACCCAAAGCCTGCAGAGTTCCAAACAGGTACCCGTGATCCATCCTGCAAAAGGCCATCTCCTGCTCTCGGGAAAGAAAGGTGCCTTTTTCCTGAGTCAGGGTCCATTAGCCCGTCATTGTCACAGTGGAAATTCCATGGTGCTGTAGCAGGACAGTCACGGCAACACTGGAAAAGGGCAGAGCATGTGTTAAAGGGAGCACCAGGGGGAACTCTGAGGCTCTTCTTCGAATGCCAAAGAAAGTTTTGCAAAATTTGGTAGCGGCTTTGATGGAAGCCAGATCCAGTGTCTTGCTGTTCATTGCCCCTCTTTCCTCTCACCTTCTTTCTTCAGTTCTTATGTGGTGATGGCCATGTAGGGCAGTATGTTTGGTCAGAGACCCAAGCCTTACCCACCCCCGCCGTCACTTAAATGTAACAGGATGGTCAAAGATCAGCCAGCTGACATCCTGCTAGTGGCAAGAGGGAGGGGCAATTTCTTTGGGCCAAGTTAGGGGTGGGGTGTCACTGGCTGGCCTCCCTGCCCCATTCTCTATGCAGCATAGCTCTCAGACTGCCCAAATGCAGCAGTACCCCAGAGGAAAATCCAGGCCAGAATGTTTTATCACCAGTGGCTAAGGAGGTAGAGATAAGAACATTGTTTAAATGGGAATTGGAAAAGAGGAATGTAAAATGGTACAGTTGAAAGGCCAAGGAAATGGGATTGGAGTAAGTCATTTAAATTGATAGACCTGCACCAGCATGTATGTGATTGGCCAAATTGTCTCTTGTGCTGTAATTTCCTATGATTCCAGTATGAAACAGTAATAGTCAGTGAAAGAGTTAACTGATGTAATTTTGCCTTATCTGTATGCTGAAGCAATTGTCATCATTGTCAGACGGGTGTTCATCTGGTATGCTGCATATGTTGTAGGGAATTCAGTTCAAGTCAATAGCTAATATCTTCTCTGCAATGTTAAGCACTAGTAGGCCTGAGCTTACATTATGTAAAGCGGAGCGACGCTTCATTTATCATTTAATTTGACAGTTGGTTTGTCCTTGCTTGAGGAATTGTGATCCTACCAATCGAAGCTGTGGTGAAACAAGGCGTGCTTGAGAAAGTGGTGGTGAGCTACCTTCTTGAACCGCTGCAGTCCGTGTGGTGAAGGTACTCCCACAGTGCTGTTAGGGAGGGAGTTCCAGGATTTTGACCCAGCGACAATTTAGGATCAGCGATTTACTTCCAAGTCAGGATGGTGTGTGACTTGGAGGGGAACTTGGAGGTGATGGTGTTCCTAAAGGCCTGCTGCCCTGTCCTTCTAGGTGGAAGAGGTCGCGGGTTTGGGAGGTGCTGCCGAAGAAACCTTGGTGAGTTGCTGCAGTTCATCTTGCAGATGGTACACACTGCAGCCACAGTACGCCGGTGGTGGAGGGAGTGAATGTTTAAGGCGGTGGATGGGGTGCCAATCAAGTGGGCTACTTTGTCCTGGATGGTGTCGAGCTTCTTGAGTGTTGTTGGAGCTGCACTCATCCAGACAAGTGGAGAGCATTCCATCACACTCCTTACTTGTGCCTTGTAGATGGTGGAAAGGCTTTGGGGAGTCAGAACGTGAGACACTCACCACAGAATACCTAGCTTCTGACCTGCTCTTGCTGCCACAGTATTTATGTGGATGGTCCAGTTAAGTTTCTGGTCAATGGTGACCCCCCCAGGATGTTGATGGTGGGGAATTCGGCGATGGTAATGCCGTTGAATGTCAAGGGACGGTGGTTAGACTCTCGCTTGTTAGAGATAGTTATTACCTGGCACTTGTGTGGCGCGAATGTTACCTGCCATTTATCAGCCCAAGCCTGAATGTCGTCCAGGTCTTGTTGCATGCGGGCATGGACTGCTTCATTATCTGAGGAGTTGCGAATGGCAATGAACACTCTGCAGTCATCAGCGAACATCCCCAATTCTGAACTTATGTTGGAGGCAAGGTCATTGATGAAGCAGCGAAGATGGTTGGGCCTAGGACACTGCCCTGAGGAACTCCTGCAGAGATGTCCTGGGGCTGTGATGATTGACCTTCAACCACCACAACCATCTTCCTTTGTGCTAGGTATGACTTCAGCCAGTTTAGAGTTTTCCCCCCGATTCCCATTGATTTCAGTTTTACTGGGGCTACTTGATGCCACACTCAGTCAAATGCTGCCTTGATGTCAAGGGCAGTCACACTCACCTCACCTCTGGAATTCAGTTCCGTGTTTAGACCAAGGCTGCACTGAGGTCTGGAGCCGAGTGGTCCTGTCGGAACCCAAACTGTGAGCAGGTTATTTGTGAGTAAGTGCCGCTTGATAGCACTGTCGACGACACCTTCCATCACTTTGCTGATGATTGAGAGTAGACTGATGGGGCGGTAATTAGCCGGATTGGATTTGTCCTGCTTTTGTGGACAGGACATACCTGGGCAGTTTTCCACATTGTCGGATAGATGTAGCTGTACTGGAACAGCTTGGCTAGAGGTGCGGCTCGATCTGGAGCACAAGTCTTCAGCACGACAGCCGGGATGTTGTCGGGGCCCATAGCCTTTGCTGTATCCAGTGCGCTCAGCCATTTCTTGATATCACGTGGAGTGAATCGAATTGGCTGAAGACTGGCTTCTGTGATGGCGGGGACCACAGGAGGAGGCCAAGATGGATCATCCACTCGGCACTTCTGGCTGAAGATAATATCACAGAGAAAAAAATATCAAGTTGAAGACTATTTTACGAGTTACCTAGGTGCTCTAATTCAGTTCTGTATTGACCTAAATATTGTAATAAATATGCATTAATATATTGCAAACATGGTAAATGTTCAATAACACGAGGGAGAGCGACAAGCACAATAACCCACCTTGTATGCTAAAGACTAAAAAAACTACTGAGTTAACCTCAACACAGCTTTAAACGTTTTTACGTTCTGTTGTCAGTTACTGTTTGATGACATATCATGGAAGCAAAGGTCTTTTGTCTTGTCTGCTTTTACAGAACAATGGTTAAATGATATGCGTTTCTGTATTCGCTGCCAGAAAAACTATTAAATAAACAATTAGGAGGAATATTCACAAGATACGGATTTTCTATTGTACCTGAGTAAAGGCTGACCTTTCCTGATGAAAATGGGGCAGTCGTGGGTGAGTGAGATTTGTTGGGTATTTTTATACCAATTGTGCAATCATTTTTTATTAGATGGCCTTTCCCATCTTACATTTAATATAAATTGCGAATTTTATAAGTCGAAGTGGAGAGCTAGGGATAACTATGAGCAAAAACCCTTGAATGAAGAGATAGTATGAATATTGGGCCGGAATTTGTGGTGGGCAATAACGGCGAACTAACAGCATTGGCTTGTTATTACCCCTTTGAAACTGACCGCAACTTCAGGATTTAGCGCATGCGTGTCCGATCGTGGAAATCCCGAAGTTGCGGTCAGTCATTCACTGCTCCGACACTGGCTGCGCTGAGCCCCGCGCCGCACCGCCCCCTCACCCCCGCCCCCCCCCCCCCACCCCATAGCCGGCAATCAGTGCAATCAAGGAAATAAGTGAAACTGACAAAAACTTGGGCTTTTCCGTGGTAATATTGCTGTTAAATATCCCATTATTGGATTAGGTGTAACCAGCGTTTTAACAGTAATGACTGCTAAAAAAAACGTTATGGCCTTGAAAAACTCATTTAAATTTTGTGGGGTGTCAAATTTCTCCATTGTAATAAAAAGTACAATTTTTAAGAAACTTTAATTTTCAAAAGTTTGTTCATGGTATTTCAGGTTTTACCGTATCCCCATGTGAGAGCCCCAATCTATGTTTTGCTCTCTGTAACATTTCTAAAAAGTCCGGATAAAGGCAGCTTCTCATTTCCTGGTTCCCTGTCTGTGACAATTCTGCAATATGATTGGCTGCTTCGACAGCTTGTTGATGTCACAGCAGATCGCACTAGGGATTCCCACTACACTGCGCTGAAATCACTTGAACCTCGAAAAAGGCAAACCTCTCCCAACAGATATCGCGAGATCTCTGTGGGGCAACTTTCTTTGAGGCCAGCGGTGAATGCCTTTGCTTCACCGCTGACTGCAAATTATTGCTGAATACGTTCTCCCCAAAATATGCTGTTGAAATGCAATCATCATTTTTTTTTTAATTGACCTTTTTAGTGGTGTTATTTATCAAAATTATTAAGCGAGCCTTACAAAGACTGAACGAGATTGATAAGGCCAACATATTGAATCTGTGACAATAAAATGTCTACGGCTGGGATTTTGCTCATCTCGGCGGGTCCGGTGCGGGCGATGTCGCGGCTCCGCTGCTGGCTCCATCCCGCTGCCTAAAATGAATTTACATTGATAGGGCTTGTTAAGCCCGTGCAGCGCGTTTCCCGGCCCAATTAGAGGAAGCGGGCCTGGTGATGTCATTCATGACGTGTCATCAGCCGGTTTCCTTAAAGGGACCATGGCCAAATTTCTTTTGACGTTTGTGCTGTCAGTGTTCTACAGCATTGAGGTGCTGCAAACACTGGCAAGCAGTGCACAAAGGTGCAGGGCTGCACCCAGGCTCTTCCATGACTCCCTCCATATGCTTATGGAGGGAATCAGAGCACACAGGGAGGTCCTCTTCCCTTCCCATGGGCGGAAGAGACCTCCCCAGGAGACCAACACAGCCTGGTTTCACATTGCACAGGAGGGCACAAGCAGAGATGTCATCAGGAGAACCTGGGTGCAGTGATTCACACCTTTCAATGATCTCATTAGATCACGAAACGTTAGTACAAAGCCACACTCACCTTCATCCTCCTGTGCCTCTCATCACATCCCCATCACTCTGCCTTCCCTACCCTACTCCTGCACATCCTTACTCACACCAACTTACCTTGCACCTCTACCCATCCCTCTCTATCTACATTATCACATTCCCATCTCACTAGCCACTGTACAAAAGGCTGATATTTAGACATATTTAGTAGATGAGAATCATATATGTATAAAATCAAGTGTAGCCATTGACCAAATAATATTACCCATAACTACTCCTGGGTAACTAAAAAGCTAAGACTTGTTCAGAATGCAGCTGCAAGGGCAGCCAAACACAGTTTTGACGAAGCTTTGATAACAAGTAGCTACAGGCTGCAAGTGAAGGTCAAATCATTAAATAACATTATAATGCTTATTAAAACTTAGAATTCACTAAACAAAACTAATTGCAACAATATTTTAAAAATAATTAGTATAAGGAGATAAAATGAGAGAGATCATGGAAGTTAAGGTATTTATCTGGTAGATTAAAGTGAGATAGTCTGGATACCTCAAGACAAGTGAGACAGCAGAATGATATGGGCCCTTGGTATAAAGGCCTTGTACCAGGGAGGCTATGAAATGAAAGAGATGTGGTAAATTCCAATGGGGTGAAAAGCTATAAACAAGATAACACGACAGCGGGGCAGAGTTAGTGGAAATGTACTGGAAAAGGAGTGGCCAGGTTACTAGCCTTAACCTGAATGACAATGGTATTTTGACCATTAGAACCAATTAAAAAAGGTGATTTTGTTAAAGACCATATATGGACACTGGCCAAACCAGCTTTTGATAAGAAAAGGGTTAAAACCTCGATACTCAAAGAACAACTTCACACAGGCTTACTGCGAGAACAAAGGAACAGACTTAAGATGATGTCATCTGTGTCCGAGAGGTTCCAGAGACCAAGGGCTGCGAGCTACTCGTTAAAACTATCACCTAATATTCAGTATATTACGCTGTAAGCTTAATAAATCTTGATCTATTGCTCAAACATACTGGCTGCTGCCTATTGGTGTCTTGTCCAAGAACTCAGAGATCATTAAGATCTTACACCACCCCTCACACTCACCCCCATCCTAGTGCAATCATACCAACTAACACACAAGGGTAGCCACTTGGGTGTTTTATCCAATGTTCATGTAAAGTTTCTGTTAATGTGCTATTGAACATTGAAACCTTTATTTTCAACACTTTGCGTTCTTGGTCAGATTTGTGTGCACCTTTGGAAGTGGCTTAGTGAGTTGCAGTGAATGGTGAGACATAACGGTACCCCCCTGCAATGGTGATGAGTGTGAAAGGAATGGCTTGGGCATTGTAGGGATGCTCTATGGTGTTGGTGTGGTGTGGTACCAACCTGGCGCATCATGTGGCAGCCAGGGTGTACAGCGTCAAGTGAAGTAAATCTGGCCATGGTGAGGCCATCCTTGGCCTCCCGGGCAGCAATGTGGTCGGCTGCTGATACCCTCTGTCCTGTGCAGCATTAGGTGATTGCGGAGAAGGTTGGTGGTGGTGTTGGTGCTGCTGGTGTTTGGGCTGATCATAGTGGGATTCTGAGGACTAAGGTGAAACAATATAAACGGTACCAATGCTGATGGAATAGACGGCAGGTGAAGTTGAGATGACAGAAGCATTCTATCAATGGTGAGAGAGGTTGTTCCAATGAGGTGACACTGGATGGCAAGTTTGCTACAAACACTTGCAGCCTGCATAAAGCTCAGTCTATCTTCCAAATGGAGTAAGCAACAACTTCTGTGCTTGGAAAGTGAACAGGTATGAGGTGGGAGCTTTTATAGTACATTTAAAGCTGTCAACTAATCAGTTGATTCAGTGGCCATTCAACTTCAGCCTCAGGTTCACAGACGTGGTCCCCGAGCAACATGGACCCCGTGGGCGAGCAGTTAAAGTTAAAAGGTAAGGTTAAAAGCATTATTAAGGGTCTGTCAACAACCCAATAATTGGTTTAATTGGGTCACCCGCCTCTGCGGGTCAGGTCGGATTGGAGATCACACACACGCCATTAGGAAAGGCATGTCGTGGCGGGTTGACAACGGGGTCCCGACGGGTTGTCAGAAAAAAATAATTTCCCACCCGACCCGCCACCAATCCCACCCACTGACCGCCCCCCACCCCCCCCGCCAACCACCCCATTCTGGCCTACGTCTGTGTACATCTCTGGATGCAATGCAAAGTATTAATTATATTTTCCGTTATTAAGCTGTCAAAAAGGTTTTCTTTATTACTGGCCCTTCTGGTCCATGATATGATATTTTCCACCCTTCCTCCACTGATTTATTTCAGCAGAATAGTGACGGAGAGGGTGTGCAGGGTCGAGAAACGAGTTGGGGTCCCATTCCGCTGGGTCCTCATCCATTTTTCTGGCCCTCAGATTTCCTGGCCGGGTGATGTACAATACATCAACCCATATATAGACTTTTCAAACAACAGAAATGTGTTGATCCACATATCTTCCGTTACGTAGGGGCATAGCAAGGCTTGTCACAAGGGATTGCCTGTCCATCCCTAACATCCAGTGTTGCTATACTAGTGGAAGTGGGATAGAGGGGAAATTGGACACAGAGCAATCGATTCCACAGGCTCAGATGCCAATTTAAAAGTTTAATTTATTTTAAATCCATCGATTGGAGCACGTAAGCCACAGGCTATGCTACAAGAGCCTCTAAGGGCTGCCGCGTCCAATCTCTGTGCCCATTCCCTGGTGAATTCCCCAGTGAAGGCCTGGGAACACTCACACCCCCAAATTAATGGTGCAGATATTCCGATCCCGACGGGTGGGTACGCGCTGTGTACTCACCCATAGGGACATCAGAAATGCCGGTTTCAGGCATGCACTGTGCATGCTCTGGAAACCGGCATTTCCGATCTGTCAAGAAAGCTTTTGACAGATCCTCCGGCTGCCCGGGATAAGGGCCTCTGCGGGTGGACAGTTCCGCTTTTTGGAGACCCTCCACCCGCAGAAAACACTTACAATTCTTGCGCCTGGCATAAGGCCTGCTTTTACCAGGATAAGAGTTGAAAAAAGTAAAAAAATTAAAAAATTTCCACTGATTTATCATTTAAAAATACTTTAAAGAAAGGTAAGTTTATTTTTAGCCCCGTTAAAAACTTTAATTATTTTTTTCAAAAAATAAATTTTTTGTTTAAAATACTTAATTTATTGTAATTTAAAGTCATTTTAAAAATGTGATGGTTTTTTAAAAATGTATTTAAGTTTTACTATGTTTTGGGGGTGATCTCTATTCATGTATTTGACAGGTCTTCCTGTCAAATGTATGAAGGGAGATTCCCTTCTCTGATTGGCTCCCCATGGCTCACGTGATCCCAGGGACGCTGCGAACCGCCTGCGCCTCTGGGATACGTGGGCTCTGCGCACCGGCAGTTTGGAGAGGCCCAGCAATGGAACTCTGCGCCTCCCGGGAGCCCTCCAGTCTAGGCGCAGATTTTTCCAGATCACAGCCCTCCGCCCGCGGGAGGCCTGCGAACGGAATTTCTGGGCCATTGAAATTAACCCAAGTGGAGACAATTGACAGAGGTTGGGGCACAGTTTTGAGGCGGGCAGGCGTCTGCCATGCCAAAGATGTGCCCCAATTCCACAACAGTGGAATTGAAGTAGGGTGGGAGGAGGCTCGTGTGGAGTATAAACAGCAGCACAGACCAGTTGGGCCGAATGGCCTGTTTCTAGAGTGCCGTAAATTCTATGCAATTCTATGTAACTCTAAGAAAATGTATCTTTACTTTATCCTTTATATATATATATTGATATGCCTCTCTTCTTGACATACGACACAAATTGTTTGAAAATAAGCCTTTTAAGTATTGGCAAACAGATGGATTTGTATGTTGATATTTGAAGCCATGATGTGGAGATGCCGGTGTTGGACTGGGGTGGACAAATGTGAGAAGTCGCACAACACCAGGTTATAGTCCAACAGCTTTATTTGAAATCACAAGCTTTCGGAGCGCTGCTCCTTCGTCAGGTGAAGTGAAGAGATGCATATAGGCACAGCATATATAGTCAGAGAACACTGCCAGATGATTACAGTTAATCTTTCTAACTGCCCTTTATCACACCTCGGCAGAGAGATAATCACGGCAATCAAAGGTGTGGATGGTGTCCAAACAGGTCAGTCAGGAAAACATTACATCAAAGACAATGAGGTGGGTCACAAGGGGTCAAATGTGGCAGATGCTGGAGTCTGTATGGAAAAAAAAAACTCTTTTTGCTGGAAATCACAGCAGGTGTGTAGAGAGAACAAGCCAATGATGACTTGAGTCTGGATGACTCTACGTCAGGTGGGGTTACATGTAGCGTGACATGAACCCAAGATCCCGGTTGAGGCCATCCTCATGGGTACAGAACTTGGCTATCAGTTTCTGCTCAACGATTTTGCGTTGTCGTGTGTCTTGAAGGCCGCCTTGGAGAACGTTTACCTGAAGATCGGAGGCTGAATGTCCTTGACTGATGAAGTGTTCCCCGACTGGGAGGGAACACTCCTGCCTGGCGATTGTTGCGCAGTGTCCGTTCATACGTTGTCGCAGTGTCTGCATGGTTCCGCCGATGTACCATGCTCCGGGGCATCATTTCCTGCAACGTATTAGGTAGACAACGTTGGCCGAGTCACATAAGTATGTACCATGTACCTGGTGGGTGGTGTCCTCATGTGTGATGATGGTATCTGTGTTGATGATCTGGCATGTCTTGCAGAGGTTGCCGTGGCAGGGTTGTGTGGTGTCGTGGTCGCTGTTCTCCCGAAAGCTGGGTAATTTGCTGCGAACGATGGTCTGTTTGAGGTTAGGCGGCTGTTTGAAGGCGAGTACTGGAGGCGTGGGGATGGCCTTAGCGAGGTGTTCGTCGTCATCGATGACATGTTGAAGGCTGCAAAGAACATGGCGTAGTTTCTCCGCTCCGGGGAAGTACTGGACGATGTAGGGTACTCTGTTGGTTGTGTCCCATGTTTGTTTTCTGAGGAGGTCTATGCGATTTTTTGCTGTGGCCCGTCGGAACTGTCGATCGACGAGTCGAGCGTCATATCCCGTTCTTACGAGGGTGTCTTTCAGCATCTGTAGGTGTCCATCGCGTTCCTCCTCGTCTGAGCAGATCCTGTGTATTCGCAGGGCTTGTCCATAGGGGATGGCTTCTTTAACGTGGTTAGGGTGGAAGCTGGAGAAGTGGAGCATCGTGAGGTTGTCCGTGGGCTTGCGGTAGAGTGAAGTGCTGAGGTGTCCATCTTTGATGGGCATATTTGAAGAGCAGTGGGTTAGAGTTTCTGCCCGTTGACTATGAACGCTAAACCTATTTCTAGGTTTATCTTGGAGGATATTTGCAGCCAACAAAGTTGTGTTTTTGGATGTTACTAATTTTGCCAACATCCAGAAACAACAGTTAAATGCGTCACAAAAAAGTCAACAGTTGTGGGGGCTATAGATCCGCGAGCATTCACCCCGTAACCCTAGTGCTGGTACCCTGGTACCACTAATAATTTAAAAGGCCTCTACCACACAGTGACTCCAGACTTCCAGAAAGTGATGCTCAATAGTTCTTTACTGATGCTGGTTGCATGTTACAACCTACCCAAATGTAGCTACACTCCACCATCCAGGACAAAGCAGCCGGCTTGATTGGCACCTCATCCACCATAATAAACATTCACTCCCTCCACCACTGGCGCACCGTGGCTGCAGTGTGTACCATCTACAAGATGCACTGCAGCAACTCGCCAAGGCTTCTTCGGCAGCACCTCCCAAACCCACAACCTCTTCCACCTAGGACAAGGGTAGCAGGTGCATGGGAACACCACCACCTCCAAGTTCGCCAACAAGTCACACACCATCCTGACTTGGAAGTGTATCGCCGATCCTTCATCGTCGCTGGGTCAAAATCCTGGAACTCCCTCCCTAACAGCACTGTGGGAGTAACTTCACCACACGGACTGCAGCGGTTCAAGAAGATGCGGCTCACCACCACCTTCTCAAGGGCAACTAGGGATGGGCAATAAATGCTGACCTTGCCAGCGACGCCCACATCCCGTGAATGAATTTAAAAAAAAGTCTGCTGGCCGCAAATTTAATCGCGCTGAGGGGGTGGGTCCGCTGTCAAAATTGCAAAGATTGACAGTGGGTAGGAAACCCGCTGTCAACCCGCCTCTACGCGAGTCTCCCAGGTGTCGGGTCTGTCAGCGCAGAACTGACCCGACACCAAGCGGCGGGGGATACAATTCACCTACTTAACTGGCCTGTTCAGAGGCCATTTAAGAGTGTTTTGAGGCTTACTTCTAATTTTACCTTCTCCCCCACTGGTTACGCGCTGTTCGGGGAACACACCAGCTCAACCTGGCATATTTTGAGTCTGCTCTGATGTTTGTGAAAAGCTGGTGTAAAGGATGCCATGTTACAGATGGTGAGTTTCAGAGCACAGAAAATGTTGGTTACTGCATTTTTAATGCATATACAGATTTCTTTAGCTTACAAGTTTTTAGATCCAATTCTATGTCCAGTGCCACCTCATTGGGAGAACCTCTCTCACCAGTGACAGTTCGCTTCTGTCAAGTCACCTGCAGCTGCCATCTATTCCAGCAACATCGGAGCCAATGAAACAATCAGACCTTGGTCCACCGAATCCTTCCACAATCAGCCCCAACACCAACATCACCAACCTCATCACCAACCTTCTCCGCCATCACCTGATGCTGCACTGGACACAGGGCATCAGCCCCTGACAACATTGCTGCCCGGAGGCCAGTGATGGCATCACCATGGCCAGATTTACTTCACTTGACGCTGATAACCCTGACTGCCACATGATGCGCCAGGTTGACACCATCCCACACCAGCACCGTGAAGCATCCCTTTAATGTGCAAGCCATTCCATGCACACTCATCACTATAGCGGGGGGGGCGGGGGGGGGGGTGGCGGTGGGAAGTTAAGACTGAACAATCACTGGAACTCAGTAAGACTCTTCTCAAGGTGCGCTCAGATCTGTCCAATAAGGGGCACTTTTTGAAAAAGGGATTTCACTGTATGACAACACATTACCATAAACTTCACATGGACATTGGCTAAACCTCTCAAGTGCCTACCCTTGTGTCTTGTTAGTTGGTATGCTTGCAGTAGAATAAGGGTGAGTGTGAGGGGTGGCTAGTGAGATGGGGAAGTGATAAAGTAGGGAGAGAGGGTTAGGTGGAGGTGCAAGGTAAGTTGGTGTCCTGGCGAAGTCACTTCCACCCTTGGAAGGGAAGAGAACCTCCCTGCGTGCTGTGACTCCCTCCATAAGCATATGGAGGGAGTCATTGGAGAGCCTGGGTGCAAGCGTTCACCTTTGTGCAGTGATTGTTAGTGTTTGCAGCACCTCAATGCTATCAAACACTGACAGAACAACTGTCAAACTCCATGTGGACGTGGTCCCTTTAAGGAAACTGGCCGATGATGTCATCAGACCCGCTTCCTGTTAATTGGCCGGTAAGCCCGCAGGGTGGGCTTAACAAGGCCAAACAAGGTAAAATCACGTCTGCAGAGCGGATGCAGCTGGGAGCGGGACCGGAACCCGGAAACCAGCTGTCCTACCCCCCATCCCGCCTCCTCAATTAAAATCGCGGCCTATGAGTCAGTTCCAAAGGCAAATTTCAAATCTTAGCAATTTAATCTTATGGGTAGATTTCCCCCCCCCCCCAAGTGCAGACTTTGGCAGCCTCGTTAAAATTCGGCTGGGGGCCTGTGGTCTGAAAATGATCCCCCCGTCCTTCCTGCCAGCTCCAGTCCCCTGCAATATCAGATGGCTGGCTCGCCCGGCCTCCGGTCTAGAAGAAGGTAGGTCTATGGTGATGGGTGGGGGTGGGGGTTGGAGTGGAGGGCTGTCCGATCTCAAGGGGATGGGGATCCTGGCATGGCAGGCTGGTTTTTTGTGGAGCCCAGAGGAACACTCTGGCTCCTCCTGGCCCCCAAATAAATACACTAAAACTTACCTGTTGACTCCTCTGCGGATGGGCAGCCAGCTGGTACTGAGCGTAGTGTATGCGGCCCTCCCTCCGCCCAGCACTGTCCTAAAATGGCAAACATACATAGGATCCCGATTTGCATATTGAATGAGCCTGCTGCCTGACTCAGGCGGGCGCACTGGCCACCCAACAGTAGGTCCTTGGTGACAATTGCCGTAACCACAGCGACGACGCAAACAGGGCGGAAAGTCGTTCCCCACCATTTTCAGGGCCATTCCCGCCCTGTTGTCACCAGGTGGCAGGCCTCAAAATCTCCCCCTCAGAGACTTGGCTCTGCCTTCTTCTTTCTCGGCCCAAAATTATAATCATCAGTGGAGTAAAGAACGTATTTATTTAATCAGACTCTGGCTCATAACTTCAAATGGTATTCTTTGATAAATAGGTACAGTTAATGGGAAAAATGATGTAGCAAGTTATTTTTTAGCATGGCTAATTTATTTCCTGATTATTTGTTCTTGCCAATTATAAAAACTCCAACTGAGAGAGCCCACACAGTGATAAAATATGGATGTAATAGGTGGAACCTAATGAATGCTTAAGTGAAGATGAAAAGTGAAGACACATCAGAAAAATAACTTTTTAATAAAACCAATTATTTTATTCTTTTTGGAACTCAAAACAGGAAATTATTCATTTTCCAAACATAGCCCTTATTTGGCCATATTTTCCTCTTTTGTCCAATTATGTGATCAAAGTTTTTTTTTGCCATTGCTATTTCCAACCAACAAACAAACTAGCAGAAACACTTGCTGCACGTAAGCTTGTTGCAGTCAATCATAACTCATCTGTACTCATGATCCCTGGAGACTTCTCAAGCCTTAAAGGAAGTGGCTGCAGTGATAGTGGATGCATTGGTTGCAATATACCAAAATTCCCTGGACTCTGGAGAGGTCCCAGCGGATTGGAAAACCGCAAATGTAACACCCCTATTTAAGAAAGGAGGGAGACAGATAGCAGGAAACTATAGACCAGTTAACCTAACATCTGTCGTTGGGAAAATGCTGGAGTCCTTCATTAAGGAAGCAGCAGCAGGGCATTTGGAAAATCATAATGCAGTCAAGCAGAGTCAGCATGGTTTTAGGAAAGGGGAATCATGTTTAACAAATTGGCTGGAGTTCTCTGAGGAGGTAACGAGCAGTGTAGACAAAGGTGAACCAGTGGATGTGGTGTATTTGGATTTCCAGAAGGCATTCGATAAGGTGCCACATAAAAGGTTACTGCATAAGATAAGAGCTCACAGAATTGGGGGTAATATATTAGCATGCATAGAGAAATGGCTAACTAACAGAGAGCAGAGAGTCGGGATAAATGGGTAATTTTCCGGTTGGCAAACGGTAACTAGTGGGGTGCCACAGGGATCAGTGCTGGGGCCTCAACTATTTACAATCTACATTAATGACTTGGATGAATGGACTGAGTGTAATGTAGCCAAGTTTGCAGATGATACAAAGATGGGTGGGAAAGCAAGTTGTGCAGAGGATGCAAAGAACCTGCAAAGGGATATAGACAGGCTAAGTGAGTGGGCAAACATTTGACAGATGGAGTATAATGTGGGAAAGTGCGAGGTTATACACTTTGGCAGGAAAAATAAAAAAGCAAATTATTATTTAAATGTGAGAAGTCGCACAACACCAGTCCAACAGCTTTATACAAAGATGGGAGGGAAAGTAGTGAGTGAGGAGGACATAAAAAACCTGCAAGGGGACATAGACAGGCTAAGTAAGTGGGCAGAGATTTGGCAGATGGAATACAACACTGGAAAGTGTGAGGTGATGCACTTTGGCAGGAAAAATCCTAGAGCAATTTATTATCTTAATGGCAAGAAACTGGAGAGTACTGAAGTGCAAAGGGATCTGGGGGTCCTGGTGCACGAAACTCAAAAGGTTAGTATGCAGGTGCAGCAAGTGATTAAGAAGGCAAATGGAATGTTGGCTTTCATTGCTAGGGGGATAGAATATAAAAATAGGGAGGTATTGCTTCAGTTGTACAAGGTATTGGTGAGACCGCACCTGGAATACTGCATACAGTTTTGGTGTCCTTACTTAAGGAAAGACATCCTTGCTCTCGAGGCAGTGCAAAAAAGGTTCACTCGGTTAATCCCGGGGATGAGGGGGTGGTCATATGAGGAGAGGTTGGGTAGATTGGGACTCTACTCATTGGAGTTCAGAAGAATGAGAGGCGATCTTATTGAAACATATAAGATTGTGAAGGGGTTGGATCGGGTGGATGCGGGGAGGATGTTCCTGATGACGGGTGAGACTAGAACTAGGGGACATAGTCTTAGAATAAGGGGCTGCTCTTTCAAAACTGAGATGAGGAGGAACTACTTCACTCAGAGGGTGGTAGGTCCATGGAATATGCTGCCACAAAAAGCTGTAGAAGCTACATCATTAAATAAATTTAAAACAGAAATAGACAGTTTCCTAGAAGTAAAGGGCATTAAGGGTTACGGGGAGCGGGCAGGAATTTGGACATGAGTCTAGGTTCGGATCGGTCATGGCCCTGTGGGTAGTGGAGCGGGCCCAGGGATCGTGTAGCCTGATTCTGCTCCTATTTCGTGTGTGCAATTCTGTTAGATGCAGGAGATGGTTCTGTGATAGTAGATTGGCGGTTAGGATCAGATCAGCCATGATCTTATTGAATGGCGGAGCAGGCTCGAGGGGCCGATTGGCCTACTCCTGCTCCTATTTCTTATGTTCTTATGTTCTTTATTTGAAATCACAAGCTTTCGGAGCGCTGCTCCTTCGTCAGGTGAAGTGAAGAGATGCATATAGACACAGCATATATAGTCAGAGAACACTGCCAGATGATTACAGTTAATCTTTCTAACTGCCGGGGAACACTTCAGCAGTCAAGGACATTCAGCCTCCGATCTTCGGGTAAGCGTTCTCCAAGGCAGCCTACGAGACACACGACACACGACAACGCAAAATCATCGAGCAGAAACTGATAGCCAAGTTGCGCACCCATGAGGACGGCCTCAACCGGGATCTTGGGTTCATGTCACGCTACATGTAACCTCATCTGACGTAGAGTCATCCAGACTCGAGTCGTCGTTGGCTTGTTCTCTCTACACAGATGCGGCCGGACCTGCTGTGATTTCCAGCAAAAAAAGTTTTTTGTTTTCCATACAGACCCTAGCATCTGCCACATTTGACCCCTTGTGACCCCACCTCATTGGGCTGGATTTTCATTGACCCGTGGAGGCGGGTTTGGAGGTGTGTGGGGGGTTAAAATTGCGAAAACTGGCGGGTGGGCACAAGTCCGCCTCCATCCGTGTCTGCTGGTCCCGACTCCGTCCCGCCTTTAAGAGGCGGGATAGGTTGTTAAGGCCCTTAACAAGCACTAAATTGGCTCTATAATGCCATTTTGAAAGGCCTTTGTGATTTTAACCCTTGTTATACGTGAAGCACGCCTGTTCTGAACCACGATTGTGAAACCTGGTGGGAGCACATTTGGGGCTGGCTGGCTGGAGAGGAGACATATCTGGGAGTGGTGGTGTAAAAATATCTGGGAGCAGACTTAGGACTGCTGCTGCTCATTTTGGAGGTCCTCTCACAGCAAAGGCCAGGCAGTCTCTGAAGACCTTCAATGCAGCAGCAATGATGACATCATCAGAGGCGACTTTCAGACTGAAAACACTAATTGGGTCATGGGTTCCCACATGCTGGAACTCAATTGCCCAATTAGGTGAAAATTGCATCAATCTCCCACATCCAATTGCAGTCGGGTGGATAACACGAAAAGTGGATGACACGACCCCAACCTGCCCCAGTATCAAAATCCAGCCCATTGTCTTTGATGTAATGTTTTCCTGACTGACCTGATTGGACACCATCCACACCTTTGATTGCCGTGATTATCTCTCTGCCGAGGTGTGATAAAGGTCAGTTAGAAAGATTAACTATAATCATCTGGCAGTGTTCTCTGACTATATATGCTGTGCCTATATGCATCTCTTCACTTCACCTGATGAAGGAGCAGCGCTCCGAAAGCTTGTGATTTCAAATAAAGCTGTTGGACTATAACCTGGTGTTGTGCGACGTCTCACATTTGTCCACCCCGGTCCAACACCGGCATCTCCACATCATTATTTAAATGGAGAGAGATTACAAAATGCTATAGTTCAGAGGGACCTGGGGGTCCTTGTGCATGAAACACAAAAAGTTAGCATGCAGGTACAGGAAGTAATCAAAAAGGCATAGTTTAAGAATAAAGGGTCGCCCTTTTAGAACTGAGATGAGGAGGAATTTCTTCTCTCAGAGGGTTGTAAATCTATGGAATTCTCTGCCCCGGAGAGCTGTGGAGGCTGGGTCATTAAATACATTTAAGGTGGAGATAGACAGATTTTTGCAAGATAAGGGAGTGAAGGGTTATGGGGAGCAGGCAGGGAAGTGGCTTTGAGCCCGAGATCAGCCATGATCTTATTGAATGGCGGAGCAGGCTCGAGGGGCCAAGTGGCCTATTCCTGCTCCTATTTCTTATGTTCTTAAGCCGCTTAACCAGTACAAATGTCTACAACTTTGGCAGTCCATAAGAACATAATAAATAAGAGCAGGAGTCGGCTAATCGGCCCCTCGAGCCTGCTCCGCCATTCAATAAGATCATGGCTGATCTTCTACCTCAACTCCACCTTCCCGCCCGATCCCCATAGCCCTTGATTCCCTAAATATCCAAAACTCTATCGATCTGTGTCTTGAATATACTAACCCAGTTCTGGAGTGTACGGTATTTTGGTGAAACATTTCAAAGGAACCCTCCCTCTCTATCACACGCCACTAAACACATATGCTTTTGTAGTATTGAGGTAGCAGTACAAGAGAGCAGGTCTTGCTGCCACAAGATTTCTATGACGAGTGCATCCATTTTGGTCCCTTATGGACCTACACATGAAGCTGTTTACTCCTTACGTGTTCCCACTGGGTGTCTGGGTAGACACTTCGCCATAAAGTTTGAGATCAGTGCAGATGGAATACTGCCCCTGCAGATATTCCTCAATCAGATGGGACACTCAGGCAGAGGCTCTCTGCTCAACCTTAACCCATTCATGCACTGCTCCTTTATCGTGTTCAAGCAGCTGACTTTATTGCAATAGCCCTGCTGCTTGGGCTAGTGCCTGCCATGCATCGTGCACCTCCTGTCACCTCTTGTGCTCCTGCTGTTGCACTGCATGTAAAACCTGCGATGGCCACGATACAAGATGTCATTTATACTGTCCATACCTGTTATTGCTGTGGTGATACTTCTAAACCTTAGCCACCATTAGGACCCTTAGCTTTAGGACTGACCTGGAGTTGACTATTTCCTTTCCAATTGTCTCACAACTTCCACAACACTTTGATAGAAGTCTGAGGTGGTGCATGTACCCTTGCCCTGGAGGACGTTGAAACCGTTAATCTAACACCATTTGATAGTGGAACTTCCTTAGTATCAGTCAATGCCAAAGCTTTAAGGCATAATTCATAAAGATTGATGGGTCTTGGAAGAACCTAATGGTTTCTATCCCCCATATGGCACCAAATGGAGCATGTCCTGACCAGTGTTATTGAAATGGATTTGTTTATGACCAAATATGTTATTGTCCTGTGCAAGGCAAATGGATCCTAGAACTTACAATACAAGAGGTGGCCATTTGACCCATCACATCTGTGCCGATACTAGCTCTTCAACTGCAGCTATCCACTCTATTACCATTTTCCTGCCCTTTATCTGTATAAATACAAGTTGTTGTTATTGTTGCCTTGATAGCACCTGTGGTAAAGCATTTAGGGCTAAAAATTGTGTAGCGCCCCATTTGGGGCGCTAACTTCGCTGGGTCGCTACTTTTAGCACCCTGGAAAAAGTAGTGCCCCCGCGCCAGAACTTGAGTGGTTGCACCCCAAGAGGGAAGCGGGGTGCTAATGGAAGTGTCCCGCATCCCTCTTGGGGTGCTGCGAGTCAATACCATGGTGCTATAGTGCTGCAGCACGTCGCGCCGCGGTATTGCAGGCCTTCCTCCCCTTCTTAAAGGGGAGGGGCCTTGCGCAGTGTGACCCGGGGCCCAGCTGGGCCCCCGGGGATCGGGAGTGCCGGCAAAAGAGCCCGGCACTCAAGAGAAGTACGGGGCTCTTGGAGCGCAGCTGGCACTCCGCGGGGGGGGGGAGGCAGTTCAGGAGGCCGGGGACGGGAGCGCAGGCAGGTGCTGGCAGGCGACCAGCAACAAAAATGGCCGCCCCACACCTCGCCTTTAAATTGCGCCTCCCCGGCCGCAGGTAGGCCCCCCTGACCCCGTCGGACATAGCGTCCGGCGCTAAGTCAGGGGGCTCTCCCGAAGATCACAGCCGGGGAGCGAGCGGGGCGCTGCATATGGCGATGATGTCATCGCTGGCGGCGCAGCACCGCGGGGCACTACCGGTTAGCGCCACCGCTAACCTCCCGCTGAATTTCGCGGGAGGTGCCACGCCCGGGCTCTAGTTGCTTTGCGCCCCGTTAGCGCCCTCTTAGGGAGGCGCAAAGCAACCCAATTTTTCCCCCTTAATGTTCTAATAATCCTCAGTTTAAAAAAAAAACTCTTCTAACTTTCTCTTCATTGTTATAGTCAATATCCTGGTTATATGCTTCCATGTACCCAATTCTCCAACTAGTGAAAAGAATCATTCACTTTTTACCCTCTCAAACGTTTTCATAATTTTGCAAGCTTCTACTGGGTATAACCTTCTCTGCTTCAGTGATGAATCACTGCCTTTCTTGTGGATGGTGGGTCAATTGAAATTTTCAAGACTGAGATCGATAGATTTTTGTTAGAGAAGGGTATCAAGAGCTGTGGAATGAAGGCGGGTAAATGGAGTTGTGGTACAGATCACCCATGATCAAATTGAATGGCGGAGCTAGCTCGAGGGGTTGAATGGCCTACTCCTGTTCCTCTGTTACTATATTCCTATAATCGACTATTCTTCTAGTGACTCTTCCATGAACATTTCCATGGCTCCAATTTCCTCCTATAATGGGGTATCCAGAACGGCACCCAATAGGATAGATTTCCTGAGTCCTTGCTCACTACCAGTATATATTGGAAAATTGTGAATCTGTGGAATCAAACAAAAATTACAAGTGCCCTGTATTTTCTTTACTGATTCCTTTGTAAATCAAGATCATGCCAAACTTACCTAAATGGAATTAGTTTATAAATAGGGAGGTTCTGACCATCAAATCTTAGTCATGACTATTTTTATTTTTTTATTAATTCTCGGGATGTGAGCATCGCTAGTAAGGCCAGCATTTATTGCCCATCCCTAGTTGCCCTTGAGAAGGTGGTGGTGGGCCTTCACCTTGAATGCTGCAGTCCATATGCTGAAGGTAATCCCATAATTTAGGTAGGGAATTCCAGGATTTTTACCCAACAACGATGAAGGTACAGAGATATATTTCCAAGTCAAGATGGTGTGTGACTTGGAGGGGAACTTGGAGGTGGTGGTGTTCCCACGCACCTGCTGCCTTTGTCCTTCTAGGTGGTGGAGGTTGTGGCTTTGGGAGATGCTCCTAAAGAAGTCTTGGCGAGTGTATCCTCTAGATAGTGCACAGCGCGGCCACTGAGGTAGAGGGAGTAGATGGGGTGCCGATCAAGTAGACTGCTTAGTCCTGGGTGGTGTCGAGCTTCTTAAGTGTTCTTAAGTGTTATTGTAGCTGCACCCATCCAGGCAAGTGGAGAGTATTCCATCACACACCTGACTTGTGCCTTTTAGGTGATGGGAGAGGTTTGGAGAGTCAGGAATGAGACACTCGCCACAGAATACCCAGCCTCTAGTAGCCACGGCATTTATGTGGCTGGTCCAATTGAGTTTCTGGTGAATGGTGATGCCCAGGATGATGGTGGTCGGAGATTCAGCAATGGTAACGCCATTGAGTGTCAAAGGGAAGTTGTTAGAATCTTTCTTGTTGGAGATAGACATTGCCTGGTATTTGTGTGGCCTGAATGTTACCTGCCACTTATCAGCCAAACCTGGATGTTGTCTGGTCTTGCTGCATGCAAGCATGGACTGTTTCATTATTTGAGGAATTGCAAATGGTACTTATCACTGTGCAATCATCAGCGAACATCCCCATTTCTGACTTTCTGATGGAGGGAAGGTCATTGATGAAGCAGCTGAAGATGGTTGGGTCTAGGGTGCTGCCCTGAGAAACTCCTGCAGCAATGTCCTGGGGCTGAGATGATTGGCTTCCAACAACCATAAACATATTCCTTTGTGACAGGTATGACTCCAGCCACTGGAGAGTTTTCCCCCCCGATCCCCATTGACTTCAGTTTTACTAGGGCTCCCTGGTGTCACACTCGGTCAACTGCTGCCTTGCTGTCAAGTACTACCTGACATTCACTTTCACCTTACCTCTAGAATTCAGATCTTGTGTCGATGTTTGGACAAAGGCTATAATGAGGTCTGCAACCAAATGGTCCTGGCGGACCCCAAACTAAGCATCGGTGTGCAGGTTTTTGGTGAGTAAGTTCCACTTGATAGCATTGTTGATGACTCCTTCCATCACTTTGCTGATAATAGGGTGTAGGCTGTTTATGCAATCATTAGCCAGGTTGGATTTGTCCTGGTTTTTGTGGACTGGGCAATTTTCCACATTGTCTGGTAAGTGCCAGTGTTGTAGCTGTACTGGAACAGCTTGGCTAGGGACATGGCTAGTTCTGGAGCACAAGTCTTCAGCACGACAGGCAGGATGTTGTTGGGGCCTGTAGCCTTTGCTGTGTTCAGCGCACTCAGCCATTTCTTGATGCCACATGGAGTGAATCGAATTGGCTGAAGACTGGTAGCTGTAATGGTGGAGACCTCAGGAAGAAGCGGAGAAGGATCATGCACTCGGCACTTGCGGCTGAAGATGGTTGCAAACAGCTCAGCCTTGTCTTTTGCACTCACTTGCCGGGCTCCGCTATCATTGAGCATGATGATATGCATGGAGCCTCCTCCTCCACCCATTAGTTAATGAATTGTCTACCATCATTCACAACAGGGTTGCAGAACTTTGACCTGATCCGTTGGTTGTGGGATCACTTTGCGTGCTCTCTGTAGCATGCTGCTTCAGCTGTTTTGCATGTGCGTCGTCCTGTGTTGTAGCTTTAACAACAGCAATAACAACTTGCATTTATATAGCGCCATTAACATAATAAAATGTCTCAAGGCGCTTCACAGGAGCGTCATCAAACAAAAATTTGACACCGAGCCACGTAAGGATATTAGGGCAGGTGACCAAAAGCTTGGTCAAAGAGGTAGGTTTTAAGGAGCTTCTTAAAGGAGGAAAGAGAGGCGGAGAAGCCGAGAGGTTTAGGGAAGGAATTCCAGAGCTTAGGGTCTTGGCAGTTGAAGGCACGGCTGCCAATGGTGGAGCGATTAAAATCGGCGATGTGCAAGAGGCCGGAATTGGAGGAGCGCAGAGATCTCGGAGGGTTGTAGGGCTGAAGGAGATTACAGAGATAGGGAGGGGTGAGGCTATGGAGGGATTTGAAAACAAGAATAAAAATGTTTAAATCGAGGCGTTGCCAGACTAGGAGCCAATGTAGGTCAGCGAGCACAGCGGTGATGGGTAAACGGGCCTTGGTGCGAGTTAGGATACGGGTAGCAGAGTTTTGGATGAGCTCAAGTTTACGTAGGGTGGAATGTGGGAGGCCAGCCGGGAGAGCATTGGAATAGTCAACTCTAGAGGTAACAAAGGCATGGATGAGGGTTTCAGCAGCAGCTGAGTTGAGGCAAGGGCAATGTTACAGAGGTGGAAGCAGGCGGTCTTGGTGATGGAGAGGATATGGCGCCAGAAGCTCACAGTCTAGTTCAGCCTCAGACTGCGGTCAGGGAGAGCGATGGAGTCAGTAGCTCAGGAACAGAGATTGTGGCAGGGACTGAAGACAATGGCTTCGGTCTTCTCAACATTTAATTGGAGGAAATTTCTGCTCCTCCAATACTGGATGTCGGCCAAGCAGCATGACAAATCAGAGGCAGTGGCGCGGTTGAGAGAAGTAGTGGTGCGGTAGAGCTGGGTGTCGTCAGCGTACATGTGGAACTAGATATTGTGTTTTTGGATGATGTCGCCGAGGGGCAGCATGTAGATAAGAAATAAGAGGTGACCAAGGATAGATCCTTGGGGGATTCTAATAGTAATGGTGCAAGAGCAGGAAGAAAAGCCATTGCAGGTGATTCTCTGGCTATGACTGGATATGATGCGGAGATATGGCATCTCCGCATCATGGCCACTATCGACACCACAAACTGCCAGCTCAAAGTGGAGAGAATCTCCAAGAAGATCGCGCATATCGACACAGACATCAAGTATCTACAGAGATGCAAGAAAGCAGACAAGATCCCGAAAGGACTACAGATCACGAACCCACTCAAGTCGACATACAACACAGACTACGCTGAGAGACTCTGCCTTCGTACCTCTCGCACACTCCTCAACCATCTTGTACACCAGCTCTACAGCAGACGCTGCAACCTCGAAACCAAGATAGAGTCCATGCTCTCAGCCTGTGCTCAGGACACAGCAGACCAGCTACGAGACACCGCCAAACAGACGAGGCAACGGAACTACGCTGCCTACATGCGCATCAAGAACAGGAAGCTTGAGAAACTCGGCATCACCACCAGCAGCAACCAAGCCTCCCCCGGTACCACGGTTGCAACCACAGGGAAGTCCATCGTCAACTTGTCCGACCACACCCTTCAACCAGACGAAATCGAAGTTCTCGCCCGAGGGCTCAAGTTCTGCCCCACCACCAAAATGGACCCCATCGGTCTCGCGGCAGACACAGAGGAATTCATCAGGAGAATGAGGATCCGGGAATACTTCCACAAATCCCAAGATGTCAGCAACAAACCCAATGAGACAATCAATGATCCGGAACAGCAGACAGAGGGACCCGCAGTGCAGCAACCGAAGAAGAAAGAGTCAAATTGGACCCCTCCGGAGGGTCGCTGCCCTAAGCTTGACATGTATGCTCAAGCTGTCAGGAGATGCATCAACGCCAGATTCATCAGCCGCACTCACAAGACAGTCCAGAATGTCACCCGAGCACAACGCAACGCCATCCACGCTCTCAAGACCAACCGCAACATCGTCATCAAACCAGCGGACAAAGGAGGAGCCATCGTCATACAGAACAGAATGGACTATTGCAAAGAAGCATACCGACAACTGGACAACCAGGAACACTACAGACAGTTACCCGCAGATCCGACCAAAGAACACACCCGCCAACTCAATAGACTGATCAAGACCTTCGATCCAGACCTTCAAAGCATCCTACGCGCTCTCATCCCACGTACTCCCCGCGTGGGAGACTTCTACTGCCTCCCAAAGATACACAAAGCCAACACACCCGGACGTCCTATTGTATCAGGCAACAGAACCCTGTGTGAGAACCTCTCTGGATACCTCGAGGGCATCCTGAAACCCATCGTACAGGGAACCCCCAGCTTCTGTCGCGACACTACAGACTTCTTACAGAAACTCAGCACCCATGGACCAGTTGAACCAGGAACACTCCTCGCCACGATGGACGTATCGGCACTCTACACCAGTATCCCCCACGATGACGGCATCGCTGCGACAGCCTCAGTACTCAACACCAACAACAGCCAATCACCAGACGCCATCCTACAACTCATCCACTTCATCCTTGACCACAATGTCTTCACCTTCGACAACCAGTTTTTTACCCAAACACATGGAACAGCCATGGGGACCAAATTCGCACCCCAATACGCCAACATCTTCATGCACAAGTTCGAGCAAGACTTCTTCGCTGCACAGGACCTCCAACCAACGCTGTACACCAGATACATCGACGATATTTTCTTCCTTTGGACCCACAGCGAAGGATCACTGAAAGGACTACACGATAACATCAACAGGTTCCATCCCACCATCAAACTCACCATGGACTACTCCTCAGAATCGGTTTCATTCTTGGACACACGAATCTCCATCAAAGACGGACACCTCAGCACTTCACTCTACCGCAAGCCCACGGACAACCTCACGATGCTCCACTTCTCCAGCTTCCACCCTAACCACGTTAAAGAAGTCATCCCCTATAGACAAGCCCTGCGAATACACAGGATCTGCTCAGACGAGGAGGAACGTGATGGACACCTACGGACGCTGAAAGACGCCCTCGTAAGAACGGGATATGACGCTCGACTCGTCGATCGACAGTTCCAACGGGCCACAGCGAAAAATCGCATAGACCTCCTCAGAAGGCGAACACGGGACACAAACAACAGAGTACCCTACGTCGTCCAGTACTTCCCCGGAGCGGAGAAACTACGCCATGTTCTTCGCAGCCTTCAACATGTCATCGATGACTAACACCTCGCTAAGGCCATCCCCACGCCTCCACTACTTCGCCTTCAAGCAGCCGCCTAACCTCAGAAGTACCATCATTCGCAGCAAATTGCCCAGCTTTCAGGAGAACAGCGACCACAACACCACACAACCCTGCCACGGCAACCTCTGCAAGACATGCCAGATCATCAACACAGATACCACCATCACACGTGAGGACACTACCCACCAGGTACATGGTACATACTCATGTGACTCGGCCAACGTTGTCTACCTCATACGTTGCAGTAAAGGATGCCCCGGAGCATGGTACATCGGCGAGACCATGCAGACACTGAGACAACGTATGAACGGACACCGCGCAACAATCGCCAGGCAGGATTGTTACCTCCCAGTCGGGGAACACTTCAGCAGTCAAGGACATTCAGCCTCAGATCTGCGGGTAAGCGTTCTCCAAGGTGGCCTTCGAGACACACGACAACGCAAAATCATCGAGCAGAAACTGATAGCCAAGTTCCGCACCCATGAGGACGGCCTCAACCGGGATCTTGGTTTCATGTCACGCTACATGACGTAGAGTCATCCAGACTCGAGTCGTCATTGGCTTGTTCACAGATGTGATTTCCAGTTTTAAAAAAAAGTAAAAAGCTTAACCATACAGACTGCAGCATTTGACACGTTGGACCCCTGTGACCCCACCTCATTGTCTTAGCTGTATTTTGCTGTGTCTTTGATGTAATGCCTTCCTGACTGGCCTGATTGTATCTCTGCCGAGGTGTGATGGAGGGCAGTCAGAAAGTCGTCCGACATTGTACGCTACACATTGTTCTCTGTCTATATATGCTTTGCTGATTTGTATTCCTTCACTTTACCTGACGAAGGGGCAGCGCTCCGAAAGCTCGTGATTTCAAATAAAACTGTTGGACTATAACCTGGTGTTGTGCGACTTCTCATTTATGACTGGATAGATAGTAATGGAACCAGGCAAGGGCTGTCCCTCCCAGCTGGACAACAGAGGAGAGGCCTTTGGATTACAAATCCAGTAAGATAACCACTGCGCTACCTAGAGTTAGGTGCATTGTAATCGTATCAGAAATGAGAGTTTGGAGTTTAAGCAGAACAAAAAAACACACATAATGAACAATTCAGATCATAGAATCATAGAATAGTACAGCACAGAAGGAGGCCCTTCGAGTCTGCGCTGGCTCTTTCGAAGAGCAATCCAGTTAGCCCCTCTCCCCCGCTCTTTCCCCATATCCCTGCACGTTTTGTTCAACAAATTTTCCCTTTTCGTGTCTCAGAAGCTGAATAGGTTAATCACTATGCTTTTGCAGGAGTTTCATTAACAGCAAAATGCGTGATTCGGTCGATTTACCTGGCCGGGGGGGGGGGAAAGTAAAAGCACAATTTGTAGTTTCACCCTAAATTAACAGATACAGCACTCATCCAATTTAAAAGGTTCACCCAATAAAGCTAATTACAGGATTATGCAGCATTGCTTTCATGTAAATTGCAGGGAATGATCAACGATGGCTCTTTGTAAAGGCCTGAAATAATATAAAAAGATTGGTTCAAGCATTGTGCGCACCATAATACACAGTGCTGCATTAAATGGCTGTATTAGTGAAGCATCGCATAGGATATTCCTATTTTTTCCCTTTTTTCTTTAATCTGCAAGCTGCAAAAAAAGCATTGTAGCTAATTTGTGTTGCAGATTATTATAAAATATGATGAAGAGCCCATCTTCAAAGTCTTCTATGACGTTGTAAGTACTGGGCTCAGGTGGTAATAATTTATAATGAAGTTCTCAATGAATTGTTCGGAATGGTTAAGCCAATCTTTATCTTACCACCAACACGATGACAAAGTAGCACAAAACAAGCCCTTGAAACCTTTAACCCATAAGGTACCAGTGAGTTACAGAACTGATTATAGTCCAGGGAGAACTAAGTGAATGCCTCAGCTTTCAGAGCTTTTAAGAAGCATTTATGTCGTGTCTGGCCAACTTGATTGAGTTCTTCGATTAAATGACGGAAAGAGTTGTCGAAGGAGGCAGTAGATGTTGTGCATGTGGACTTCAGAAGGTGTTTGATAAAGTGCCACATAATCGACAAGATTGAAGCCCGTGGGATTAAAGGGGCACTGGCAGCGTGGATACGAGATTGGCTAAGAGACAGAAAGCAGAGAGTAGTGGTGAACGGTTGTTTTTCAAACTGGAGGGAAGTATACAGGGGTGTCACCCCAGAGGTCGGTATTAGGACCACTGCTCTTTTTCATACATATTAAGGACCCGGACTTGTGTATAGGGGCCACAATTGATCAGGCTGTGCAACTTCAATGCTATGCTTAATTTGTTTCCTAATATTCAGAGCAGTATTAACATTCTTGGCCATAACTTTAATAGCCATCAAACCACTTGAGATGTGAAAAATGAGTGTTATTGCAGGTGAGTCCTGATTGGCCAGATTTCTGCTGGTAAGGCTGAAGAAATCCTATAGTCAAACTCATCCAGCAGGACCTGAAGTGGTATTAAAATTATCATTTAAATAAAAGTGGCAAGAGTTAACATCCCGATTTCTACAAGTGGAAAATATCCCAGCAAATTGCCAATCGGGCACAGACACCATGACTTCCTGCTGTGCTGTATGTGTCATTCTATGATTCTATGGCAACTACTTGTCACAAAGTCAATCATTGAGGCGTCAGGAGAGCAAGGCTCTGTCATCGCACCAACGCTCTTCTCGATCTTCCTGGCTGCAATGCTCCATCTCACCCTCAGTAAGCTCCCCGCTGGAGTGGAGCTAATCTACAGAACAAATGGGAAACTGTTCAACCTCCGTCGCCTCCAGTCCAGATCCAAGGTCGTCCCATCCTCTGTCAGCGAATTACCGTAGGCAGACGACGCTTGCGTCTGTGCACACTCTGAGGTCGAACTCCAAACCATCGTCAACACCTTCACCGAAGCGTACGAGAGCATAGGCTTTACACTAAACATCCGTAAGACAAAGGTCCTCTACCAACCTGCCCCTGCCACACAGTACTGCTCCCCGATTATCAAAATCCATGACAAGGCCTTGGACAACGTGGACCACTTTCCATACCTCGGGAGCCTACTGTCAACAAGGGCATACGTCAATGACGAAGTCCAACATCGCCTCCAGTGTGCCAGTGCAGCCTTCGGTCACCTGAGGAAGAGAGTGTTTGAAGACCAGGACCTCAAACCCAGCACCAAGCTCATGGTCTACAGAGCAGTAGTGATTCCCACCCTCCTGTATGCTTCAGAGACATGGACCATGTACAGCAGGCACCTCAAAGCACTGGAGAGGTACCACCAACGCTGCCTCCGCAAGATCCTGCAAATCCATTGGCAGGATAGACGCACCAACGTCAGTGTTCTCGCTCAGGCCAACATCCCCAGCATCGAAGCTTTGACCACGCTCGATCAGCTCCGATGGACGGGCCACATCGTCCGCATGCCCAATACGAGACTCCCAAAACAAGCGCTCTACTCGGAGCTCCGACACGGCAAGAGAGCCCCAGGTGGGCAGAAGAAACGCTTCAAGGACACCCTCAAAGCCTCCTTGGAAAAAGTGCAACATCCCCACTGACACCTGGGAATCCCTGGCCCAAGACCGCACAAAGTGGAGGAGAAGCATCCGGGAAGGCGCCGAACACCTCGAGTCTCTTCGCCGGGAGCAAGCGGAAGCCAAGCGCAAACAGCGGAAGGAGCGCACGTCAACCGAAGCACCCCACCCACCTGCCCCTTCAACCACCGTCTGCCCCACCTGTGACAGAGACTGTCGGTCCCGCATTGGACTCATCAGTCACCTGAGATCTCATCTTTAGCGTGGAAGCAAGTCATCCTCGGTTCCGAGGGACTGCCTAAGAAGAGAAGAAGTAGTAGAGGGCTCAGGAAAAAGATAGTCAGCTTTATCATCCCTATATCACAGCACTAAAAATAACAGTTTCACCTTTCTTAAATGCCCGCTCATTTGCTCATTTGCAATCTCTTGAAGAAAAGGTTTATCATTTTTTTTCCAAGAGTAAATTTAAATGCTCTTGTACGAATTTTGAAATTCTCTTTCTTAAAATGTAACATTTTCCTTTGACATTAAATTATAAATATATTCAGCGCACTCAATCGATTTTCTTTGATATGCAAGGTTTCAACTGACAACTTATGCTTTGTCAACAGAGTGGTTGTTGAATGAAGCTAAATTCACCACACATACAAACTTATGTAGTGTGATGTCTGTGATAAATATTAAATTATAAGAAAGAACATGCATTTATACAGCGCCTTTCACGACCTAAGGATGTTCCAAAGCGCTTTACAGCCAATGAAGTACTTTTGAAGTGTAGTCACTGTTGTAATGTAGGAAAAGCGGCAGCCAATTTGCGCAAGCAAGATCCCACAAACAGCAATGTGGTGATGACCAGATAAACTGGGTTTTTTTTCTGTGATGTTGGTTGAGCAATAAATGTTCACCAAGGCACTGGGAGAGGTCCCCTCCTCCTCTTCGAAATAGTGCCATGGGATCTTTAACGTCCACCTGAGAGAGCAGACGGGGCCTCGTTTTAATGTCTCATCTGAAAGATGGCACCTCCGACAGTGCAGCATTCCCTCAGTGCTGCACAGGAGTGTCAGCCTAGATTTTTGAGTTCAAGTCTCTGGAACCCACAACCTTCTGGCTCAGAGGCAAGAGTGCTACCACTGAGCCAAGGCTGACACCATATATAACAGATTACCAGCGTACGGTTGCATTCTAGTCAACACTGGTTATTGCATATTTAGTGAAGTTGTCGGTATAATCAATAAATGAAGACGTACTTGCTGCACTGGTGAAGTGCATGTTTCTTCAGCATACAAAGGAACCCTTCTGCGGCTGCACGCCAGTTTCCTCTAAAATAGGTAGCGTGTATTCTAGTATGCAATGCATTCTGGATAGCAACATCCGCCATTAAGCCCCAGAATCACAGAGCGGACCCTATTAAGATCGAGACGGGGGAATCGCTTTTCGAACAGAAAATCAATAAATTGAATGAATTATTACTGTGCGTTCCTTGGCGTCAGTTTAGACTCATCTCTGACCCACGGGTGACCATACCTTCATCTCGGGTGACTCCTGAACAAATCAGGAGGGTTAGCAACCCCTGCTCCTTGCTTGCGTTAATGAGTGGCCTGTTTTAGGACCCTTTCGTGAAATTGGGATGCTCTGATAGGGTTGCCAACTCTGGTTGGACGTGTTCCTGGAGGCTTCATCACACGGCCTCCTGCCTCCAACCGCCTCGCCGCCAGACGCCCCCGCCATTGATCGCCCGACACATCCATCCTTGCAGCGCAAAGCAATCAAACACTTAATTACCCGATTGGATGATGCTTTACCGTCAAACAGCCTTTTTATCCCATCTCCAATATTTTTTAACTAATAAATGTTGAAAGAAAATGGAGAAAAAAATACATCCTTTTTAAATGTCACTATGATTTTTCTCCTGGGTTACATAGAATATGATGCGGAGATGCCGGTGTTGGACTGGGGTGGACAAAATTGAGAGGTCGCACAACACCAGGTTATAGTCCAACAGTTTTATTTGAAATCACAAGCTTTCGGAGCTATCGATTGCTCCTTCCTCAGGTGAAGTAAATTAGATACAGAATCGCCAAAGCATATATAGATAGAGAACAAAGCATGTGTACCTTACAATTGCAGACCACTAAATTAAATCATCCTGACTATATGTCTTTGATGTGGTACCTTCCTGGCTGACTTAATTAACTTTATCACACCTCGGCAGATAGTCAGGATGATTTAATTTAGTGGTCTGCAATTGTAAGGTACACATGCTTTGTTCTCTATCTATATATGCTTTGGCGATTCTGTATCTAATTTACTTCACCTGAGGAAGGAGCAATCGATAGCTCCGAAAGCTTGTGATTTCAAACAAAACTGTTGGACTATAACCTGGTGTTGTGCGACCTCTCAATTACATAGAATACACAGAGCGGACATTCTGGAGGGGGAGGGTGAGCAGCCAGTTGTCGTGGTGCATATAGGTACCAACGATATAGGTAAGAAACGGGATGAGGTCCTAAAAGCTGAATATAGGGAGTTAGGAGGTAAATTAAAAAATAGGACCTCAAAGGTAGTAATCTCAGGATTGCTACCAGTGCCACGTACTAGTCAGAGTAGAAATAGAAGGATATTTCAGATGAATACGTGGCTAGAGGAATGGTGCAAGGGGGAGGGATTCAAATTCCTGGGACATTGGAACTGGTTCTGGGGGAGGTGGGACCAGTACAAACTGAACGGTTTATACCTGGGCAGGACCGGGACCGATGTCCTAGGGGGAGTGTTTGCTAGTGCTGTTGGGGAGGGTTTCATCTAAAATGGCAGGGGGTTGGGAGCCTGTGCAGGGAGACAGAGGAAAGGGAAGCAAGGATAGAAGCAAAAGGCAGGAAGGAGAAAAGCAAAAGTGGAAGTCAGAGAAATCAAGGGTGTAAATCAAACATGGCCACAGTAAACAATAATTCTAAAAGGTCGAAGAGTGTTAAAAAAACAAGCCTGAAGGCTTTGTGTCTTAATGCGAGGAGCATTCGTAATAAGGTGGATGAATTAGCTGCGCAAATAGATGTAAACGGATATGATATAATTGGGATTACGGAGACATGGCTCCAGGGTGACCAAGGCTGGGAATTCAACATCCTGGGTATTCAATATTCAAGAAGGACAGGCAAAAAGGAAAAGGAGGTGGGGTAGCATTGCTGGTTAAAGAGGAGATTAACACAATAGTAAGGAAGGATATTAGCTCTGATGATGTGGAATCTGTATGGGTAGAGCTGAGAAATACCATGGGGCAGAAAACGTTAGTGGGAGTTGTATACAGACCCCCAAACAGTAATGCTGAGGTTGGGGATGACATTAACTGGGAAAATAGAGATGCGTGCAATAAGGGCACAGCAGTTATCATGGGTGACTTTAATCTACATATAGATTGGGCTAACCAAATTAGTAACAATACTGTGGAAGAGGAATTCCTAGAGTGTATACGGGATGGTTTCCTGGACCAATATGTCGAGGAACCAACTAGAGATCAGGCCATCTTAGACTGGGTATTATGTAATGAGAAAGGATTAATTAGCAATCTTGTTGTGTGAGGCCCCTTGGGGAGGAGCGATCATAATATGATAGAATTCTTCATTAAGATGGAGAGTGAAGTAATAGTTGACTCAGAGACTAGGGTACTGAATTTAAATAAAGGAAACTATGATGATATGAGGCGCGAGTTGGCTAGGATGGATTGGGGAATGTTACTTAAAGGGTTGACGGTGGATAGGCAATGGCAAACATTTAAAGATCGCATGGATGAACTACAGAATTTGTTCATCCCTGTTTGGCATAAAAATAAAACAAAAAAGGTGACTCAACCGTGGCTAACAAGGGAAATTAGGGATAGCATAAGATCCAAGGAGAGGACATATAAATTGGACAGAAAAAGTAGCAAACCTGAGGATTGGGAGCAGTTTAGGATTCAGCAATGGAGGACAACAGGATTAATTAAGAAGGGGGAAATAGAGTATGAGAGTAAGCTTGCAGGGAACATAAAAACTGATTGTAAAAGCTTCTATAGATATGTGAAGAGAAAAAGATTGGTGAAGTCAAGCGTAGGTCCCTTGCATTCAGAATCAGGGGAATTTATAATGGGGAACAAAGAAATGGCAGACCAATGAAATACATACTTTGGTTCTGTCTTCACAAAGGAGGACACAAATAAACTCCCAGAGATGTCAGGGAACATAGGGTCTCATGAGAGGGAGGAACTGAATTAAATCAGTAGTTGTAGGGAAATGGTGTTCGGGAAATTGACGGGATTGAAGGCCGATAAATCCCCAGGACCTGATAATCTACATCCTAGGGTACTTAAGGAAGTGGCCCTAGAAATAGTAGATGCATTGTTGGTCATCTTCCAAAATTCTATAGACTCTGGAACAGTTCCCATGGATTGGAGGGTAGCAAATGTAACCCCACTATTTAAAAAAGGTGGGAGAGAGAAAATGGGGAATTATAGACCGGTAAGCCTGACATCGGTAGTGGGGAAAATGCTAGAGTCCATTATAAAAGATGTAATAGCAGAGCACTTGGAAAACAGTGACAGGATCGGACAAAGTCAACATGGATTTACAAAAGGTAAATCATGCTTGACTAATCTACTGGAATTTTTTGAGGATGTAACTGGTAGAATAGATAAGGGAGAACCAGTGGATGTGGTGTTTTTGGACTTTCAGAAGGCTTTCGATAAGGTCCCGCATAAGAGATTAGCGTGCAAAGTTAAAGCACATGGGATTGGGGGTAAGATACTGACTTGGATAGAAAACTGGTTTGCAGACAGGAAGCAAAGAGTTGGAATAAACAGGTCTTTTTCCGAGTGGCAGGCAGTGACTAGTGGGGTACCGCAGGGATCGGTGCTAGGACCCCAGTTATTCACAATATATATATTAATGATCTAGACGAGGGAACTAGATGTAATATCTCCAAGTTTGCAGACGACACAAAGCTGGGTGGGTGTGTGTGCTGTGAGGAGGATGCAGAGAAACTCCAGTATGATTTGGACAGGTTGGGTGATTGGGCAGATGCATGGCAGATGCAGTATAATGTGGATAAATGCGAGGTTATCCACTTTGGTGGCAAAAACAAGGAAGGCAGATTATTATCGGAACGGCCATAGATTGGGAAAAGGGGAGGTGCAACGAGACCTGGGTGTCCTTGTGCACCAGTCGCTGAAGGTAAGCGTGCAGGTGCAGCAGGCGGTTAAGAAGGCTAATGGTATGTTGGCCTTCATAGCGAGAGGATTCGAGTACAGGAGCAAGGATGTCTTGCTGCAGTTGTACAGGGCCTTGGTGAGACCACACCTTGAGTATTGTGTGCAGTTTTGGTCACCTTATCTGAGGAAGGATGTTCTTGCCCTGGAGGGAGTGCAGCGAAGATTCACCAGACTGATACCTGGGATGGTAGGAATGACGTATGAAGAGAGATTGGGTCGATTAGGCTTATATTCGCTAGAGTTTAGAAGAATGAGAGGGTATCTCATTGAAACTTATAAAATTCTAACAGGACTAGACAGACTAGATGCAGGAAGGCTGTTCCCGATGGCGGGGGAGTCCAGAACCAGGGGGTCACAGTCTAAGGATAAGGGGTAAGCCATTTAGGACAGAGATGAGGAGGAATTTCTTCACCCAGAGAGTGGTGAACCTGTGGAATTCTCTACCACAGAAGGCAGTTGAGGCCAATTCATTAAATATATTCAAGAAGGAGTTAGATATATTTCTTAAGGCTAGGGGGATCAAGGGATACGGGGAGAAAGCAGGGACAGGGTACTGAATTCGGATGATCAGCCATGATCGCATTGAATGGCGGAGCATCCTTGAGGGGCTGAATGGCCTACTCCTGCTCCTATCTTCTATGTTAATTCACATCACAGGCCATTCGGTCCAACTGGTCTATGCTGGCGTTTATGCTCCACATGAGCCTCCTCCCACCCTCCTTCAAGATGGTTGTCCTGGAGCTTAATATTTAATCCCAAACCTATACTAAATCCACTTAATCAAAAATCAGTGCTTGTTTGTTTTATTTTACATAGGAACACAGGAACAGGAGTGGGCCATTCAGCCCCTCGAGCCTGTTCCGCCATTCAATTAGATCATGGCTCCATTTTGTAAAAACATAAGAAACATCAAGGGCGGGAAAGGGCATTTGGGCATCAAAGCAAATCCTTCTCACTGTAACTCCAAATGGTACAATTGCCCCCCATGCAGTCTGAGCTGTGGTTTTGACGCTGTGAGCTTGTTCAGTTGGGAGCACGCTTGCCTCCGAGTCAAGATAATGATGGATTCGAATCCCACTGTAGACTTGACCTGATAATCAAGATTGGCACTTCAGTGCAGGACTGAAGGGGCCCCTGCATTCTGAAGGTGTCGTCTTTCAGATGAGATGTTAAACCAAGGTTTCGTCTGTCTGCCCAGGAAGATGGAAGATCCCAACACCAATAGATTATTTAGCCACCTATTTACTGTTTATGGGTCCTTGCTGCGCGCAGACAGGCTGCCGTGTTTACCAACATAACAGCATTGACCGCACATCAAAAGCGATGGCGCCGGCTGCAGTGCATTTTGGGATGCCCTAAAGATGAGATACGATTATTTCTTACTGCACTCTCTAACAGTATATTTAAAATATTTAACTCTGAATAAAGAAGTACTTACTAATGTCGGTTTTGGACTTCACATTTCACTCATTTAAATTAATGTCCTCCGGTCCTACTTTTCTGGCTGAATTTGAAATAATATTCTGTGTTTACCTGATCCATACCATTTAATATTTAATATCCTTCAGTAAGGTTCCCTTCTCCCTTATCTGCCTTCTTCCTAGACTGTGAAGCTTCGCATCTCTGATCATTCCTCGCAGCTGATCCCCTTTACTTTTTGGAATGAGTTTTTTTGTCTGCAGCCTCTCCAATCCTTGTTGGGCTTTATCACAGTGGGCTGAAAATTGATCCCGGGACGCGAGAGTACGCACTGCATACTCTCGCGTATTCCCACTCCAATTGCCGGTTTTCTGCATGCCCTGCGCATGCGCTGAAAACCGGCAATTGCTCTTCCGAAAAGGGGGCGGGGCCGGAGTGCATCGCGTGCGCGCTACAGGCTGCGCGCACGCTGTGCACTTCATGCTTTGGACGCGCAGGTAAGTAGGGAAGATTTTGGAAATGTAAAAAGGAGGAGTAAGACCCGCTTTTAAGAAGGTAAGTAGTGAATTAAGTATTTTTTTGAATTTTTTTTTACAGGTATATCTTTTTTATAGACTTTAAAGACAGGTAAGTTTATTTTTATAACTTTTTAAAAGATTTTAAATTTTTTCAAAAATTTAATTTTTTATTTAAAATGGTTAATTTAATTAACTATACTTATTTTATTAATGTGATGGTTTTTTTTTTAAATTTAATTGAGGTTTAGCTGTTATTTTGGGGGGGTGTAAGATTCATAAGTCTCTCAGCCATGCTGTGAGACTTATGAATGGAAGATGGTGTGCTGCCATTGGCTCTAACTGAGTCACGTGATCCCACAGCTCGCACGAATTAACTACGCCGCTGGGATACGCAAGCCCAGCACAGCTGATGTCTGGAACATCAATTTCGTGCGAGCTGGATCAGAAAAAGCATAAGCGAGGTGAGACATCGCGGGAAAGGCTTACCCCCGCGGGAACAGAGCGAGATCAATTTCTGGGCCATTACCTCTGACTTCACCACTGTTTGTGGCAAAAAGGCAGTTTCCTTAAATAGATGGAATCAGCTGCGATCTGAAACCTGCACCATCGTGTGTGCCACGTTAGCCATGGCTCAGTCGTGACACTCTTGCCTACTGAGTCAGACTGTTGTGGGTTCGAGCCCCACTCCAGAGACTTGAGCACAAATCTAGGCTGACACTGCAGTGATGGAGTGCTGTACTGACGGAGAAAATAAAAGAAAGGCTTGCATTTATATAGTGCCTTTCACAATCTCAAGGCATCCCAAATCACTTTACAGCCAATGATGAACTGTTTGAAGTGTAGTCAACAACAGCAACTTGTATTTATATGGCACCTTTAACATAGTAAATCGTCCCAAGGTGCTTCACAGGAGCGTTATCAAACTAAATTTGACACTGTTAAGGTTTTGTGCTTGAGTGCATGGTGTGACGGAGTGAGTGAGCGAGCGCGCGGGTGAGTGAGTGAGCGAGTGGGGGAGTGGGTGAGCATCAGTGAGTGGGTGATTGAGTGAGTGAGTGAGTGTGGGTGGGTGGGTGGGTGAGTGAGTGAGTGAGTGTCAGGTAGGTGTTCTTAGAATGAATTATTGTGCAAATAATTTTTCAGGTATCCACGTGCCAATGTATGAGTTGTAAGTTGCAGCTTGAATGTGTGCCCTGCTGGAGTATGGCCATGCATGGTAAGCAATGAAAGAGCTGTAAGGTTGTCTGAGGGATTTTCACGGGCCAGCAGAAAATGTGTAGCAGGTTGACAGGCAACACTTTGCAGCATATATACTCAGGGCAGCAGCTTGGTGTGTGTAACCTTACCTTGGCAGCTTTGTTAATGCATTCTATCTTTTCCACCTTAGTTCAAGGTCCTGTAGGTACTATACACAGAACTGACCCTGACCACTACCTCCTGCTGTACTGCTGCCCTGGAGTGCCAAACAGGGCGACCATGTTACACCCAGCCTGTGCAATGTCACCTCCACTTCATCATCCATCAAAAGGGGGGATTGGTTCCTGTGCCACTCTATCACTTCTCTATAGGCTGTATTCCTTTCCTGCACATTTTCATTGGCCCGTATTTTCCGATCGCAGGCCTCCCGCGGGCGGAGGCCTGCGATCTGGAAAAATCTGCGCCCTTACATGAGGGCTCCCGGGACGCACACGCTTCCGCTCCTGGGCCTCTCCAAACTGCAAGTGTGCAGGGCCCACGTATCCCAGAGGCGCAGGTAATTTGCAGCGTTGCAGGGGCTCTTCCCTGCATTAAAGGGAAGGGCCCCCCACTGCGAGCTCTGCAGGTTTCATTGTAGATTTCTGGGCCACCGGGGAGCGGCAGTGCCGCACGATCAGCCCGGCACCTCAAGGAGAGTGCCAGGCTGAGCGATCGTGACACGGATGCCGCGATCAGTGGCCGAAAATAAAAAAAAATTTTAAACGGCTTTTTTTTTTGGCCGGCCGGCCGCCCACCGCCCCTTTAGTTGCGCCCCGCGAGCGGCCGGCCTCAGTGTTCGCGACCCCTGCTGCAGTCGGTAACATCGCCCGGCACGAGTGCGAATTTTTCTCCCGAGGTGTTACCGGGGCGCTGTGCCCAGAGATGACGTCACGATCTCCGGGCGCAGAAGCTCGGGGTGATACGTGATAGCACCGCCGCTAACCTCCCGTGGAATTCAGAGGGAGGCGTGGCTATTGCCTTGAGGGGGGAGGTGCTAACGGGGTGCAAATGAGGGGACTTTCACCCCCTTAATCATTTTTTGCAACTTCAAAGACATTTTCTTCTATTCTTTTCCCTCCTTTGTAGTTGTATTTTCTTCTTGTAGAAAACGGTTCTGCTCAGAGATTAATACTCGCATAGCATTAATTCACAGCCACTGTATGGTTTTTTTTTGTTCTTCTGTTCCCGAATCCACAAGCACTGACATCTGATGCATAATGAGCAGTGAGGGCGCTTTGTCCTGAAGTCCTTTTGCAGCCCATTCAACACAGGATGACCAGAACTGCACACAATGGGGGGAGAAAGTCAACTCACAGCTGCCTGTCTAGTGCCTGAAAAACGGGACTTGAAAAACGAGGGGTGGGGAAAGGGGGCACCTCAGCTGCCCGATTGACGTCCAAGGCCCGCATGATGACATATTCAGTCAGGCCTGTCAATACGCGAGCAGTCCGTCCCCCTGAATCAGGCTGCTTTACTATACAAATCGGCAGCTGTAGGACCCTGATGCTAAATTCAGGTACAAGTAGATGGACCTCGCGCGCGCAAAGCTCTGCCTAATTGTACCAGGTCTGGAGCGGCCTAACCAGCGCATTCTAAAGGGGCAACTGGAAGCCACCCAAAGAACGGCCACCGAACTTTTTCAAAGTTATATTTTTGTGGAGGCAGAAGGAGCAGGAGTGCCTGCAGCCCGCCACTTCCATTCAAATGAGGACCAATGCCAAATTTGGGTCAGGCATCAGACCAGCGCGCAGAGCAAACGCTCCACCAACTCGCCGCCCGTTTCCTCCCCTAATATTCCAAATGTGGCCTCACCAGTGATATTCGAGAGAGAGAGATATATGTGGCGGAATTATTTGAAAAGAACCTAGTGGTACGTACAAGCTATAACTATTTGCTGCACCTTATAGCCAAACGCCCTCAAAGTGCATCCTTGTGCCTGATTAGTGTTGACCAAAGCTTCCCACTGACTTTCACTGACTGATCAATAATCACAACAAAATTCTTTTCATTTTTCCAGCTTTCTTAACATCTTTCCGATAGTGCGGAGCCAAAGACTGCGCTCTTACTAAGATATTTCCAACATTCCTTAGACTCTGGATCAGTTCCGATGGAGTGGAGGGTGGCCAATGTAACCCCTCTTTTTAAAAAAGGAGGGAGGGAGAAAGCAGGGAATTATAGACCGGTCAGCCTGACATCGGTCGTGGGTAAAATGATGGAAGCAATTATTAAAGATGTCATAACAGACCATTTGGAAAGTGGCGACATGATAGGTCCAAGTCAGCATGGATTTGTGAAAGGGAAATCATGCTTGACAAATCTTCTGGAATTTTTTGAGGATGTTTCCAATAGGGTGGACAGGGGGGAACCAGTAGATGTGGTGTATTTGGACTTTCAGAAGGCCTTCGACAAGGTCCCACACAAGAGATTGGTGAGCAAAGTTAAAGCACATGGGATTGGGGGTAATGTGTTGACGTGGATTGAGAACTGGTTGGCACACAGGAAACAAAGAGTAGGAGTAAATGGGTACTTTTCAGAATGGCAGGCAGTGACCAGCGGGGTACCGCAGGGTTCGGTGCTGGGACCCCAGCTGTTTACATTATATATTAATGATTTGGACGAAGGGATTAAATGTAATATCTCCAAATTTGCGGATGACACTAAATTGGGAGGCAGTGTGAACAATGAGGAGGATGCTAGGAGGCTACAGAGTGACTTGGACAGGTTGGGTGAATGGGCAAATGTATGGCAGATGAAGTACAATGTGGATAAATGTGAGGTTATCCACTTTGGTGGTAAAAATAGAGAGGCGGACTATTACCTGAATGGTGGCAGATTAGGGAAAGGGGAGGTGCAACGAGACCTGGGCGTCATGGTACATCAGTCACTGAAGGTGGGAATGCAAGTGCAGCAGGCAGTCAAGAAAGCAAATGGAATGATGGCCTTCATAGTAAGGGGATTTGAGTACAGGAGTAGGGAGGTGATGCTGCAGTTGTACAGGGCCTTGGTGAGGCCACACCTGGAGTATTGTGCGCAGTTTTGGTCTCCTAACTTAAGGAAGGACATTCTTGCTATTGAGGGAGTGCAGCGAAGGTTCACTAGATTGATTCCTGGGATGGCCGGACTGACATATCAAGAAAGATTGGGTCAACTGAACTTGTATCCTCTGGAGTTCAGAAGAATGAGGGGGGATCTTATAGAGACATTTAAAATCCTGACTGGTTTAGACAAATTAGATGCGGGCAGAATGTTCCCAATGTTAGGGAAAACTAGAACCAGGGGTCACAGTCTAAGGATTAAGGGGAAGCCATTTAAGACTGAGCTGAGGAGGAACTTCTTCACCCAGAGAGTGGTGAATCTATGGAATTCTCTTCCACAGAAGGTTGTTGAGGCCAGTTCGCTAAATATATTCAAAAGGGAGTTAGATATAACACTCACAACTAGGGGGATCAAGGGGTATGGCGAGAAAGCAGGAATGGGGTACTGAGGTAGCATGTTCAGCCATGAACGCATTGAATGGCGGTGCAGGCTCGAAGGACCGAATGGTCTACTCCTGTACCTATTTTCTATGTTTCTATGTTTCTATATCCAATGTTTGCTGGCTCTTGCTCCAGCATGTGTTAGGTTTGATTAAAACTGAAGAGAATTCACTCCTTTTACAAGAAAGGGAGAACTTGCATTTATATAGTGTCTTTCATGACCTCAGGACATCCCAAAGCACTTTACAGTCAATGTTACTTTTTGAAGTGAAGTCACTGTTGCAATGTAGGAAATGCGGCAGCCAATTTACGCACAGCAAGCCCCCACTAACAGCAATGTGACAATGACCAGATAATCTGTTTATAGTGCTGTTGGCTGAGGGATAAATATTGGCCAGGACACCAAGGAGAACTCCCCTGCTATTCTTCAAATAGGCCATGGGATCGTTTACATCCAACTGAAAAAGCAGACAGTTTAACATCGCATCCAAAAGACGGCACCTCCAACAGTGCAGCACTCCCTCAGTGCTGCACTGAAGTGTCAGTCTAGAGTATATGCTCAAGTCCCTGGAGTGGGGCCTCAACCCGCAACCTTCTGACTCAACTGTGCCACGGCTGACACTTTCTTCCCTTTTACAAGGGTGGTGCCTGTATTTATTCCTGTTCAGATCATCCCTTCAGCAGCGCCTAGTATAACTTGTTAATCCTTTACTATCAGCTGCTGGTACTTGTGTGTCAGCTTACCTCAGTTGATAGGAAAAGTGGTCCAACCGTGGCTAACAAGAGAAGTTAAAGATAGTATTAGATCAAAGGAAGAGGCTTATAATGCTGCCAAAAAGAGCAGTAAGACTGAGGATTGGGAGAATTTTAGAATTCAGCAAAGGAGGACCACGAAATTGATAAAGAAAGGGAAAATAGAATGAGAGTAAACTAGCGAGAGACATAAGAACAGACTGTAAAAGCTTCTATAGGTATGTAAAAAGGAAAAGATTAGCGAAAGTAAATGTGGGTCCCTTACAGGCTGAGACAGGAGAAATTATAATGGGGAATAAGAAAATGGCAGAGAAATTAAACAAATACTTTGTGTCTGTCTTCACGGAAGAAGACGCAAAAAACTTCCTGGAAACAATGGAGAACCAAGGGTTTAGCGAGAATGGGGAACTGAAAGAAATTAGTATTAGTAAAAAAGTAGTACTGGAGAAATTAATGGGACTGAAAGCCAATAAATCACCTGGATCTGATGGCCTACATCCGAGGGTTTTGAAAGAGTTGACTATAGAGATAGTGGATGCATTGGTTGTCATTTTCCAAAATTCCATAGATTCCAGAATAGTTCCCGCGGATTGGAAGGTAGCAAATGTAACCCCACTATTTAAGAAAGGAGGGAGAGAGAAAACGGGGAACTACAGACCAGTTACCCTGACATCAGTAGTAGGGAAAATGCTAGAATCTATTATTAATGATGTGGTAACAGGGCACTTAGAAAATAATAATAGGATTGGGCAGAGTCAACACGGATTTATGAAAGGGAAATCGTGTTTGACAAATCTGTTAGAAATTTTTGAGGTTGTAACTAGCAAAATAGATAAGGGGGAACCAGTGGATGTGGTGTATTTGGATTTTCAGAAGGCATTCGATAAGGTGCCACACAAGAGGTTATTAAACAAAATTAGGGCTCATGGGATACTAGCATGGATTGAGGATTGGTTAACGGACAAAAACAGAGAGTAGGAATAAACAGGTCATTTTCGGGTTGGCAGGCTGTAACTAATGGATCAGTGCTTGGGCCTCAGCTATTCACAATCTACATCAATGATTTGGATGAGGGGACCAAATATAATATATCCAAGTTTGCTGATGATACAAAGCTGGTGAGAATGTAAGTTGTGAGGAGGATGCAAGTGAAGGGATTTTTACTAGTCCTAGCCCCTTTAGGGCTACCCTGGATCAGACGTATTTCTCAGACGTTCACTTTCAACTAAAGTTTGAGGTAGCCGAATCCTTAATTGGGTCTAAAGGTCCGAGCTATCTCTCCCTAAAGGAAAGGAACAACCTGAGAATGTTACCGTCCTCCAGATAGCGCTTTTAATAAGTTTAGCTAGACTGTAACGTCCCGGATATTATGAGGGTGCGGAAAACTCACTCAGAATTCTGCAACTCCTCACCAAATAGTGTACAGAGATTGAGTTCGCGAGTTTTTGATACAGAAGTCTTAGGTAAGACAATTCTAAAAAATATATAGATTTATTAAAAAACCGACATGCAATTTACAGTTGGTGAATCAGTCAATCGCAACTTTAAACAATTCTAAAAAGAAAAAATTCGATCTTATTGTTAACAGAGAATCTTACTTTTAAATCTTAACTTCGCTACAGTATTACAGTTCTTAAATGTTTTCTGCAGGATATCTATCAATATCAAATACCTTTGATCCCTGAGGTACAAAGAGTTGGAGACTACAGAGCCACCTCTGCAGTCGAGAATCGCTTTGCCCGATTAAAGCAACTCTACTATCTCATTTGAAACTTCAATATTTATACCCTTTTCCAGTGGTATCTCCTTTGAGGTTTTCTGCTGATGCAAGTTAATAATCCCTAGTCATCTTTCTGCCGACCTCTGCAACGCTTACTGCCACCACAGCTGGTAGCATTACAGAATCTTGTCTCATCTCTAGGTGTTCTAAGTTGACCATATAAAAACGGTGTGACAGCAGGTGTTCCTTACTTTATGTCATCTTTACGAGGGCAGATGTTCCTTATCTTATGTGCCATCTTTACGAAGTTTAAATTAGAACACCTTATCCAGGGTGAACCATTGTTTTTTTCCCAAAAGGTCAGCCTGTCGAAACCCTTCACCTTCTGTTTCAATAAGGTTATTTATTCAGGGTCAACAACTGTCTCAATAGCCAGAATGCTTTCATAGCTATTTCATAGTTAGGTTTCTAAATTTCCAAACCCAGTTTGTCATGTTTTAATAAAGCCAGAATTCTTTCGTAAGATAGTGTATTTTTCTGGATAGGTTATATGGCTTATTCCTTCGCACATGAAGGCTTCAAGGGGATATAGACAGGCTAAGTGAGTGGGCAAGAACATGGCAAATGGAATATAATGTGGAGAAATGTGAAGTTAACCACTTTGGTAGAAAAAATAGAAAAGCAGAGTATTTTTTAAATGGTGAGAGATTGGGAAATGTTGGTGTTCAGAGGGACCTGGGTGTCCTTGTGTACTAATCACTGAACGTTAACATACAGGTACAGTAAGCAATCAGGAAAGCAAATGGTATGTTGGCCTTTATTACAAGAGGATTTGAGTATAAGAGTAAAGACGTCTTACTGCAATTATATAGGGCCCTGGTGAGACCACACCTGGAGTATTGTGTACAATTTTGGTCTCCTTACCTAAGGAAGGATATACTTGCCATAGAGGGAGTGCAACGAAGGTTCACCAGACTGGTTCCTGGGATGGGGGGATTGTCATATGAGGAGAGATTGAGTAGACTAGGTCTATATTCTCCCAGAGTTTAGAAGAATGAGAGGTGATCTCATTGAAACATACAAAATTCTTACAGGGCTTGACAGGCTAGGTGCAGGGAGGATGTTTCCCCTGGCTGGGGAGCCTAGAACCAGGGGTCACAGTTTCAGAATAAGGGGCCAGCCATTTAGAACTGAGATGAGGAGAAATTTCTTCACTCAGAGGGTGGTGAATCTTTGGAATTCTTTGCCCCAGAGGGCTGTGGAGGCTCAGTTGTTGAGTATATTCAAGATGCGGAGATGCCGGTGTTGGACTGGGGTAGACAAAAATGAGAAGTCGCACAACACCAGGTTATAGTCCAACAGTTTTATTTAAAATTACGAGCTTTCGGAGCTCCGCTCCTTCTTCAGGTACAAGTACAGTGAGGGAATCGATTACACAGTATATATACACAGAAAACAATTTGTCTGCAGAGATACAATTTGTCAGGGAGGCATTACATCAAAGACACATCAGAGTACAGCTAAGACAATGAGGTGGGTCACAGGGGGTCCAACGTGTCAAATGCTGCCATCTGCAGTTAAGCTTTTAACTTTTTTTTTAAAACTGGAAAAACAGACAACGATGTCGAGTCACGTTCTGTAGCGTGGCATGAACCCAAGATCCCTGTTGAGGCTGTCCTCATGGGTGCGGAACTTGGCTATCAGTTTCTGCTCGATGATTTTGCGTTGTCGTGTGTCTCGAAGGCCGCCTTGGAGAACGCTAACCCGCAGATCCGAGGCTGAATGTCCCTGACTGCTGAAGTGTTCCCCGACTGGGAGGTAACAATCCTGCCTGGCGATTGTTGCGCGGTGTCCGTTCATACGTTGTCTCAGTGTCTGCATGGTCTCGCCGATGTACCATGCCGCGGTGCATTCTTTCCTGCAACGTATGAGGTAGACAACGTTGGCCGAGTCACATGAGTATGTACCATGTACCTGGTGGGTAGTGTCCTTACGTGTGATGATGGTATCTGTGTTGATGATCTGGCATGTCTTGCAGAGGTTGCCGTGGCAGGGTTGTGTGGTGTCGTGGTCGCTGTTCTCCTGACAGCTGGGTAATTTGCTGCGAACGATGGTACTTTTGAGGTTAGGCGGCTGCTTGAAGGCGAGTAGTGGAGGCGTGGGGATGGCCTTAGCGAGGTGTTCGTCGTCATCGATGACATGTTGAAGGCTGCGAAGAACATGGCGTAGTTTCTCCGCTCTGGGGAAGTACTGGACGACGTAGGGTACTCTGTTGGTTGTGTCCCGTGTTCGCCTTCTGAGGAGGTCTATGCGGTTTTTTGCTGTGGCCCGTCGGAACTGTCGATCGACGAGTCGAGCGTCATATCCCGTTCTTACGAGGGCGTCTTTCAGCGTCTGTAGGTGTCCATCGCGTTCCTCCTCGTCTGAGCAGATCCTGTGTATTCGCAGGTGCATCGTGCATCGTGAGGTTGTCCGTGGGCTTGCGGTAGAGTGAAGTGCTGAGGTGTCCGTCTATGGACAAGCCCTGCGAATACACAGGATCTGCTCAGACGAGGAGGAACGCGATGGACACCTACAGACGCTGAAAGACGCCCTCGTAAGAACGGGATATGACGCTCGACTCGTCGATCGACAGTTCCGACGGGCCACAGCAAAAAACCGCATAGACCTCCTCAGAAGGCGAACACGGGACACAACCAACAGAGTACCCTACGTCGTCCAGTACTTCCACGGAGCGGAGAAACTACGCCATGTTCTTTGCAGCCTTCAACATGTCATCGATGATGACGAACACCTTGCTAAGGCCATCCCCACTCCTCCACTACTCGCCTTCAAGCAGCCGCCTAACCTCAAAAGTACCATCGTTCGCAGCAAATTACCCAGCTGTCAGGAGAACAGCGACCACGACACCACACAACCCTGCCACGGCAATCTCTGCAAGACATGCCAGATCATCAACACAGATACCATCATCACACGTAGGACACTACCCACCAGGTACATGGTACATACTCATGTGACTCGGCCAACGTTGTCTACCTCATACGTTGTAGGAAAGAATGCACCGCGGCATGGTACATCGGCGAGACCATGCAGACACTGAGACAACGTATGAACAGACACCGCGCAACAATCGCCAGGCAGGATTGTTACCTCCCAGTCGGGGAACACTTCAGCAGTCAAGGACAGTCAGCCTCGGATCTGCGGGTTAGCGTTCTCCAAGGCGGCCTTCGAGACACACGACAACACAAAATCATCGAGCAGAAACTGATAGCCAAGTTCCGCACCCATGAGGACGGCCTCAATAGGGATCTCGGTTTCATGTCACGCTACAGAACGTGACTTGACATCGTTGTCTGTTTTTCCAGTTTTTAAAAAAAAAGTTAAAAGCTTAACTGCAGACGGCAGCATTTGACACGTTGGACCCCCTGTGACCCACCTCATTGTCTTAGCTGTACTCTGATGTGTCTTTGATGTAATGCCTCCCTAACAGATTGTATCTCTGCAGACAAATTGTTTTCTGTGTATATATACTGTGTAATCGATTCCCTCACTGTACTTGTACCTGAAGAAGGAGCGGAGCTCCGAAAGCTCGTAATTTTAAATAAAACTGTTGGACTATAACCTGGTGTTGTGCGAGTATATTCAAGACAGAGATCGATAGATTTTTGAATATTAAGGGAATCAAGGGATATGGGGATAGTGCAGGAAAGTAGAGATGAGGTAGAAGATCAGCCATAATCTTATTGAATGGCGGCGAAGGCTCGAAGGGCCAAATGGCCTACACCTGCTCCTATTTCTTATGTTCTTATGTTCTGATAGTGCTTTTGTTTCTGGGCCAGAGGGCTGTGAGTTCAAGCCTAATGCCAGGTGTTTCAGGTCATTAATCAAGCTAGTGCTGTAGCGTAGTACTGAGGAGTGCTGCAGGGCTAAAGTGTGTTTGCTCAGATGAGATATTAGACTGAAGTGCCATCTATTGGTTCAGACGGATGATAAAGGTCCCATTGTGCAGTTTGAAGAAGAGCAACGAGCTCTCTCTCAACCAACAACAGATTAATGGGTCATTGAACTCATCTCTATTTGTGAGCACAATGGGTGCCACTTTTCACTATATACTAGCAGTTAGTATAGTTCAGAATTAACTTGCAGCCTTTTAGCTGTTTCTGAGAGACAGTATAAGGTGCTAGATAAATGCATGTCTTATTTTACATCCAAAACTAGGCTCCATCTACTGGATAAATGTGCAGTAATGTGATATTATATGAAGACTACAAGAAGTGTTACTTTATGTTTATATCCATGTAAAAAAAACAGCTGCCAGTTGCCAAGCAGTTTTAACAAGCAATATAGAGGGTGTTGCTTTTTAATGTTGCTTCGATTGACTATTCCTTATGGCTTCAAATCTGCATTGACAGCATCCATGGTATTGTTCGCAAGCATTGACCCCACCATGAATGTTGGGTCAACTGCTCCACAATTTCCAGGCTCATGCCTCATTCCTTTTTAGAACTTCAAGTTAACACTTGCTGGCCTTTTGTCTTCTGGTAATGCTAGGGTTGCCAACTTTGGTTGGATGTATTCTGGAGGTTTCTCCACTTGCCTGGATGAGTGCAGCTCCAACAACACTCAAGAAGCTCGACACCATCCAGGACAATGCAGCCCGCTTGATTGGCACCCCAGCCACCACCTTAAACATTCACTCCCTCCACCACCGGTGTACCGTGGCTGCAGTGTGTACCTTCTACAAGATGCACTGCAGCAACTCGCCAAGGCTCCTTCGGCAGCACCTCCCAAACCCGCGACCTCTTCCACCTAGAAGGACAAGGGCAGTAAGCGCATGGAAACACCATCACCTCAAGGTTCCCCTCCAAGTCACACACCATCCTGACTTGGGAGTATATCGCCGATCCTTCATCGTCGTTGGGTCAAAATCCTGGAACTCCCTACCTAACAGCACTGTGGGAGTACCTTCACCACACGGACTGCAGCGGTTCAAGAAGACGGCTCACCACCACCTTCTCAAGGGCAATTACCGTCATAGAGTTATACAGCAAAGAAAGAGGCCCTTCAGCCCATGAAGCCCTGTCTATTCTAATCCCATTTTCCAGCACTTGGTCTGTAGCCTATAGAGTCATAGGCAATTAGGGATGGGCAATAAATGCTGGCCTTGCCAGCGTCCCAGGAACGTATAATAAAAAAAAGACCTCTCGTCTCCACTACCCTGCCTAGTCAAAGACAGCCTATTTTCCCCATCTCCAATATTTTAATAATTAATAAACAAAAGTGTTCAAGGAACATTTTAATAAACTTTTTAAATGCCTGTATGACTGTTGTCGATGATCTTTCTCCTGGGTTGCTCACTGCAGTTTCCAGGAGATTAATCTTCAATTCCTGGAGACTCCAGGCACAATCCTGGAGGGTTGGCAACCTTAAGTACTTCTGGACGGCAACTAAAATCACAAATGAAGCTGAAACGTGTTGGAATATTTTGTGCCAGCACACTGGGGAGGTACCACCGCATAACTGTCTAAAGCACTGTTACAGTTAACACTGCAAATTACTCCCCTGCGGTTTTTCTATATTAAGTATTGCTTTGAACTTCTCCCAAAGCAAAGAGGATTATACAGAGCGACCTCCAGGCAGCTACGTGACATAGTTTGCGCTGAGGCAAAGCACTTTCTGTGTAACCCAGAAGGAAGGTCGGCAAAATCGTGCTCTGGCCCATGAGCACCTCAAGAAGGTAATGTCATTGCTTTAGTGTCACACCAGCTGCAATACAGATACAATCAAGAAAGAAGTAACTTACATTTATATAGCGCCTTTCACGACGTCTCAAAGCGCTTTACAGCCAATGAAGTACTTTTAGAGTTTAGTCACTGGAGGAAACAGGGCTGCCAATCTGCGCACAGCAAGGTCCCACAAACAGCTATGTGATAATGGCCAGATAGTCTGTTTTTAGGTGTTGTTTGAGGGATAAATATTGGCCAGGGCACCGAGGAGAACTTCCCTGCTCTTCTTCAAAATAGTGCCTTGGGATCTTTTACATTCACCTGAGACGGCAGACGGGGCCTCGGCTTAGTGTCTCACCCGAAAGACGGCACCTCCGACGGTGCTGCACTCTCTCAATGCTCAGCACTGGGAGCGTCAGCTTAGATTTTGTGCTCAAGTCCCTGGAGTGAGACTCGAACTCACGACTTTCCTACTCGGAGGTGAGAGTGCTGCCACTGAGCCACAACTGACACCACAATGAGAAATGAACCTTTAAAAAACGGAGTGACTCCTGCCAACGACCGGAAGCTGCGCAGAAGCGTACTGCGCATTAATCTGGAACCGGAAGCTTCTTTTTTTTCCCCCACAGAGCATTTCTCCTCACCGCCTGCTCCCTCCCGGCATTTTTCCTCGCCGCCCGCTCTCTCCCAGCATTTAAAATTTTTTATTTAACGTACCCACTCCCGTGACGAACCGGCACCGTGCATGCGTAGTCCGCTCCCGGTTCGTTGGCAGCAGTCGCATCCTTTACAAAAATAATTGCCAGTTTGCTGATTGGATCAGTTAGGAACTTTAAAAAAAAAGTTTAAAACTCAGAGCTGCATTGATCTCTGCTTTGCCTGATCAGAGAGTAATGTGGAGCCCAGAGCATAAGTCGAACCTGCAGCCTCTGAACCGCTTTAAGCCGTAACTACTTCAACAGTACCTCCCAAACCCGCGACCTCTATCGCTTAGAAGGACAAGGGCAGCAGGCGCATGGGAACACCACCACCTCCAAGTTCACCTCCAAGTTACACACCATCCTGACTTGGAAATATATCGCCGATCCTTCATTGTCGCTGGGTCAAAATCCTGGAACTCCCTCCCTAACAACACTGTGGGAGTACCTTCACCACACGGACTGCAGCGGTTCAAGAAGGCGGCTCACCACCACCTTCTCAAGGGCAATTAGGGATGGGCAATAAATGCTGGCCTTGCCAGCGACGCCCACATCCCATGAACGAATAAAAAAATGTCATCCTTCTAAAGATCTCCATCACTTGATTCACAATACACAGAGATCAGTGTGCCATTTTCAACATTCAGTGACATAAATAAACCCAGCTTTACAATTCAATCTATTATTCTAAACTACTGTTGTTCATATGAAAATTATATTTTCTAGATCACAAGGTTACAGGATTGATCCTACACTAATTATAATGCATCGAAGTTACAACATGGAAACAGGCCATTCAGCCCAATCAGTCCGTGTTGGCGTTTACCCTCCAAGCGAGCAAATCACGTTTGCCCACCCTGTTCCCATATCCCTTCAATCATGTTTTCTTCATTCGCCTATCCGATCTAATCTTGAATGTTGACATAGTTTCTGCCTGAACCATTAGTCTGGAAGTGAATTCCACAGCCTCACAACTCTCTGTGTGAAGATGTTTCTCCTGCCCTCTGTTCTAAACCTCTTACACTTAATTTTGTTTCTATGGACCCTCGTTCTTGCCCCCTCAACTATTGGAAACAGCCTGCTTCTATTTACCCTGTGCTGTCCTTTGACAATCCTAAACGCGAATGTCACCACCCCAAAATCATTATTATTGTAAAGAGAAGAATTTTTTTTTTCCAAGTCTTTCTTCGTATTTATATTTCCTCATACACAGGCAACATTCTAGTGAATCTCTGAAACCTGCAAACTGAGGTCTTATTAAGGTTTTATATTGGCTCATCATTATCTCTTATACCTCGAAATGAAACCTAGAATTCTGTCAGGTTTTTTTAGTTTATAAACCCGAGGTGTTGCCTCTAATGTTCTGTAACCCCCAAATCGCTCTGCTCTTCCACAGCACCGAGCCTATTTCCATTCAGAGTATAATTCATGTTTTTTTTTATCAAAACGCATCCCCTCATTGAATTCCATCTGGCACTTTTTAGCCCATTCTCCCATCTCATCAGTATTCCTTTGCAGTTTCCTTTGGCCTTCTAAGGAATTAACTATACCTTTTATGTTGATATCATCTGCAAATTTTGACACCATTCCCTCTAGGCCTATCTCCAAATCAGTGAACAGAAGTGGCCCCAGAGCTGAACCCTGAGACACACCACTACCCACTTCCAACCACTCTGACAAACTACCCTTAACTCCTACTCTGTTTCTCCCTTCTAACCACTTTTTAGTCCCGTTTGCTAGCCTCCCCCTAATTCCATACCTCTTAATCTCCTCCAGTAATCTCATATGTGGTATCTTGTCAAAGGCTTTCTGAAAGTCCATGTACACTACATCCACTGCATTTCCCCCATCTACCACGTCTGTCACCTCCTCAAAGAATTCGACAAGGTTTGTCAAGCACATTTGTCCCTTTTGAAATCCGTGCTGGCTACTCCCAATTATTTTGTCTTTAGCTACGTGATAATTTCATCATTAACTGAAGACTGAAATGTTCCATATCGCAGATGTTAAGCTGCCTGGCCTGTAATTACCTGGATTAGCTCTATCTCCCCTTTTCATATTGGGTACTACATCGGCCACTCTGCAGTCCTCCAGCACATAACCACACAGTAGCGCCCTGAAATATAATGTCTACGGCCTCTGCAATTTCCTCCCTCAACCCCTTCAGGATCCTAGGATGTGTCCTGTATGGCCTGGGCGTTATATCCTCACTTAGTTTAAACTTATCGAAACTTTTCCCCTTTATCCATCACAATATTGCTCATTTCATTCTCAACCACTTCAGGATTCAGCTCCTCTCCAATGAAGTCCGATGTGAAGTGTTTATTCAATAATCCTCTACAAACTGGCAATCCTTTCCTCTCAGGGGTCTCACCTAACTTAAACTATTCTCTTTTTACTGATATATTTATAAAATATATCAGTAAAATAACATCCTTTTGATGGTTTTTGGAATTTTTTTTGCTCATGCTCCCTCTTAGTTTTCCTTAACCCGCTCTTAACCTCTTACTTTCTCTTATTCTCCTTTTAGTTTTCTTTCATTAATATTATTCGTATCATCCTTATCGGCCCTTTTCTTCAATTTTAATTGGTTTCTAACCTCCTTACTTATCCATGGCATCCTAAGCCAACTAGTATGTCCTTTTTTAGTGGAATATATTTATTCTGTACCTTTGCCATCTCATTTTTTAAAACCATCACACGGTTGTTCGGCAGTCCTGTGTGCCAATTATCCCTTCCACCTTACCTCAGCTAGCTCACTCCTCATCTTTCCAAAATCAGGTGTTCTAGTTCTTGCGCTGGCATTTTCCCTTTCTAGTTGGATCCTAAACCTTATCGCACTGTGATCACTTTTCCCGAGGCGGGAGAACCAATTAAAAGCTGAGAGTGAGAGAGAAAACAGGGAACTATAGGCCAGCTAGCCTGACATCAGTAGTAGGAAAATGCTGGAATCCATTATCAAGGAAGTGGTAACAGCGCACTTGGAGAATCACAATATGATTAGGCAGAGTCAACACAGATTTATGAAAGGGAAATCGTGTTTGACAAATCTAATAGAGTTTTTGAGGGTATAACGAGCAGGGTAGATAAGGGGGAACCAGTGGATGTGGTGTCTTTGGATTTTCAGAAAGCATTCGATAAGGTGCCACACAAGAGGTTGTTACACAAGATAAGGGCTCATGTGAATGGGGGTAATATATTAGCATGGGTTGAGGATTGGTTAATTGACAGAAAATATAGAGTAGGAATAAACGAGTCATTTTCAGGATGGCAGAGTGGAATGCGGCAAGGATCAGTGCTTGGGCCTCAGCTATTTACAGTCGACTTAGATGAGGGGACCGAGTGTAATGTATCTAAGTTTGCTGACCATACAAAGCTAGGTAAGCTGTGAGGAGGACGTAAAGAGCCTGCAAAAGGATATAGACCAGTTACGGGAGTGGGCAAGAAGGTGGCAGATGGAGTATAATGTGGGGAAGTGTGAAATTATCCACTTTAGTAGGAAGAATGGAAAAGCAGAATATTTATTTAAACTTGAGAGACTAGTAAATGTTGGTGTTCAGAGGGATTTGGGGGTCCTTGTGCAGGAAACACAGAAAGTTAACATGCAGGTAGAGCAAGCAATTAGGGAGGCAAATGGTATGTTAGGCCTTTATTGCAAGGGGGTTGGAGTATAAGAGTAAGGAAGTCTTGCTACAATTGTACAGGGCCTTGGTGAGACCACACCTGGAGTACTGTGCACAGCTTTGGTTTCCTTACCTAAGGAAGGATTTACTTGCCTCAGATGGGGTGCAACAAAGGTTCACTAGATTGATTCCTGGGATCAGAGGGCTGTCCTATGAGGAGAGATTGAATAGATTGGGCCTACATTCTCTGGGGTTTAGAAGAATGAGAGGTGATCTTATTGACATGTATAAAATTCTGAGAGGGCTTGACAGGATAGATGCTGAGAGGCTGTTGCCCTTGGCTGGAGAATCTAGAATGAGGGGCATAGTCTCAGGATAAGGGGTCGGCCATTTAGGGCTGAGATGAGAAGAAATTTCTTCACTCAGAGGGTTGTGAATCTTTGGAATTCTCTACCCCAGAGGGCTGTGGATGCTCAGTCATTGAGTACATTCAAGACAGATTTTTGGACACTAAGGGGGGAATTTTGCCGGTGCTCAGGGGGCGGGTTTGGAGGCAGGACATCCGGCAAAATCGAAAAGATTGACCGGGTCGGAAACCCGCTGTCAAGCTGCCTCCAGACAATCTTCCCAGGTGTCGGGTCCCCGATTTGCAGCATGGACCCGACACCTAGCGGCGGGAAGAAGATTATAGGCACTTAACTGCTTGTTAACAAGTTGTTAACGGGAAGTTAAGAGGCTTTTTGCAATTTTGACAGGTCTACTGTGGGCTTCCCGACATCCGGACACCACGCCAGGTAAGTGTGGCATGCTGTGAGTCTGCTGTAATGTTTGTGCATTGATGACAGCTGCAGAAGTGGTGTGAAGGATCCAATGGTACACTGGTGAGTTTCAGAGGTAAGAAAATTTTTGGAAAGTCATTTTTAATGTATTTAGACTTTTCTGTAGGTGACAAGTTTTGAATTGTTTGTGCAGCCCCACCTCATTGGGAGAACCTCTCTCACCAGTGACAGATCGCTTCTGTAACCTCACCTGCAGCTGCCATCTGTTCTAGCCTAAGGAGAGAGTCACTGGAGAGCCTGGGTGCAAGGGCTCGCCTTTGTACAGTGATTGCCAGTGTTTGCAGCACCTCAATGCTGTCAAACACTGAAAAATCAGCTGTCAAAAAAAATTGTGTGTGGCCCCTTTAAGAAAACCGGCAGATGACGCGTCATCAACTGACACCGGCTTCCTCTTAATTGGCCGGCAAGCCCGCAGGGCGGGCTTAACAAGGCCAATTGACGCAAAATCGCGTCTGTGCGTCAGACGTCGTTGGGGGCGGGTCTGGAACCCGAAAGGCAGCTCTCCCGCCCTCAAGTCGCATTGACCGAAAAAATCGTGCCCATAGGGAATCAAGGGATATGGAGATCGGGCGGGAAGGTGGAGTTGAGGTAGAAGATCAGCCATGGTCTTATTGAATGGTGGAGCAGGCTCGAGGGGCCGTATGGCCTACTCCTGCTCCTATTTCTCCATAATCCAAGTTATTAACACGTGCAGGGTAAACTGGGCTCTTTCTTAATTGTCCTTGAGCCATTCTGTACACTCCACAGTAACATGAATCATCTTTCCTATAGTTTGTGCTGGTTCGGAGCCTGGTCAGCTACCTGATAACCATTAAAAGATTACCGTAACATCACCTTTAGTTACTGTTGTTTTAGTTACCGTTAATAAAATATCATTCTCAGTGAGCACAGGATTCAAAACCACTGTTCCCAGGATTTCATTACTGCATCATATTTTTTTTAAATATGGTATTTCTCGCTTTTTTGTGGAAAAGAAGGATAATCTAACCTCTTGTATTCCAACAGCAACATTATTAAGCAGCTAGATGATCTCTCGTGGCCTTTCACTGAGAAGATGAAGTCCTGAGGCAAAGCAGGTGTAGAGGGAGGGGAGGAAGGGAAGCAAATGGGAGGATGGTACTGAAAGCAAAATACTGATAATTGGAGACAAAAATTAAATGCTGGAGCTCAGCAGGTCAGGCGGCATCAACAAGGTACCTGGTCTTCGAATTCACCTCCGGCACTGGAAAAGGAAACCTGCTTCCTGGTGCCTGTGGCTGGAAGTGTTGGTGTACGTGAGTGTCAAGTGAAGACGGCATTAGGCTCAGCCAAGCTGCACTCCCCCTGTTGAATGCCCCACCAACCCACTCTTAAAAGCCTCGAGATTGTACACAGAATTGTACAAAGAGAGGAGGACTGTAAGAGGGGAAAAGAAGGACAGGAATTTAGGAAGGGGGGAGTTGGCGGGAGGAGGGAGGGGAAGGAGTGGGGAGAGAAAGAGGGAAGGGGTGAGATAAGCCAGATGAGGATAAGTGAGAAGAGGGTGGAAGTGAGGAATTCAGAAGGGCTGGGGAATGGCGGAGTAGAGGGGAAAGGAGGAGAAGGTGGAGGAGAGGTGGAAAATCAGGGAAGGAAGGAGAGAGGATCGCAAAAGATGTGTAGGGGCACAGATAGGCCTGAGAATTGATTCAAAAATAAGCGAAAGGCGGAGGAGAGAAGACCCCAACAATGGTCCATTACTTAAAAAAATAAAGTAGAGGAGCAGGTGTCAACACAGACTGGGGCCACCAGCTAGAGGACTTATCAATGGTGGAAGGGGGGGAGTTGGGTGAGTGGCAGCCAGGACAAAAACCAGGGTCACTAGCTCGGGGCTAATCAGTGTGAGGGGAGGAAGTTGGGTGAACATAAGAACATAAGAATTAGGAGCAGGAGTCGGCCATTCGGCCCTTCGAGCCTGCTCCGTCATTCAATACGATCATGGCTGATCTTCGACCTTAACTCCACCATCCCGCACTATCCCCATATCCTTTGTTACCCTTAGTATCCAAAAGCCTATCGATCTCTGTCTTGAATATACTCAACGACTGAGCATCCACAGCCCTCTGGGGGAGAGAATTCCACAGATTCAAGATGGGTGGGTGGGGGGGAGGGAGTCGGGTGGGCGGGCAGAAGCCGAGACACAGACATGGTTAGCCAACTGAGAGGCTTATTGGTGGAGTGGCAAGAGAGGTTGGGCAAGTTAAAGGCACTGGAGGCTTTGAATAGCCAAGAAAAGTTCGGATGCACATGGTGGCCCAGGCTCATACATTGCAGCAGGAGATGGATAGTGGGAACGTTTGGCTCCAGGTCAGGTGCAGGGAAGAAATGTTTGGAGGGAAAACTGGGATGCCCCACAATGACACGATGGAAATGACTTTCAGGATGAAATGTTTTTAAAATGTTTTAATTCATTCTGAGGATGTGGCCATCGTTGGCAAGGCCAGCATTTATTGCCCATCCCTAATTGCCCTTGAGAAGTTGGTGGTGAGCCGCCTTCTTGAACCGCTGCAGTCCGTGTGGTGAAGGTACTCCCACAGTGCTGTTAGGGAGGGAGTTCCTGGATTTTGACCCAGCGATGGTGAAGGAACGGCGATATAAGTCCAGGTCAGGATGGTGTGTGACTTGGAGAGGAACTTGGAGGTGGTGGTGTTCCCATGCGCCTGCTGCCCTTGTCCTTCTAGGTGGTGGAGGTTGTGGGTTTGGGAGGTGCTGCTGAAGAAGCCTTGGCGAGTTGCTGCAGTGCATCTTGTAGATGGTCCACACTGCAGCCACGGTGCGCTGGTGATGGAGGGAGTGAATGTTTAAGGTGGTGGATGGGGTGCCAATCAAGCGGGCTGCTTTGTCCTGGATGATGTCGAGCTTCTTGAGTGTTGTTGGAGCTGCACTCATCCAGGCAAATGGAGAGTATTCCGTCACACTCCTGACTTGTGCCTTGTAGATGGTGGAAAGGCTTTGGGGAGTCAGAAGGTGAGACACTCACTGTAGAAAGCGGGAAAAATACCCAAAGTAAATTTCTAAAGTTAAAAGAACTTTACAGCAACAGTAGGAATCTATTACAGTGGCAACCCAGCCTTAAATGGAGACCTCCAACTGCTCTACAGTGTCACCCAGTGGTCTGATTATGGAACTGCAGGTAGAATCAAACTTGGCTTGTAATCGGGAATTACACACACCAGAGCAACTATGGTTTGGTATTACGTTAGCTTAAACTCATCACAGTGGAACCTACAGGCATAACAGATATTGATGGAATTTTGGTGACTCGTGTACTGGTCTTAATATATCATACATAATTCATTGCTCCTTAATTAATTTTTAATACAATTCAATTTAACATTATAACACGTCTGATTTTTGCTTTCGAGGTCTGTTTTCCAGAAGATGTGTTTTTACACACTGGCTGAAAAGTATGATTGCACTCGCGAGAATTTCACACCAGCAGGTTGAAATGGAATGGAATATTTCTACAAGAACTAACATGAATGAGAGGGGATCTCATCGAAACATATAAAATTCTGACAGGTCTGGACAAACTAGATGCAGGAAGAATGTTCCCGATGGTCGGAGAGTCCAGAACCAGGGGTCACAATCTAAGGATAAGGGGTAAGCCATTTAGGACAGAAATGAGGAAGAATTTCTTCACCCAGAGAGTGGTGAACCTGTGGAATTCTCTACCACAGAAGGTAGTTGAGGCCAAGTCATTAAATATATTCAAGAATGAGTTAGATATATTTCTTAAAGCTAAAGGTATCGAGGGATATGGGGAGAAGGCAGGGACAGGGTACTGAGTTTAGATGATCAGCCATGATCTCATCGAATGGTGGAGCAGGATCGAGGGGCCGAATGGCCTACTCCTGCTCCTATCTTCTATGTTTCTATGTTTCTATGACGTTTGCGGAAATCAGTCGAAAGCTTCGGGAGCGCTGTTTAAACTTTCTAAATAACCAGGTAGTGTCATAGAATCATAGAGAGTTACAGCGCAGAAGGAGGCCATTTGGCCCGTCGTGCCTGTGCTGGCTCTTTGAAAGAGCAGTCTCCTCTGCATCCTTTCATCTTTCCTGCAGTGCGGTGCTCAGAAATGTCCACAATACTCCAGCTGATGCCTAACCAGTGATTTACAAACACAGCAACAGAAAACGCTGGAAAAACTCAGCAGGCCAGGCAACATCCGTGGAGAGAGAAACAGAGTTAACGTTTCAGGTTGAAGACCCTTCGTCAGAACTGAGAAAAAAGCAGGAAATGAAACAGATAAAAAAGCAAGTGGGAGGCTGGGGGGAGGAATAAAAGAACAAAAGGGGTGGTCTATGGTAAGTAGAGACATTAAGAGATACTCAAGGTGAGACGAGATGGTAATGGGACAGGTTAAGAAACAAAAGATGGCTCAGAAGTGTGAAGTGTGAAATGCTGGCAGAATGAGAGACAGCTGCCGTGGGGGGAGAGAGAGAGAAAAAAAGGGAAAAGGCACAAACCAAAAGGGTGGATAAAATGATTTACAAAGTTCTAGCATAATCTCTTTGCTTTTACATCCTATGCCTCTATTTATAAACCCAAGTAACCCGTATGCTTTTTTTTAACCACCTTATCGTGCTTAGTCCCACATCCCAGCTTTACGTCCGTAACCCTGTAAGTTCCTCATCCTCAAGAACCCGCCCAACTCCCTTTTAAAATTATTTATGGAATCAGCTTCCACCAGCTTTTCAGGCCGAGCGTTCCAGATCCCGACAACTCCCTGAGTGAAAACATTTCTCCTCATCTCCCCTCTAGATCTTGTTCCAATGATTTTAAATCTATGACCTCTGGTTACTGACCCACTCGCTAGGGGGAATAGTTTTTCTCTCTCTACTCTGTCAAAACCTCTCATCATCTGGAAAACCTCCATTAGGTCACCTCCTAACCTGCTCTGTTCCAAGGAGAACAGTCCCAACTTTTCCAACCTCTCCTCATAACTGAAGTCCCTCATTCCTGGTAACATCCTGATAAACCTCCTCTGTACCATTTCTGAGGTCTTTACATCTTTCCTGAAGTGTGGTGCCCAGAATTGTCCACAATACTCCAGCTGAGGCCTAATCAGTGATTTATAAAGTTGTTGCATGATCTCTTTGCCTCTATTTATAAACCCAAGTAAGCTTTTTTAACCACCTTATCAACTTGTCCAGCCACCTTTAAGGATTGGTGCATATGGGCACCAAGGTATTTCTGCTCATCTCCACTTTTCAAAATCGTGCCATTTATAGGATACTGGTTTTCCATATTAGTCCTCCCAAAGTCCATCAAATATAAATTCAAAGTGCTGATCTATAAATAACAGCTTGCTCTTACACAGTGTCTTTAACATAGTGACACGTCCTTAAAGTGCTTCACCAAGGGGCAGAAGCTTTACGAAGCTCACACATCCACTTGTACAAATTGTTTTAAAAGCTGTTAATGTCTCGAACACACGGAGGGTGCAGCTTTTCTCGGAGCTCTCCATAACGTCACAAGGTGTGCTGGAAGCCCGTATAGTTGGCTAAGTGGGGTTTCCGCCGCATTTCCAGTTAAGTTGTGGTGGTGGAGCGGGAGAAGCTCTGAGGAAATTCGGCTCCATAACAACAACAACAACTTGCATTTATATAGCGCCATTAACGTAGTAAAATGCCCCGAGGCCCTTCACAAGAACGTTAGCAAACAAAATGTGACACCGAGCCATATAAGGAGATATTCAGAATGGTGACCAAAAGCTTGATCAAAGAGATAGATTTTCAAGAGCATCTTAAAAGGGGAGAGAGAGATAGAGAGGCGGAGAGGTGTAGGGAGGGAATTCCAGAGATTAGGGCCTAGGCAGCTGAAGGCATGGCCACCGATGGTGGGCCACTGAAAATCGGGGATGCGCAAGAGGCCAGAATTAGAGGCGTGCAGATATCTCAGAGGGTTGTAGGGCTGGAGGAGGTTACAGAGATAGGGAGGGGAAAGGCCAGGGAGGACTTGAAAGTGAGGATGAGAATTTTTAAATCGAGCGCTACCAATGCTCCATAAAATTCCAATCGCGACAGATGCGGCCAAGGCAACTTTACAAGATTATTCTCCTCCAATAATTTTTGTCCTTTTCATGTTTCAAGAGGAAATAGTTCAGGTACAGTTGAGGTACATTCCCACTAGGGGGAAAGGCAGAGCAACTAAAGTCAGGGCTCCCTGGATGACGAAAGAGATAGAGAATATGATGAAACAGAAAAATAGCGCGTATGACAGATGCCAGGTTGCAAATACATCTGAGAATCAGGCTATATACAGAAAGGCCAGAGGAGAGGTGAAAAAGAAAATAAGAGGGGCAAAGAGAGGATATGAGAATAAAATGGCAGCCAACATAAAAGGCAATCCAAAGGTCTTCTATAGGCATATAAATAGTAAAAGGGTAGTAAGAGGAGGGGTGGGGCCAATTAGGGACCAAAAAGGAGACCTGCGCATGGAGGCAGAGGGTATGGCTGAGGTACTAAACGAGTGCTTTGCATCTGTCTTCACCAAGGAAGAGGATGCTGCCATAGACATAGTAAAGGAGAAGGTAGTGGAGACATTTGATAGGATAAAAATTGATAAAGAGGAGGTATTAGAAAGGCTGGCTGTACTTAAAGTAGATAAATCACCAGGAGCAGATGGGATCATCCTAGGATGCTGAGGGAATTGAGGGAGGAAATCGCGGAGGTACTGGCCATAATATTCCAATGCTCCTTAGATACAGGGGTGGTGCCAGAGGACTAGAGAATTGCAAATGTTACATCATTGTTTAAAAAAGGGTGTAAAGATAAACCCAGCAACTACAGGCCAGTCAGTTTGACCTCGGTAATGGGGAAGCTTTTAGAAAGAGTTATCAGGGACAAAATTAACAGTCATTTGGACAAGTGTGGATTAATTAAGGAAAGCCAGCACAGATTTGTTAAAGGCAAATCGTGCTTAACTAACTTGATTGAGTTCTCTGATGAGGTAACAGAGAGGGTTGATGAGGGTAATGCGGTTGATGTGGTGTACATGGATTTCCAAAAGGCATTTGACAAAGTGCCACATAATAGGCTTGCCAGCAAAATTGACGCCCATGGAATAAAAGGGACAGTGGCAGCAGGGATACGGAATTGGCTAAGTGACAGGAAACAGAGAGTAGTGGTGAATGGTTGTTTTTTGGACTGGAGGAAGGTATACAGTGGTGTTCCACAGGGGTCTGCTTTTCTTGATATATATTAATGACTTGGACGTGGGTGTACAGGGCACAATTTCAAAATTTGCAGATGACACAAAACTTGGAAGTATAGTGAACAGTGAGGAGGAGAGTGATAGATTCAGGAAGACATAGACAGGCTGGTGAAATGGGCAGACACGTGGCAGATGAAATTTAACGCAGAAAGGTGTGAAGTGATACATTTTGGTAGAAAGAATGAGGAGAGGACATATAAACGAAATGATACAATCCAGAAGGGGGTGCATGAACAGAGAGACCTGGGGGTATGTGTGCACAAATCATTGAAGGTGGCAGGGCAGGTTGAGAAAGCAGTTAAAAAGGCTTACGGGATCTTGGGCTCCATGAATAGAGGTATAGAGTACAAAAGTGTGGAAATTATGATGAACCTGTCTGGTTCAGCCCCGACTGGAGTATTGTATCCAATTCTGGGCACCACACTTTAGGAAGGATGTGAAGGCCTTAGAGAGGGTGCAGAAAAGATTTACGAGAATGATTCCAGGAATGAGGGACTTCAGTTAGGTTGATAGACTGGAGAAGCTGGGGTTGTTCTCCTTGGAGCAGAGAAGATTGAGAGGAGATTTGATAGAGGTGTTCAAAATCATGAGGGGTCTGGACAGAGTAGATAGAGAGCAACTGTTCCCATTGGCAGAAGGGTCGAGAACCAGAGAACACGGATGTAAGGTGATTGGCAAAAGAACCAAAGGCGATGTAAGAAAAAACGTTTTTACGCAGCGAGTGGTTAGGATCGGGAATGCACTGCCTGAAAGGGTGGTGGAGGCAGACTCAATCACGGCTTTCAAAAGGGAGTTGGGTAAGTATCTGAAGGAAAGAAATTTGCAGGGCTTCGGGGAAAGGGCGGGGGAGTGGGACTAGCTGAAGTGCTCTTGCAGAGAGCCGGCACAGGCTCGACGGGCCGAATGGCCTCCTGTGCTGAAACCATTCTATGATTCTATGTTCAGGAAAAATTGGAAGAAACCCCCACCGGGCCCTTTCCTTCTGTGGGAGCAGACAGAGAGAAAACGATTTCTCCAGAGAAAACCCAACAGTCCAACGGTGGTGAGGAGCTGTCAGTGTTCAGTCCACTATGAAACCATAATTATCACAGCAGCAAACGTTTTCATTCCAACAGCAATTTGTTGGAGACTGCCCGGTGCTCTCACACATGGAGCAAGGCCGACAAAAAAAGAGAGAGAGATATCCTGGAACGTCAAGCTTTGTCTGTCATACCCGACGCATTGAACTCTTAACGCAGAGGGATTTGGTCATAGCAAGAGAAATGAAGGCTCTTCAATTTGCTCAGAGACTCTCGTCAGTCGACACGGAGTTGCACGCAAGGTAACGCATGAATTGTTTTTGCAGTGCAGACCGACGTTACCAATTAGCAACCCTGTAAAGCAGCGCCGGAAATTTCCTCGGGGCTTCTCCCAACTCCGCCGCTGGAACTTTGGCCGAGGTTCGGCGGAAACTCCATTCGTGTGCGCACGCTGGGCTTCCACCGAGACGTTGTATCAATTGGCTGCCGTGCTTGCTGACACGAAACAGCGATTGTACTTCGAAAGTCATCCATTTATTGTGAAGCACACTGGAGCGTGACATGGTGCAACATAACCGCCAGCTTCTTCCTTCCTTACTACCGCCTGGCGTCCATTCTCACCTCTCCGCTGTGCTTTGGGATGTTTGCACTACGTTTATTTATTTAACTGCAAGATTTTGTTGCTGTTCGTGTTTTCTGCCCTACTGTTTAGGCATGCCTGTGTTTTGGGGAAAATATTGCACTGGAGGTGTTTTTTAATTTGTTGTTTTGTTGTGTTCTCTTTCTGGTAGATCGGGACTGACATCGAGTGTCTTTGAAAAAAGATATTTTGTTCCCAATGGACCCAAAGATATTAAAGTCACTATTACCATAAGGTTGTGCTTCCATCACAGCGATATTGAAGTGAGGTGTTTCTTTTCTTTGTTGAAATACACATGAAAGGATGTTCTTTGTGTACCTGTGCTGCCAGAAGTGCTATGTTTTTCTCTAAATACACTAGTATGGCTAAGGGGTGCTTTTGTTTTGTATTAGACCTTCTTCCTGTACTTCTATCATGTTTTTTCTTCCTATGTTCCTGTCGTGCCTGCAAGCCGGTCAGATCCATCTGCCAGCTGGACCTCTCTCACTCCTGTGGCTAAGAGCCCACCTTAATTGAGATTGATTAGCTGGCGGAGATCCTACAGCACATCCTCATCGAGCTCTGTCAGCGCCTCTGGCAGATGCAGCATCTTGAACGAAGCGAACAAATGATCTCTGCAGTGGCATATGGCTCACTTTCAATTCATGCCTTCACGGGGGAGAATGCTTGCGGGCCACGCAGGTTAGGTCTGCAGGTGCGGCAGGTTTTTCTGACCCCCCCACCCCCCCCCCCCCCCCGACCCCCAGTGGCAGATGTCGCGCCATAGACATGACAGGGCTGCTCAACATGTGCGATGTACGAATGACCTTGCTGCAGGGGAGGCCGCAGCTATGTAGGTCAACCAGCTCCGCCAACAAAAGCCGTGTTCGCGCAGTTGATGCTGCTGAATCACTTGCAGCACCAGCTGTCCTATACACAGTTTGGGGGCCCTCAGTCTTGCTCAGAACTGGGACAGGAACAACTACTAAAGGTGAAAAAGAAAGCAAGGACCATGAAACTCATTCACAGAATTTTCTTTTCACCAGAGAGTCAAATTGAAAATTCTAGTGACGACCTTGCACAATGAAGTGACTACTACATTTTCTTTCTTCCACGCTCAGTGTATTGGTTTTATATTTTTTGTCCAGAGTGTAAAATATTGTTGAATTTAAGACATACCATTCATTTTTAAACCAGGAAGTAGTCAACAATAAGCGTGAAGCAAGTTCAAAGGTTGATATTCACAATGTCACGAACACCTTACCTATCCAATGGTAGCCAGAGCATCACCAGCAATGGCTTCACTTCCTGCCGCCCCCCCCCCCCGCTTGTTACCTCTGGAGTCCCCAAGGAACTTTCCTTAGACCGCTCCTCTTCCTCATCTACATGTTACCCCTCGGCGACATCACAGATCAGCTTCCACCTGTACGTTGACGACACCCAGCTCCACCTCTCCCTCACCTCTCTTGACCGCTCCATTGCCTCTGTGCTGTCAGACTGCTTATCCAACACTCAGTCTCAGAATTCAACCATAATTTCCTCCAGTTAAACATTGGGAAGACCGAAGCCATTGCCTTCAGCCCCAGCCACAAACGCCATACACTTGCCGCTGATTCCATTCCCCCTCCCCGCCCACTATCTCAAGTTGAGCCAGACTTTTCGCAGCCTCGAAATCATATTCAACTCCGAGTTAAGCATTGATCCCATAGCTTCTCCATCACAAAGACCGCCTACTTCTACCTCCGTAACATTGCCTGCCTCTGCCCAGCTGCTGCTGAAACTCTCATCCATGCCTTTGTAACCTCCAGATTCTAATATTTCAATGTCCTCCTGGCCGATCTCTCATCCTCCACGCTCTGTTAACATCAGCTCATCCAAAACTCTACTGCCCGTCACCTATCCTGCACCAAGCCTTGCTCACCCAACATTCTTGACCTTGCTTACCTACATTGGATGCTGATCCTCTAATGCCTCCAATTTGAAATTCTCATCCTCATGGTTAAACCTGTTCATGACCTTACCCAACTCTAACTCTGCACCCTCCTCCAGCCCTACAACCTTCCCCTCCAGAACTGTCTGAGCTCTCCATCTCTGACCTCGCGTGCATCCCCTTCTCCCTTCGCCCCACTCTTGTCAGCTCTGCCTTTAGTTGTCTAGGCCCTATGCTCTGGAATTCCCTCTCCACCTCCCTCTCCGCCTTCAAAACACTCCATCATACCTGTTGATTTGGCCCAGCTTTTCATCATCCATTCAAATATCTCCTTCTTTGGTACGGCATCCACTTTTGTCTGAGGAGGGTACAGAGATGGACAAAGTTGCTGTGGTTGTTGTTGTTTCTTGTTCTTGTTCTTGTTAGTGTTGTGAGGCAAGGGCATTGCAAATGGTGTTTGCTCATAGTGCCTCCTGTTGAGTCACTGTGGGAGGAGGAGGCTTTATTCATTCCATACTTTCTTATGTTCTAAACATAATTACGGTAAGGAAACAAGTGATCAATTGCCAACTATTAGAAATTGGGCTCTTTTGTACCATTTGTTTCATTCTGCAAGCAGATGATCGGAAAGCTCCATCTTTTCATTTCCTACCCCGGAATTGCGTGGGCCTGAGTACTAATGATGGTCATGCTCGCACTGCAGCTAGTGAACTGAGCCGAGGGTCATAACACATTCTCACACCCACTTCAGAGAGACAGAATATAATAAACACAGATCAGAGGTAAAACTGGCTTAAACAACTCATCAGCTCTACAAAACCAGGGGTTATAAAATAAATTAGGCTAATTAAAGAGTAGCAGGTAATTGGGATTCCTAACACATGATTTATCAAAGGTCTCACCAGACCTCCTGCCATGCTTAGAACTGTCGCTTGGATTTATTCGGCTGCCCATCCATGTACACGCATCCCCAAGAGCTAGTGCAGCGGTACAAAAAAGTAAACAAAATGGCTATTGGGATCTTGGTCTTTATCTCATGGCCTTTATTCCTCTGCTCCCAAAACAAATCAAACAACATTCTGAGAACTGATGAAGTGAATGTTAATATTCCAGTCTTCTTATGCCGCTTGGTAACAGGATGCTGTCTCAGGTTGTATCCCTCAGACAAGGTCATTCATGCGAAACACATGAGATGTTAAGCCTGTTCCAGTGGTTCAAGTGGATGCTTAATATTATTCAAAGCAGAGCAGGGCGCTCTGTCAGTGTCCCAGCCAACATGCCTCTCTGAAGCAATATCACTGAAAACAGATTAACTAGTGGGATCTACATAACAACAGTTACTGTCGTTCAAAGTAAGGCACTGAGTGTGAAGTGCTTCGAGATGAGAGATGTGATAAAATGCTCTAGAAGTTCAAACGCTATCTCACTTTTTGTGAGAGGCTCACTTAACAACAACAAATAGCCTTTATTAGCCGAGGCATAGAATACAAGAGCAGGGAGGTTATGCTCGAACTGTATAAAACACTAGTTAGGCCACAGCTAGAGTACTGTGTACAGTTTTGGTCACCACATTACAGGAAAGATGTGGGGGGCCATTTTGCCAGCCCTGGGGAGGCGGGTATAGAGGTGGGACTGCCGGGAAAATGGCAGGCGGGTAGCCATCACGCGCCGGGTCCTGAATCCTTGGAGGCGGGAAGGGATTAAAGCCTATTAACTGCCTGTTAACAGATAGTTAACAGGCAGAAAATAGGTTTTTCTCCTTTTTGCCCTCACAAGTGCGGGCTTCCCGAAGGCTCCAAAACCCGCCAGCGAGGCGAAGCGAGTACTGGGTCTGCGGGGGTTGGGGGGGGTGCAAAAGTGTGGTGTGAAGGTAAGTGATGGGTGCAAGTGGAGAGGTGAGTATCTGAGGTAAGTGCAAAGTGTTATTAAAAGTGTACTTACCTTTGTTTCACCCTGCAGGCTTCAGTCGGTGGGTATGCGGAGAGTCTCGCACCTCCGTGTTGGGAATGAAAGGTGGCCGTTGCATTCACAGATGCAACAAACATCTCAATTCTGTTAAAGAAAGAAGTTTGATGGGGTCTTGTATTCAAGACCTCATCAAACTGCAGAGAATGTCAATGTTTGACAGCTTCACAGAGCTGTCAAATGATGACAATTCATCTGTCAAAAATTTTTGACAGATGAAACGTCATACGTTGACGTGCTCTGCAACCAGCTTTCCCTTGATTGGCCTGCTAAGCCCGCTGGGCCGGCTTAACAAGGTCAATCAAGGGAAAATAGCGTGGGTTGGCCACAAATTGATGGAGGCGGGACATCGACCCGCCAAGCAGCAGTCCTGCCTCCAACGCGCCCCCAGTCACAAAATCACCCCTGTGATTGCACTAGAGAGGGTACAGAAGAGATTTACGAAGATGATGCCAGGACTGAAGAATTTTAGCTATGAGGAAAGATTGGATAGGCTGGAGTTGTTTTTTTTGGAACAGAGGAGGCTGTGGGGAGATTTAATTGAGGTGTATAAAATTTTGAGGGGCCTAAATAGAGTGGATAGGAAGGACCTATTTCCCTTAGCAGTGGTCAATATCCAGGGGGCATAGATTTAAAGTAATTGGTAGAAGGATTAGAGGAGAGTTGAGCTGAAATTGTTTCACCAGAGGGTGGTGGGGGTCTGGTACTCACTGCCTGAAAGGGTGGTAGAGGCAGAAACCCTCATCACGTTTAAAAAGTACTTTGATAAGCACTTGAAGTGCCGTAACCTACAAGGCTACGGACCAAGAGCTGGAAAGTGGGATTAGGCTGGATAGCTCTTTTCGGCCGGCACAGACACGATGGGCCAAATGGCCTCCTTCTGTGCCGTAAATTTCTGTGTTTCTATGATTCTAACCTACTTGACCTTGTCCTCACCAATCTACCTGCTGCTGATGCATCTGTCCATGACAGTATTGGTAGGAGAGACTACCGCACAGTCCTTGTGGAGACGAAGTCCCGTCTTCACACTGAGGACACCCTCCATCATGTTGTGTGGTACTACCACCGTGCTAAATGGTGGAGAGGTGAGTATGTGTATGAGTATGTTCACTTTACCTGACAAAGGAGCAGCGCTCCGAAAGCTTGTGATTTCAAATAAAACTGTTGGACTATAACCTGGTGTTGTGCGACTTCTCACTTTTGTCCACCCCAGTCCAACACCGGCATCTCCGCATCATGGCCACTATCTATAAGGCACAAGTCAGGAATGTGATGGAATACTCTCTACTTTCCTGGATGAGTGCAGCTCCAACAATACTCAAGAAGCTCGATACCATCCAGGACAAAGCAGCCCGCTTGATTGACATCCTATCCACCACTTCAAACATTCACTCCCTCCAGCACCAGCGCACTGTGACTGCAACAACTTGACAATGTTTCTTTGACAGCACCTCCCAAACCCACGACCTCTACCACCTAGAAGGACAAGGGCAGCAGGCACATGGGAACACCACCACCTGCAAGATCATCTCGAAGACACACACAAGCCTGTCTTGGAAGTATACCGTTCCTTCATCGTAGCTGGGTCAAAATCCTGGAACTCCCTCCCTAACAGCACTGTGGGAGGACCTTCACTGCATGGACTGCAGCGGTTCAAGAAGGGGGCTCACCACCACCTTCTCAAGGGCAATTAGGGGATGGGCAATAAATGCTGGCCTTGCCAGCGACGCCCACATCCCATGAATGAATAAAAAAAATACTTTGTTCAGTGAGCGACTTGTGAGAACTAGGAAGTAGGCATTGCTGTGAACCTCACAGTCCATTTACAAGGTAACGCTTGTAAGCGTGGGGTTTTCATTGAACCACTTAGCACAAATATTCTGCAGGCCCACAGCTGGATGGATGAATTTTCCCCCAAAATTTGCACAGGTTATTTGGGCCATTAATTGAGAAGTGTTGAAAGACTATTGTTAAAGAAGGATGGTGATTGGCTGTTCATTTCCACGAGTGAAATAGCTCCCTCAGGAAGTGCACAACTCCAAACTATGCAGTTCTGCAATTTAGTGAACAAATCAAAAATAGCCAAAAAACGTGGCCACAACATCATATAAAGAGCAGAATTGGGCAAACACAACTGATGAAATGTGTCCACAAAATCTAACGACATTCGTTGACACATGTAGAGGTAGAAGAAAGGAAAATTTGAAGATGTTGATAAGGAGCCAGAACTGTGAGTATTGATATGTAAAATCAACATGTAAATAGGATTAAAAAAAAATTATATTTTCCTTATTTGTTTCCCTATCACGTTGTGCCGGCACATTATGCATGCACATCAACCAGCTCTGCTGGCAGAGGCTAAATGCTTTGATGGTGTCAAGCTGCTGAGTGCTTAATTATAAGAATCAACATACTGTCAGACGCATGGAGAAATGGAGAAATGTCGCTGTACTGTAACTCAGACCCAGTCACCACAGCAATAAAAATCACCACAAGGAGTTCTACGAGTTGATCACTGAGCTTAACCAAACAGAAAGTTACATTGAAAAGCACTCATTTTAATCTAGTTAATATTTGATATGTCACGCGAATGAAAGAAAGAGGACATTATTGTGTGTATAATAAATGACTCTAAGTACTTCACATACAATGGATTACTTTGAAGTGCAGCCACAGTTGTTCCGTAGGCAAGGAGACGTAAATATGAAAAGCCTTACAATCACAGAACAGAATCACAGAATCCCACAGTGCAGATAGAGGCCATTTCGGCCCATCGAGCCTGCACCGACACATATCCCACCCTATCCCCATAACCCCATGTATTTAATCCCCCTAACACTAAGGGTCAATTTATCATAGCCAAATCAACCTAACCCGCACATCTTTGGACTGTGGGAGGAAACCGGAGCACCCGGAGGAAACCCACGCAGACACGGGGAGAATGTGTGCAAACTCCACACAGACAGTCACCCGAGGCCGGATTCGAACCCGGGTCCCTGGCGCTGTGAGGCAACAGTGCTAACCACTATGCCACCGTGCTGCCCAAATGTTGTACTTTGTGTGAAAATTGATTAACCCATGTATTTTAAGGAAGTAATGTAACCTTTCTCATGATAGTTGAGGAACATAGGAACAGGAGCAGGCCATTCAGCCTCTCAAGCCTGTTCCGCCATTGAATTTTAACTTGGATGATCTGTACTTCAACTCCACATGACCTGTTGTTGCTCCATATCCCTCCAAACAGTTATAAAAACAAAACTCTATCGATCTCGGTCTTGAAAATTTCAATTGACCCAGCATCCACAGCCTTTTGGGGGAGCGAGTTCCATATTTCCACCACCCTTTTTATGCAAATTTGCTTCCTGATTTCACTCCTGAACGGCCTAGCTCTAATTTTAAGGTTATGCCCTCTTGTTCTGGATTCCCCCACCAGAGGAAATAGTTTATCTGTAACTACCCTATCGAATTCTTTTATCATTTGAAACACCATGATTAGATCACCCCTCAATCTTCTAAATTCAAGGGAATACAAACCAAGTTTATGCAACCTGTCCTCATAATTTAACTTTTTAAGCCCTCGTACCATTCTGGTGAATCTGTGCTCCAAGGCCAAATTATCTTTCCTAAGGTTCGGTGACCAAAACTGAACGCTGTGCTCCAGATGGAGGTCTGACCAAGGCTCTTTACAACTGAAGCATCAGTTCCTCACTTTTGAATTCCAATCCTCTTGAGATAAAGGCCAACAGTTCATTAGCCTTTTTGATTACTTTTTGTACCTGTGCACTGGCTTTTAGTGATTTGTGTACATGCACCCAAATTATTTTGCTCCGTCACAGCTCCTAGACTTTCATCATTAACAAAATATTTTGATTTGTCTTTCCCGGATCCAGAGTAGATGACCTCATACTTCCCCCACATTGAACTCCATCTGCCATAGTTTTACCCACACACTTAGGGCTGGATTTTGCCAATGGAGAGCTTTTGGAGGCGGGACTCCCACTTGTCGGGTTTTAGTCCCGCCTCCATCGACTTCTGGCCAACCCACGCTATTTTCCCTTGATTGACCTTGTTAAGCCCATCCAGCGGGCTTAGCAGGCCAATTAAGGGAAAGCCGGTTACAGGGAAAAATTTTTGACAGATGAATTGTCATCGTTTGACAGCTCTGTGAAGCTGTCAAACACTGACATTCTATGTAGTTTGATGAGTTCTTGAATTCAAGACTCATCAAACCTCTTTCTTTTGCAGAAATTAGATGGTTGCTGCATTGGAGAATGCAATGGCCATCTGTCATTTCTACCGCGGAGGTGCGAGACTCTCCGCATACACACCGATTGAAGCCTGCAGGAAGAAACAAAGGTAAGTACACTTTTACTAACACTTTCCACTTACCTCACATACTCACCTCTCCACACTTGCACCCATCACTTACCTTCACAGTGCACTTTTGCACCCCGCAGACCCCCGCAGACCCACTGCTCGCCTCAGTGACCCTGGCGGGGTTCAGAGCCTTCGGGAAGCCCGCACTTGTGTGGGTAAAATGGGGATAATCCTCTTATCTGCCTGTTAACAGTCAGTTAAGTGGCTGTAATCCCCTTCCCGCCTCCAAGGAGACGGGACCCGGTGCGGGTCAGCTACCCGCCTCCTGGCAAGATGGCACGGAGGCGGGTTGGGGGCGGGTTGGGCACCCGCCCCCAAATTCTGCCATTTTCCTGGCAGTCCCGCCTCCAAACCTGCCTCCCCAGGGCTCGCAAGATCGCACCCTTAGTTTCTCTACGTCCACTTGTAACTTCCTGATCCCACCCACACAACTTACTGTGGCTCCATCTACAAATGTGGATATATAACTCTCTACCTTCATCCGAGTCATTTATATGTGGTGAAAAGCTGAGGCCTCAGCACAGCTTCCTGGGGTACGCCACTTGTTACATCCCATCAATCAGAGAACGTATCCCTACTCTCAGACTCCAACCTCCAAACCAATTATCAACCCATATCGCAAGGCTACCTCCAATTCTATGTGCTTTCATTTTCGATAATCTCTTGTGCAGAATCTTAGACAACATCCATAGACACTCCCCAATCCAGAATGCTGGTGACCTGCCCCAAAAAATTCAATGAGATTAGTCGGACATGACCTACCCTTCACAAATCCATGATGACTTTCTTTGATCAGCTTATATTTGTCCAAGTGCTCAGCACTCAGTCTCTGATAATAGAAGCCGAGTCGCTGTCAGCAAAAGTGGAAGACATTTGGAGCACAATAAGATCCCAAATACAGCAATAAGATGAAAAACAAGTTCATCTGTTTTTGGTGGTGGTGGTTAAGGAAGGAATGTTTGCCGAGACACTCGGAGAACTCCTCGATATTCTTTGGATCTTTATTGTCCACCTGAACCACCAGAATAGACCCACAGGCTTTGGTTAGACATCTCATCCACAGACTGCACCTTCAGAAAGGCAGCACTACTCATGTCCATGAAGTAAGAAGCTTATCCTTCTAGTAGTTGCCAATTTGTTTGAATGCCGCCACACTGTGCAAAGTTCTCATGAGTGATCATGTCATTAACCACAAGAGCCAAGCTAGAATACTAATACAGGGTATATTAGGAATCATTTAAAGCGCTAAGAGAAAATTAATTTCTAACCTTTCTATAGAACAGTATTTGAAGGGTGATATGAAGTTCTGATGAAGAGTTGTACCCAATATGTTAATCTAACTTGTCTCTTTACCAATACTGGCTAACTCATCACCTGTCCTAATGTCTCCTTCTTTGGCTCGGTATCAATTTTTGTCTGATTACACTCCTGTGAAGCGCCTTGGGACATTTTATTATGTTAAAGCCGCTGTATATGTCCAAGTTGTTGTTATTTTATACATCCATATCGAACTGTTTGGCTTAGGTTGCTGATATCCCCATTGCTAGCCTGAAATAACCCCAAAGCATAAAGGTTAAGAGCATTTGTGACTTTGACAAGTGCATTTGTGTGGACATCAGGCGAGGTCAGGAATGGGCTCAGAACTGATTCCTCCTGTTATCCAATAGCTTGTCAAAGTTCACTATCTGGGTATAGATGAAGCGGTATGGGAGGCCAGCCAGGACCAAGGGAAACATATCTGAGCATGAGTCAGCTTTTAAAAATGGAAAGGAGAAAATAGATGTTAATGCCAAGTTCATTCAGCTATGCCCTCACCACAAAGCGTCAACCTAGTTGGCTGTACCTGGAGCCTTCCTGACTTGCATGGGCCAGATCCTCATTAAGCAATGCACTTACAAATGAGTCATCACAGGAACACTTAAAGAAAGCAATTTCAAGTTTGCATCATTAAATGGTCATGAAACTTCGCGACATTAATGTTCATCTCAGAATCCTTCAGGTTGCACCGTTGAAAGCATAGTAATATATAGCTAAAAGGGTTCAAAGTTGACATTGGCCCAAAAATTCGGCCGAGAACGGGTGAGTACTCAGTGCGTACTCACCCGTATTCGTTCCCGAAGTGCCGGTTTCCTGCATGCACTGCGCATGCGCGGGAAACCGGCACTTCCGGTATGGTGAAGGGGGCGGTTCCTAGGTGAACCGCGTGCGCGCTAGAGGCTGTGCGCACGCAGCACACTTAGGTTTTTTTTCAGGTTTCAACGCGAGGGTAAGTATGAAGATTCTACACAAGTAAAAAGGAGGCGTAAGACCCCTTTTGAACAAGGTAAGTAGTTAATTAAGTATAATTTTTAATTTTTTTCAACAGGTTTATCTTTTTTAGAGACTTTAAAGAAAGGTAAGTTTATTTTTATAACTTTTTTAAAAATTTTAATTTTTTCAAAAATTTATATTTTTGTTTAAAGTGGTTAATTTATTTAACTATAGTTATTTTATTAATGTGATGGTTTTTAAAAAAAAATTATTTGAGGTTTAGCTGTTCTTTTGGGGTCTCTTTCAATTCACAGATTTGACAGGTCTCCTGTCAAATCTATGAATGAAAGATGGTCTGCTGCCATTGGCTCTCCATGGCCCACGTGATCCCAGAGGTCGCATCGCACTAACTGCGCCCCTGGGTCACGCACACACTGCGCGCCGGCACTAGGGAGAGGCCCAGGACCCGAAGTTCCTGTGGGCCCAAAACACAACGGCCGGCGCGGTGTGTGATATCGCGCGCGATCCTTACCCCCGCGGCAAGCCTCAGAGTCAAATTTCTGGGCCAATATGTTTAAAGAGTGAATGCTTACCTATTGAAAGGCAAATATTATTAAGTGACACATGTGCTTATAAAGCACTGGTTAGGCCACAACTGGAGTATTGCGTCCAGTTCTGGTCACCACACTTTAGGAAGGATGTGAAGGACCTTGAGAGGGTGCAGAGGAGATTTACCAAAATGGTTCTGGGGATGGGGGATCTTAGCTACAAGGACAGGTGGGAGAAGCTGGATTTGTTTTCATTAGAGCAAAGGAGGTTGAGGGCTGATTTGATAGAGGTGTCCAAGAATATGATGGGTTTGGATAGGCTAGACGGGGAAAGGCTGTTCCCACTGGTTGATGGTACAAGGACTAGGGGACACAGATTTAAGGTTTTGGGCAAGAGATACAGGGGGGATGTGAGGAAAATCTTTTTACGCAGCGAGTGGTGAGGACCTGGAATTCGCTACTGATGGAAGTGGTGGAAGCGGAGACACTCCATGTTTTCAAGGGGAGACTGGATAGGCACTTGAGGGAAATAAACTTGCAGGGTTACGGGGATAGAGCGGGGGAATGGGACTGACTCAATTGCTCTGCAGAGAGCCGCCACGGACTCGATGAGCCGAATGGCCTCCTTCTGTGCCGTTATGACTCTATATGACTCTATGTTATCGCTGTTAAAGGAGAAAACAAATTCAATTACAAATTTTGTGACTAAGCCATATTTAAACAAATATAGCTCGCTTTCCAAAAGTATTCTACTGACTACAATTCAGTACATCGAAGGAACAGGAGAAAAACGGGAAAGGGTGAGCAGTCTGAATATTGAGGATCAGTGGAATGTAAATATAGGGAAGCCTGCTTCGGAATCTACTCTATCTCAGACCTTATCCCAACCTCTCGAACTCCAGCTCGCTGTGATAGATCAGCATAGAACATGAATTAATAGGACTGGATTTCAGATTTATTAAAATGCAATTAAATTATTGTCTTATCCTCATGTTAAAAATGTTAAAAAGCACAAGCAAAATCTAGTCCACCCACTTCTTCTATAATCTGCTCTATCATAGACTCTACCTCGCTTTATTATCGTTTGGTGAAAAGTTCTGCAGATAATTGAATGCAATTCTAGAAAATCCATTTCTCCTTCCAGCCTGTTTTGTTGGGCCCTGTCCAATTGTGTTCCACAGATGCCAAGAACAACAACTTGTATTTATATAGTGCCTTTAACGTAGTAAAACTTCCCAAGGCGCTGCACAGGAGTATTATAAGACAAAAAAAAAAATTGACAGCGAGCCACCTAAGGAGAAATTAGGGCAGGTGACCAAAAGCTTGGTCAAAGAGGTAGGTTTTAAGGAGCGTCTTAAAGGAGGAGAGCGAGGTAGAGAGGCGGAGAGGTTTAGGCAGGGAATTCCAGAGCCTAGGGCCTAGTCAACAGAAGGCACGGCCACCAATGGTTGAGCAATTATAATCAGGGATGCTCAAGAGGGCAGAATTAGAGGAGCGCAGATATCTCGGGGGGTTGTAGGGCTGAGGAGATTACAGAGATAGGGAGGAGGCGAGGCCATGGAGGGATTTGAAAACAAGGATGAGAATTTTGAAAATTTGAATCTTGAAAACTTCATTGTTACTGCAGGACAGAAACCTGTTCTGTGGGGTATTGATGGTTGCGGTAGCTTAGTGGTGATAGGACTGGACTGGCAATCCAGAGGTTATGTGAGTTCAAATATCACCATCATGGCAAGTTGGGAAATTGAATACAGTAGATCTGGAAATGTGCGGGCTGGTCCCAGATAAAACAATGGAAGCTGCTAGATTGTTGCAAAAAACCCAGTTGGTTTACTGATGTCCTTCAAGGAGAGGAACCTGCTACCCCATAGCTGGTCTGGCCTTGGTGTGACTCCACTTCCACACTACATGGCTGACTCTTAAGACCCTCAGGGCAACTAAGCATGGGCAATAAATGTGGCCTAGCCAGTGTAGCCCACATCCTGAGAACAAATCTTTTTTGTTTAAATTTGATCGTCTCACTCTATACTTAAACCCAAAATTTTCAGTCTCATTCTTAACCAGGTACTTATCCAGCTCTCTTTTTAAATGGAGTTAATTGATTGGTTTTTTGAGGGTCTCTGTTCCAAATATCTACCAGCCTGTTGTGGGAGGGGGGAAATAAAGTCTGAAATTTCTTCTCCTGCTTCAAACGTGTTAATTTGTTACTTGTGCGTTATAGTTTGGCATTGACAGAGTAAGTTAAATAATCGCCATGTCCTGGAGGTCTTTCAGCATTTTAAAGATCTTAATCAATCCTCCAGGTTTTGTAGCCACAAAATCAAAGTCATGCCATTAAGAGAATAGATTTTCCACATTGTAATTAGATACCATTCTAGATCTTGCCCAGAAGCAACACAAAATGGCCCACTGTCTTTATCACCATTTTCTCTAACATGAAATACCATCACCTCCAAGTTTCCCTCCAAGTCACACGCCATCCAAACTTGGACGTATATTGCCGTTCCTTCACCATCGCTGGGTCAACGTTCTGGAATTCCTTACCTAACACCATTGGGGGAGTACCTTCACCGCAAGATCTGCAGCAATTCAAGGAGACAGTCCACCACCACCTTCTCAGGGCAACTAGGGGTGGGCAATAAATGCAGCCTGTGTGTCTGTGTGTGCTTTCACTTAATAGGAAGCAAACTCATGCAAATTCAGCAAAAACAGATATTTCAAAAGGTTGGCCCCAGTGGCTGCAGAGTGTACAAGAATTATGCTGGGTCCTGGATGCCGATCTCCAGCATGTTCTATGGAGCTGACACGGGTGGTGTCTGGTGCTGAAGGAAGCCCCCACTTGGCCAAAAAAACAACAAAGAGATTAAGCATATCTCTCCCGGCTGGAAAATTCTTTTTGTAACATACATAGGACCAGCCAGGGCAACTGCGATTGATTCAGCAACTCCTGTTGAAAATGCAGGTGTGTGGATGTCGAGCAAGGGCAGCTTCAAGTTTGGAGTTGAATAGCCTACTGCCATTCATTGTCACGGCTCCTATGTGACCTGGGTGATGTGTCCGAGGGCAACTGTTGCCCACTGAACTGTGCCACAGAAAACGGAGCCAGTGACTTCAGGAAGGGAGGGAGAAGATTGAAGAGAGAAAAAAATATATAAGGGAAATACTTGACAATTAAGTTATCCCCCAAACCCCACACCATCCTTTTGCTTTCAGTGTTGAGTGCTGTTTGTAATATTGCTCTGAAGTACTGACAACCTGGCCATATTTCTTCAGTGTTATAGAGGACAGACTCTATCAATCCTCTTCCACTCCAGTGATTATAATGAATAATAAGTGTAAGGACATGAATTGGGTTTCTACAGCCTGGCATTCATTACTGAGTAGATATATGATTTGTAGAGCGCTGTTGCTGCTGACTCTGGGAAGTTAGTGAACTTTCTTGAATATTCCTCCTTTCTGCTAACATTTTCATCCCTCTTGGTTGTGATTGTTACATCTCTGGGTCTTTCCTACCCTTCTGACTCTAGATTTTTGCCTTCGCTATTTTGAGACCAATCTGACAGGTGAGTCCCAGCTCCCTATACCTTTGAGAGCATCTTCTCTAGCCCATGGAGAGGGTCTCTGTAAAAGGCTGGGGAGTTGGATGGGGTACAGCGTCTCTGTGAATGGGCTCAGAGGGGTAGAGTGACTTTGTGGACTGGGAGGGGGTGGAGTGGATGAGAGTAACTGTTGAGATCAATTTTAGATGCGATGGTTTGGTTGCTCTGTTGAAAATCCAAATGCCACTTTGTTTTTCCTTTATTATATTAAAAACTATCAACTGCGAGTACAAAGCTGCTTAAAATTAATCAGAATGTATTATGTTTAATGTAAAAATTCAAACTTTCATGGCAAAGCATAAGAACAGGTGGAGGCCATTCGAGCCTGTTCCGCCATTAGATCATGGCTGAGCTGTATCTCAAGTCCACCTACCCACCTTGGCTCCATATCCCTTAATACCCATGCCCAGCAAAAATCTATCAATCTCAGTATTGAAATTTTCAATTGACCCCCAGCCTGAACAACTTTTTTTTGGGGGGGGGTGGCGGGGGGAGAGAGCTCCAGATTTCCACTACCCTTTGTGTGAAGAAGTGCTTCCTGACATCACCCCTGAACGGCCTAGCTCTAATTTTAAGGTTAAGCCCTTATGTGCAACCCCTCCACCCCAGAAATGCACAATCAAGCGTGCCTTCAACAATTGGTTATTCCCTTCAGGCTTTCATGTGCTTATGATTTTTGATCAATACAAATGAAGGAATGTTGTGTCGACCTACAGATTACATTACAAAGCTGGTGTAGTTACTTGTTTTCACATATCTGAGCCATCTTGAATTATCTTCTCTTTTTGGGATTGTGTCAGTTTTTTTGTTGTTGAAGCTTTTGGTCTGTTTTTGCAAGTCTTCTAGGTTGGCAGGTATAGCGACCAGAGCCCAATTCCTGGGACAGGATTGCCAGAGGCACCCCACCAGCCCCTACCCCTCACCCACATTCACCCCCCCCCCCCACCTCCCTACTGCCCCACTTCTGAGTAATGGTGAGGATCCAGGGCCCGAACCCAGACCACTTCATTGGGAAGTATCTCTGGCATCCAGATAATTGGCATTTACACATAGACAGTGCCAGGCAATGACTATCTCCAACAAGCAAGAGTCTAACCACCTCCCCTTGACATTCAACGGTATTACCATCATCGAATCCCCCACCATCAACATCCTGGGGGTCACCATTGACCAGAAACTTAACTGGACCAGCCACATAAATACTGTGGCAACAAGAGCAGGTCAGAGGCTAGGTATTCTACCGCGAGTGTCTCACCTCCTGACTCCCCAAAGCCTTTCCACCATCTACAAGGCACAAGTAAGGAGTGTGATGGAATACTCTCCACTTGCCTGGATGAGTGCAGCTCCAACAACACTCAAGAAGCTCGACTCCATCCAGGACAAAGCAGCCCGCTTGATTGACACCCCATCCACCACCTTAAACATTCACTCCCTCCACCACCGGCGTACCGTGGCTGCAGTGTGTACCATCTACAAGATGTACTGCAGCAACTCGCAAAGGCTTCTTCGGCAGGACTTCCTAAACCTGCAACCTCTACCACCCAGAAGGACAAGGACAGCAGGCGCATGGGAACACCACCACCTCCAAGTTCCCCTTCAAGTCACACACCATCCTGACTTGGAAGTATATCGCCGATCCTTCATCGTCGCTGGGTCAAAATCCTGGAACTCCCTCCCTAACAGCACTGTGGGAGTACCTTCACCACACGGACTGCAGCGGTTCAAGAAGGCGGCTCACCACCACCTTCTCAAGGGCAACTAGGGATGGGCAATAAATGCTGGCCTTGCCAGCGACGCCCACATCCCATATACGAATTTAAAAATGAGACAACCCTCCTGTGTTCTGCCACATGCAGGCACCGCCAGCTGCAGTGGTGGGCACTTGCAAGCACTGAGGAAATGAAATGCATGGGGGCTGAACAAGCTGCGAAACATCCATTGAGCAGATGCTACTCTTCATTCACCACAAGCATTAAGGAATCCCAGCATCTCATACAGGTTAACAGTGCAATGAAAACAAGTACAAATCTTTCAGAAGCACTCAAGTGTGATTTGGTGATGAGATCCACACCGCCACCACGGCGGTCTGAGTGGGGGCAAGTGGTGGAAGGTATAGCCAGGCGGGGAGGCTTCATTTAAGGGTAAGGAGTCATCACCCCATCAGCCAAGTTTCCATCAGGGCCATGATGTCGACGCAATCATCCACGATAAGCTCATGGATGGCAAGGGCCTTGTTCGCAAGTGGCCAGATATTCTGGAGGGAGATGCGGAGAGGGTCAGTGGTGGCTGACCCACTGCCAGCGTCCACAGGGTCAGCGCTGGGAGGGGTGAGCTGGACGGGGAGGAGATTGGTAAAATTAGCCCCCAGTGGGCACGCTGGGCGGTCAGGTCAGCGACACAGTAGGATGGGACAGTTGGGGTTGCTGCTCACAAGGAGGCAGTGATGAGTGCCTCGATGGGCCCTTCGTAGGATGCCAGGAGAGACACAGAGGGAAGCTGTGGGCTTATCTAAGAGGGAGTCAAGCCTGGGACGGCGGCAGGAGAGTAGGAAGGTCGAAGGGTAATGAAGGACTGGGGTAGGGATTTGGGAGGGCAGAGTATCCGAGAGAGGAGAGATGAAGGGAGGCATGCCGACAGAGAGAGCGGTCAGGGAGGGATAGAGAGAAAAGGAGCAAGGGGGAGAAAAAAGTGGAAAAAGAAATGAACGGCTCGGGTCCGGAGCAGCAGCGAAAGTGCGCACGCAAGTGGACACAGGGCAAAGCTCAGGTTACATAGGCCTGGTTATGTAGTAATTAATGGATATGTATTTCATGGTAGCAGGGAATAGGTTGGAGGCAATGGCAGGGAGATCAGGGTCAAAGTCAGAATTCCCATGGAGGGACAAAGCTGACGTAAGCAGGATGGAGCCGGCACAAAGCATCGACAAAACCGCTGTCCAAAGCAGGCGAGTGAAGTCCAGAAGCTATTTGAAGGGTAGGGAGTTCGAGGATGGAGGTTGTTGCCGTAGGAATGAGAGTCGGTAGCAGTGCAGAAAGATGATGGCGAAATTGACGCAAGTTAGAGGTCACCGTAGATCAAAGCGGTGGAGAAAATGTAAAACCACAAGTCAGCCACCAGCAAAGCTGAAAAGCAGTAGAATGAGTCACTGGACAGCAAGTGAAACAGCAGCTGCTAGCCAGAAGCCAACAAAGCAGAAAAACCAGTCGAACCAGTTCAGCAGAGAGACAGGTGCAGTTTCAAAGTTATTTTAAATATCTTTTAGCAGCAGAGATAGAGACACAGCAGGTAAGTCTTACAGTGTAATCCAGTGTGGTCGAGTGCAGAAGCGTAGTGGTGTAATCCAGTGTAGTTCAAAGCAGAAACGTAGTCTAGATGTCCAGAGAGGTCCAGCAGATCGGAAACCAATTTGAGAAAAGAATTCAGCAGCTTAAAATGTAAAGCAACTGAAAAGCAGGGCAGAGTCACAGCAGCTGAGTCAAACAGTGTAGTCAGTAGAGCAGCGTAGTCCTGTTGGCAGAGGAATCCAGGTGATGGAAGTCAAGTTTCAGCAGAGTTCCAGCAGTTGAGAAAGGAAAGTAAAGCTCCAGTACAGCAATGTAATGAACGAGCAGATCATCTGTTTTTAATGATGTTGGTCGACAGATAAATGTTGGCCGCAGCATCAGGAGAATGCCACTGCTCATCTCCTCATTGTGTCTATCTCATGATAGCTGGTGTAAACATGGACAAGGGCAATGCCACATCCCAAACACTTTGGGTCCAAATTATAACAGATGTGTCAAAACGCAAGCAGGACCAGGCAAGCCCATGGCAGTGGACATGGCAGAACCAGTAGCAGGGCGATGTCATTTATCTAACATATTAGCCCACCACCCGTCAACATTTAGAACCTCATTTAACCCATGACCTCCTGCCTTTGCACCTGATACCTGCTGGTGGGAATAATCCTGTTGGGTTGAAAATCAACCCCCTGGTCCTAAGGATTGATGCACTCTATTCACAATGACTGGATTTGTTATACAATCACTTGTGGGCTATGAGCTCCATTTCTGTCATGGGAATATGTCCAGATTTAAAAGAACATTCTGAACAGGGGAGTTATCCCTGGTGTCATGGCCAATATTTATCCATCAACCAACATCACTAAAAACATTGGTCATTTTCACATTGCTGTTTGTGGGAGCTTGCTGTGGGCAAATTGGCTGCCGGGTTTCACTACAGAATAACAGTAACTACTCTTCAAAAGTACTTCATTGGCTGTAAAGCGCTTTGGGATGTCCTGAGGTCGTGAAAGGCACCATATAAATACAAGTTCTTTCTTTCTTTATTTCTTTATTCCTTCCACTTAGAACAACACCTAGAAGGAGCAGTGGATTCTGGACGATAACTGCAGTAAACTGTCACCAGTAGCCCCATGGCATTGCCTCATGCCTTTGCACCCAAGACCTGCCAGTGGAAATAATCCTGTTGGGTTGAAAATGAACCCCATGTTCCTAGGGATTGATGCGTTCCATTCAGATTGGTATTCAGAGAGATTTTGGATGTCCTTGTACACGAATCACAGAAAGTTAACATGCAGGTAGAGCAAGCAATTAGGGAGGCAAATGGTATGTTAGCCTTATTGCAAGGGGGTTGAAGTATAAGAGTAAGGAAGTCTTGCTGCAATTATATAGGACTTTGGTGAGACCACACCTAGAGTACTGTGCACAGTTTTGGTTTCCTTACCTAAGGAAGGATATACTTGCTTTAGAGGCGGTGCAACGAAGGTTCACGAGATTGATTCCGAGGATCAGAGGGCTGTCCTATGAGGAGAGATTGAGTAGAATGGACCTATATTCTCTGGAGTTTAGAAGAATGAGAGGTGATCGCATTGAAACGTATAAAATTCTTAGAGGGTTTGACAGGGTAGATGCTGAGAGGCTGTTTCCCCTGGCTGGAGCATCGAGGACTAGGGGTCACAGTCTCAGGATAAGGGGTCGGCCATTTAGGACTGAGATGAGGAGAAATTTCTTCACTCAGAGGGTTGTGAATCATTGGAATTCTCTACCCCAGAGGGCTGTGGAGGCTCAGACAATGAGTATATTCAAGATCTATAGATTTTTGGGCACTAGGGGAATCAAGGGATATGGAGATAGGGCAGGAAAGTGGAGTTGATGTAGAAGTTCAGCCATGGTCTTATTGAATGGCGGAGCAGGCTCAAGGGGCCGTATGGCCTACTCCTGCTCCTATTTCTTATGTTCTTATAATGACTGGATTTTTTTCTACAATCACTTGTGGGCTATGAGCTCATGAAAATATGTCCAACTTTAACAGCCTCTAGTGTAATATCCACATCATATATTAGAAGATGCATTGAAGTTTCAGCTCTCAGATCAGCTTGTGAATTCAGCAGGGAGCAAACCACAGTCCTGAAAACAGCCCAACATCAGAGTGTCCATAGCAGCTAGTAACAATCAGGCCAGGAGAATGACATTAGGAAGTGTGGTTATTCCTTGAAGTTCAGGAAAACAAAAATCTTACATTGTTGCTTCAAGCAAGCTTTTGAACAAATGTATGCATATGATCAGACTTTTATCTCAAAGCCTCTTATCTCTCTCCAGTGCATTCTTCAGCAAATACAAAGTATAAAAGTTCAAATCATTTTAGTGCTTAAAGCCATTTTGTTGCTGTTTTCTTTTGCAATATATTTGAGTTATCCCATCCTCGCTCCCAGTCCTCATTATATGGGGGATTTTCCTCAGAGATGCAATGCTGATGTCTCTTGCCCCGTTTCTATGACTAATAGTGATCTGCTTTTCTTTTTTGTCCCAGGAGTTTCTCGTCCACAATCCCGTACTTAGTGTTGTAGGAAAACTAGTCCTCCTGGACATACCAAGAGCATTCTGGGGAGCCAAAAGGGCTATTCCTTGCATGCTGGGAATTTCTGAGCACATCTACGAACTGCACACGCTGGCACGGCAAATGTTTCCAGTTAAGACACTGGGGCCAGAATGGGCTGGAGCTGCCAAAGAAGAAGATGAAAAGACTGATTATTGACCATGGGTACCTCCTACGTGCCACTGGCATGGTGCTGTGAATGGGGAGGCCGGATGCCTGGCATGCGCTGAGGTGCTGAGAGGTGGCAGCCTCAGGCAGGTCAAGCCCAGCCGCCTCCATCACACTGGGCCCTGCACCTGCGTCCGCACTGATCAGCAGGCCGACTGGTCTAATGGTAGCGATCAGATCCTGAAAGCCCTGAAAGACAGCAGCCAGCCTGCCGGTTGCCGGGGTCTGGAAGCCAGCACGCAGTGCACCATCTTCAACTGGCACCAGAGCAGCAGTCGGTGCTTCCAGCTGTCAGCTGTGGCTCAGTGGGTAGCACTCTCGCCTCTGAGTCAGAAGGTTGTGGGTTCAGGTCCCACGCCAGGGACTTAAGTGCAAAACTCTAGGCTGACACTCCAGTGCAGCATTGAGGGAGTGCTGCACTGTCGGAGGTGCCATCTTTCAGATGAGACGTTAAACTGAGGATCCGTCTTCCCTCTCAGGTGGACGTAAATGATCCCATGGCACTATTTCAAAAAAAGCAGGGGAGTTCTCCCCGATGTCTTGGTCAATATTTATCCTTCCACCAACATTGCTAAATCAGATTATCTGGTCATTATCACGTTACTGTTTGTGGGGCCTTGCTGTGCACAAATTTGCTGCTGCGTTTCCCACATTACAACAACGACTACACTTCAAAAGTACTTCATTGGCTGTAAAACACTTTGTGATGTCCTGAGGTCGTGAGAGGTGCTATATAAATGTAAGTCCTTCTTTCTTTCTATGCAGGCACCAACTGGTCCCTGGCCCCAACTTGAGGGGGAGTTTGTTGCTGATTCCAATGAAGCTGCCACATGCAATATGATGCCCGCAATGAAGAAAATGCTTCCCTGATGTTGCCACAAATGAGAGCTGTAAGCTCAAAGGCCACACCTGTCAGTTGGCGTGTATCTTTGAAGACCTCAGAGCCTGCACGTAGTTATGACATTCCTCAAACATCCTTCTTTCCATGCGAGTCCCCGTGAGATTTGGGTGGCACAACTCTGAAGCTGTCAGTAACCTTCTCCTCAGCCTCTGCTTAGAAGGTGGCACATCTTCACCACCTGGCTCCCTCATGCCACATCCTCGCAAACATTATCTAATTCCCTCAGCTAAACGTATCTGAGCTGGTGCAGGTCGGCAAAAAGCAAGTAACGCAGAGGTTGGGATTGAGGGGGTTCTGGCAGAGGAACATGGGACATGAAGTCTTTGGAGAAACTTATGATGGGCTCGAGTTTGACTTCTTCTCCCTCCTTGCGTTGTCATCATCTTCCTTCTCCTGTGCCTCCCCATTGCTGTGGTGGATTTGTAGGAAGCGAGGGTACAAGCTGAGAATTGCTGAACATTCCCCATTTGAGATTAAAGAGACAGTGGAAGGGATGGAAGTTTGTGTCTTTGTGGTTCTTCACAAGGATGCTGAGGGGACCGCGTAGGTGTTCAGTCACGAACCTGGTGCTGGAACACGTGCCCATCCTCACCCTCGCCATCTCCCATGGCAAGAGTGACTCCCCATGAGTCTCTAGTCTCTCACTGCCAGCCATGCTTTTGTCTCTAGTCTCTCACTGCCAGCAATGCTTTTGTCTCGAGTCTCTCACTGCCAGCCATGCTTTTGTCTCTAGTCTCTCACTGCCAGCCATGCTTTTGTCTCGAGTCTCTCACTGCCAGCCATGCTTTTGTCTCCAGTCTCTCACTGCCAGCCATGCTTTTGTCTCTTGTCTCTCACTGCCAGCCATACTTTTGTCTCTAGTCTCTCACTGCCAGCCATGCTTTTGTCTCCAGTCTCTCACTGCCAGCCATGCTTTTGTCTCCAGTCTCTCACTGCCAGCCATGCTTTTGTCTCCAGTCTCTCACTGCCAGCCATGCTTTTGTCTCTTGTCTCTCACTGCCAGCCATACTTTTGTCTCTTGTCTCTCACTGCCAGCCATACTTTTGTCTCGAGTCTCTCACTGCCAGCCATACTTTTGTCTCTAGTCTCTCACTGCCAGCCATACTTTTGTCTCTAGTCTCTCACTGCCAGCCATGCTTTTGTCTCTAGTCTCTCACTGCCAGCCATGCTTTTGTCTCCAGTCTCTCACTGCCAGCCATGCTTTTGTCTCGAGTCTCTCACTGCCAGCAATGCTTTTGTCTCTAGTCTCTCACTGCCAGCAATGCTTTTGTCTCGAGTCTCTCCCTGTCAGCAATGCTTTTGTCTCTAGTCTCTCACTGCCAGCAATGCTTTTGTCTCTAGTCTCTCACTGTCAGCATTGCTTTTGTCTCTAGTCTCTCACTGTCAGCAATGCTTTTGTCTCTAGTCTCTCACTGCCAGCAATGCTTTTGTCTCGAGTCTCTCCCTGTCAGCAATGCTTTTGTCTCTAGTCTCTCACTGCCAGCAATGCTTTTGTCTCGAGTCTCTCACTGCCAGCAATGCTTTTGTCTCTAGTCTCTCACTGCCAGCCATGCTTTTGTCTCTAGTCTCACTGCCAGCATTGCTTTTGTCTCTAGTCTCTCACTGTCAGCCATGCTTTTGTCTCTAGTCTCACTGCCAGCCATGCTTTTGTCCCTAGTCTCTCACTGCCAGCCATGCTTTTGTCTCTCGTCTCACTGCCAGCCATGCTTTTGTCTCTAGTCTCACTGCCAGCCATGCTTTTGCCTCGAGTCTCTCACTGCCAGCAATGCTTTTGTCTCTAGTCTCTCACTGCCAGCCATGCTTTTGTCTCTAGTCTCACTGCCAGCATTGCTTTTGTCTCTAGTCTCTCACTGTCAGCCATGCTTTTGTCTCTAGTCTCACTGCCAGCCATGCTTTTGTCCCTAGTCTCTCACTGCCAGCCATGCTTTTGTCTCTAGTCTCACTGCCAGCAATGCTTTTGTCTCTAGTCTCTCACTGCCAGCATTGCTTTTGTCCCTAGTCTCTCACTGTCAGCAATGCTTTTGTCTCTAGTCTCTCACTGTCAGCCATGCTTTTGTCTCTAGTCTCACTGCCAACCATGCTTTTGTCTCTAGTCTCTTACTGCCAGCCATGCTTTTGTCTCGAGTCTCTCACTGCCAGCCATGCTTTTGTCTCTAGTCTCTCACTGCCAGCAATGCTTTTGTCTCGAGTCTCTCCCTGTCAGCAATGCTTTTGTCTCTAGTCTCTCACTGCCAGCAATGCTTTTGTCTCTAGTCTCTCACTGTCAGCATTGCTTTTGTCTCGAGTCTCTCACTGCCAGCAATGCTTTTGTCTCTAGTCTCTCACTGCCAGCCATGCTTTTGTCTCTAGTCTCTCACTGCCAGCCATGCTTTTGCCTCTAGTCTCACTGCCAGCATTGCTTTTGTCTCTAGTCTCTCACTGTCAGCCATGCTTTTGTCTCTAGTCTCACTGCCAGCCATGCTTTTGTCCCTAGTCTCTCACTGCCAGCCATGCTTTTGTCTCTAGTCTCACTGCCAGCCATGCTTTTGTCTCTAGTCTCACTGCCAGCCATGCTTTTGCCTCGAGTCTCTCACTGCCAGCAATGCTTTTGTCTCTAGTCTCTCACTGCCAGCCATGCTTTTGTCTCTAGTCTCACTGCCAGCATTGCTTTTGTCTCTAGTCTCTCACTGTCAGCCATGCTTTTGTCTCTAGTCTCACTGCCAGCCATGCTTTTGTCCCTAGTCTCTCACTGCCAGCCATGCTTTTGTCTCTAGTCTCACTGCCAGCAATGCTTTTGTCTCTAGTCTCTCACTGCCAGCAATGCTTTTGTCTCTAGTCTCTCACTGTCAGCCATGCTTTTGTCTCTAGTCTCACTGCCAACCATGCTTTTGTCTCTAGTCTCTTACTGCCAGCCATGCTTTTGTCTCGAGTCTCTCACTGCCAGCCATGCTTTTGTCTCTAGTCTCTCACTGCCAGCAATGCTTTTGTCACTAGTCTCTCACTGTCAGCCATGCTTTTGTCTCTAGTCTCTCACTGCCAGCCATGCTTTTGTCTCTAGTCTCACTGCCAGCATTGCTTTTGTCTCTAGTCTCTCACTGTCAGCATTGCTTTTGTCTCTAGTCTCTCACTGCCAGCATTGCTTTTGTCTCAAGTCTCTCACTGCCAGCAATGCTTTTGTCTCTAGTCTTTCACTGTCAGCCATGCTTTTGTCTCTAGTCTCTCACTGCCAGCCATGCTTTTGTCTCGAGTCTCTCACTGCCAGCCATGCTTTTGTCTCTAGTCTCACTGCCAGCCATGCTTTTGTCTCTAGTCTCTCACTGCCAGCCATGCTTTTGTCTCAAGTCTCACTGCCAGCCATGCTTTTGTCTCTAGTCTCACTGCCAGCCATGCTTTAGTCTCTCGTCTCTCACTGCCAGCAATGCTTTTGTCTCTAGTCTCTCACTGCCAGCCATGCTTTTGTCTCGAGTCTCTCACTGCCAGCAATGCTTTTGTCTCTAGTCTCTCACTGCCAGCCATGCTTTTGTCTCTAGTCTCTCACTGCCAGCCATGCTTTTGTCTCTAGTCTCACTGCCAGCATTGCTTTTGTCTCTAGTCTCTCACTGTCAGCCATGCTTTTGTCTCTAGTCTCACTGCCAGCCATGCTTTTGTCCCTAGTCTCTCACTGCCAGCCATGCTTTTGTCTCTAGTCTCACTGCCAGCCATGCTTTTGTCTCTAGTCTCACTGCCAGCCATGCTTTTGCCTCGAGTCTCTCACTGCCAGCAATGCTTTTGTCTCTAGTCTCTCACTGCCAGCCATGCTTTTGTCTCTAGTCTCACTGCCAGCATTGCTTTTGTCTCTAGTCTCTCACTGTCAGCCATGCTTTTGTCTCTAGTCTCACTGCCAGCCATGCTTTTGTCCCTAGTCTCTCACTGCCAGCCATGCTTTTGTCTCTAGTCTCACTGCCAGCAATGCTTTTGTCTCTAGTCTCTCACTGCCAGCATTGCTTTTGTCCCTAGTCTCTCACTGTCAGCAATGCTTTTGTCTCTAGTCTCTCACTGTCAGCCATGCTTTTGTCTCTAGTCTCACTGCCAACCAACCATGCTTTTGTCTCTAGTCTCTTACTGCCAGCCATGCTTTTGTCTCGAGTCTCTCACTGCCAGCCATGCTTTTGTCTCTAGTCTCTCACTGCCAGCAATGCTTTTGTCTCTAGTCTCTCACTGCCAGCAATGCTTTTGTCTCTAGTCTCTCACTGTCAGCATTGCTTTTGTCTCGAGTCTCTCACTGCCAGCAATGCTTTTGTCTCTAGTCTCTCACTGCCAGCCATGCTTTTGTCTCTAGTCTCTCACTGCCAGCCATGCTTTTGTCTCTAGTCTCACTGCCAGCATTGCTTTTGTCTCTAGTCTCTCACTGTCAGCCATGCTTTTGTCTCTAGTCTCACTGCCAGCCATGCTTTTGTCCCTAGTCTCTCACTGCCAGCCATGCTTTTGTCTCTAGTCTCACTGCCAGCCATGCTTTTGTCTCTAGTCTCACTGCCAGCCATGCTTTTGCCTCGAGTCTCTCACTGCCAGCAATGCTTTTGTCTCTAGTCTCTCACTGCCAGCCATGCTTTTGTCTCTAGTCTCTCACTGTCAGCCATGCTTTTGTCTCTAGTCTCACTGCCAGCCATGCTTTTGTCCCTAGTCTCTCACTGCCAGCCATGCTTTTGTCTCTAGTCTCACTGCCAGCAATGCTTTTGTCTCTAGTCTCTCACTGCCAGCAATGCTTTTGTCTCTAGTCTCTCACTGTCAGCCATGCTTTTGTCTCTAGTCTCACTGCCAACCATGCTTTTGTCTCTAGTCTCTTACTGCCAGCCATGCTTTTGTCTCTAGTCTCTCACTGCCAGCAATGCTTTTGTCGCTAGTCTCTCACTGTCAGCCATGCTTTTGTCTCTAGTCTCTCACTGCCAGCCATGCTTTTGTCTCTAGTCTCACTGCCAGCATTGCTTTTGTCTCTAGTCTCTCACTGTCAGCATTGCTTTTGTCTCTAGTCTCTCACTGCCAGCATTGCTTTTGTCTCAAGTCTCTCACTGCCAGCAATGCTTTTGTCTCTAGTCTTTCACTGTCAGCCATGCTTTTGTCTCTAGTCTCTCACTGCCAGCCATGCTTTTGTCTCGAGTCTCTCACTGCCAGCCATGCTTTTGTCTCTAGTCTCACTGCCAGCCATGCTTTTGTCTCTAGTCTCTCACTGCCAGCCATGCTTTTGTCTCAAGTCTCACTGCCAGCCATGCTTTTGTCTCTAGTCTCACTGCCAGCCATGCTTTTGTCTCTAGTCTCTCACTGCCAGCCATGCTTTTGTCTCTAGTCTCACTGCCAGCCATGCTTTTGTCTCTAGTCTCTCACTGCCAGCAATGCTTTTGTCTCTAGTCTCTCACTGCCATTAATACTTTTGTCTCGAGTCTCTCACTGCCAGCCATGCTTTTGTCTCTAGTCTCTCCCTGTCAGCAATGCTTTTGTCTCGAGTCTCTCACTGCCAGCCATGCTTTTGTCTCTAGTCTCTCCCTGTCAGCAATGCTTTTGTCTCGAGTCTCTCACTGCCAGCAATGCTTTTGTCTCTAGTCTCTCACTGCCAGCAATGCTTTTGTCTCTAGTCTCTCACTGCCAGCAATGCTTTTGTCTCTAGTCTCACTGTCAGCCATGCTTTTGTCTCGTGTCTCTCACTGCCAGCCATGCTTTTGTCTCTAGTCTCACTGCCAGCAATGCTTTTGTCTCTAGTCTCACTGTCAGCCATGCTTTTGTCTCTAGTCTCACTGCCAGCAATGCTTTTGTCTCTAGTCTCACTGCCAGCAATGCTTTTGTCTCTTGTCTCTCACTGCCAGCAATGCTTTTGTCTCTAGTCTCACTGCCAGCCATGCTTTTGTCTCTTGTCTCTCACTGCCAGCAATGCTTTTGTCTCTAGTCTCACTGCCAGCCATGCTTTTGTCTCTTGTCTCTCACTGCCAGCCATGCTTTTGTCTCTAGTCTCACTGCCAGCCATGCTTTTGTCTCTAGTCTCTCACTGCCAGCAATGCTTTTGTCTCTAGTCTCTCACTGCCAGCCATGCTTTTGTCTCTAGTCTCACTGCCAGCATTGCTTTTGTCTCGAGTCTCTCACTGTCAGCCATGCTTTTGTCTCTAGTCTCTCACTGCCAGCATTGCTTTTGTCTCCAGTCTCTCACTGCCAGCCATGCTTTTGTCTCTAGTCTCACTGCCAGCAATGCTTTTGTCTCTAGTCTCTCACTGCCAGCATTGCTTTTGTTCCTAGTCTCTCACTGCCAGCAATGCTTTTGTCTCTAGTCTCTCACTGCCAGCATTGCTTTTGTCCCTAGTCTCTCACTGTCAGCAATGCTTTTGTCTCTAGTCTCTCACTGTCAGCCATGCTTTTGTCTCTAGTCTCACTGCCAGCAATGCTTTTGTCTCGAGTCTCTCACTGCCAGCAATGCTTTTGTCTCTAGTCTCTCACTGCCAGCCATGCTTTTGTCTCGAGTCTCTCACTGCCAGCCATGCTTTTGTCGCTAGTCTCTCACTGCCAGCCATGCTTTTGTCGCTAGTCTCTCACTGCCAGCAATGCTTTTGTCGCTAGTCTCTCACTGCCAGCAATGCTTTTGTCTCTAGTCTCTCACTGTCAGCCATGCTTTTGTCTCTAGTCTCTCACTGCCAGCCATGCTTTTGTCTCTAGTCTCACTGCCAGCATTGCTTTTGTCTCTAGTCTCTCACTGTCAGCATTGCTTTTGTCTCTATTCTCTCACTGCCAGCATTGCTTTTGTCTCAAGTCTCTCACTGCCAGCAATGCTTTTGTCTCTAGTCTCTCACTGTCAGCCATGCTTTTGTCTCTAGTCTCTCACTGCCAGCATTGCTTTTGTCTCTAGTCTCTCACTGCCAGCATTGCTTTTGTCTCAAGTCTCTCACTGCCAGCAATGCTTTTGTCTCTAGTCTCACTGCCAGCATTGCTTTTGTCTCTCGTCTCTCACTGTCAGCCATGCTTTTGTCTCTAGTCTCACTGCCAGCATTGCCTTTGTCTCTAGTCTCTCACTGTCAGCCATGCTTTTGTCTCTAGTCTCTCACTGCCAGCCATGCTTTTGTCTCTAGTCTCACTGCCAGCATTGCTTTTGTCTCTAGTCTCTCACTGTCAGCCATGCTTTTGTCTCGAGTCTCTCACTGTCAGCCATGCTTTTGTCTCTAGTCTCACTGCCAGCATTGCTTTTGTCTCTAGTCTCTCACTGTCAGCCATGCTTTTGTCTCGAGTCTCTCACTGTCAGCCATGCTTTTGTCTCTAGTCTCACTGCCAGCCATGCTTTTGTCTCTTGTCTCTCCCTGTCAGCAATGCTTTTGTCTCGAGTCTCTCACTGTCAGCCATGCTTTTGTCTCTAGTCTCTCACTGTCAGCCATGCTTTTGTCTCTAGTCTCACTGCCAGCCATGCTTTTGTCTCTAGTCTCTCCCTGTCAGCCATGCTTTTGTCTCTAGTCTCTCACTGTCAGCCATGCTTTTGTCCCTAGTCTCTCACTGCCAGCCATGCTTTTGTCTCTAGTCTCACTGCCAGCCATGCTTTTGTCTCGAGTCTCTCACTGCCAGCCATGCTTTTGTCTCTAGTCTCACTGCCAGCCATGCTTTTGTCTCGAGTCTCTCACTGCCAGCCATGCTTTTGTCTCTAGTCTCACTGCCAGCCATGCTTTTGTCTCTAGTCTCTCACTGCCAGCCATGCTTTTGTCTCAAGTCTCACTGCCAGCCATGCTTTTGTCTCTAGTCTCACTGCCAGCCATGCTTTTGTCTCTAGTCTCTCACTGCCAGCCATGCTTTTGTCTCTAGTCTCACTGCCAGCCATGCTTTTGTCTCTAGTCTCTCACTGCCAGCAATGCTTTTGTCTCTAGTCTCTCACTGCCATTAATACTTTTGTCTCGAGTCTCTCACTGCCAGCCATGCTTTTGTCTCTAGTCTCTCCCTGTCAGCAATGCTTTTGTCTCGAGTCTCTCACTGCCAGCCATGCTTTTGTCTCTAGTCTCTCCCTGTCAGCAATGCTTTTGTCTCGAGTCTCTCACTGCCAGCAATGCTTTTGTCTCTAGTCTCTCACTGCCAGCAATGCTTTTGTCTCTAGTCTCTCACTGCCAGCAATGCTTTTGTCTCTAGTCTCACTGTCAGCCATGCTTTTGTCTCTAGTCTCTCACTGCCAGCAATGCTTTTGTCTCTTGTCTCTCACTGCCAGCAATGCTTTTGTCTCTAGTCTCACTGCCAGCCATGCTTTTGTCTCTTGTCTCTCACTGCCAGCAATGCTTTTGTCTCTAGTCTCACTGCCAGCCATGCTTTTGTCTCTTGTCTCTCACTGCCAGCCATGCTTTTGTCTCTTGTCTCTCACTGCCAGCCATACTTTTGTCTCTAGTCTCTCACTGCCAGCAATGCTTTTGTCTCTAGTCTCTCCCTGTCAGCAATGCTTTTGTCTCGAGTCTCTCACTGCCAGCAATGCTTTTGTCTCTAGTCTCTCACTGCCAGCAATGCTTTTGTCTCTAGTCTCACTGCCAGCCATGCTTTTGTCTCTCGTCTCTCACTGCCAGCCATGCTTTTGTCTCTTGTCTCTCACTGCCAGCCATGCTTTTGTCGCTAGTCTCTCACTGCCAGCAATGCTTTTGTCTCTAGTCTCTCACTGCCAGCAATGCTTTTGTCTCTAGTCTCTCACTGTCATTAATGCTTTTGTCTCTAGTCTCTCACTGCCAGCCATGCTTTTGTCTCTAGTCTCTCACTGCCAGCCATGCTTTTGTCGCTAGTCTCTCACTGCCAGCAATGCTTTTGTCTCTAGTCTCTCACTGCCAGCCATGCTTTTGTCTCTAGTCTCTCAGTGTCAGCCATGCTTTTGTCTCTAGTCTCTCACTGCCAGCAATGCTTTTGTTGCTAGTCTCTCACTGCCAGCAATGCTTTTGTCTCTAGTCTCTCACTGCCAGCCATGCTTTTGTCGCTAGTCTCTCACTGTCAGCCATGCTTTTGTCTCTTGTCTCTCACTGCCAGCCATGCTTTTGTCTCTGGTCTCACACTGCCATTAATACTTTTGTCTCGAGTCTCTCACTGCCAGCCATGCTTTTGTCTCTAGTCTCTCACTGCCAGCCATGCTTTTGTCTCTCGTCTCTCACTGCCAGCAATGCTTTTGTCTCTAGTCTCTCACTGCCATTAATACTTTTGTCTCGAGTCTCTCACTGCCAGCCATGCTTTTGTCTCTTGTCTCTCACTGCCAGCCATGCTTTTGTCTCTAGTCTCTCACTGCCAGCCATGCTTTTGTCGCTAGTCTCTCACTGCCAGCAATGCTTTTGTCTCTAGTCTCTCACTGCCAGCAATGCTTTTGTCTCTAGTCTCTCACTGTCATTAATGCTTTTGTCTCTAGTCTCTCACTGCCAGCCATGCTTTTGTCTCTAGTCTCTCACTGCCAGCCATGCTTTTGTCGCTAGTCTCTCACTGCCAGCAATGCTTTTGTCTCTAGTCTCTCACTGCCAGCCATGCTTTTGTCTCTAGTCTCTCAGTGTCAGCCATGCTTTTGTCTCTAGTCTCTCACTGCCAGCAATGCTTTTGTTGCTAGTCTCTCACTGCCAGCAATGCTTTTGTCTCTAGTCTCTCACTGCCAGCCATGCTTTTGTCGCTAGTCTCTCACTGTCAGCCATGCTTTTGTCTCTTGTCTCTCACTGCCAGCCATGCTTTTGTCTCTGGTCTCACACTGCCATTAATACTTTTGTCTCGAGTCTCTCACTGCCAGCCATGCTCAAACAGTGACAATTATGTACACAGTAGTGAGGCGGCTTCATAAGCGGGGGGGCGGTGGGGTGGGGGGGGGTGGCGGGATTGTACTTGGCAATACATTCAACCAACCTGTTATGGTTTATACCAATGCACCTGCTATAAGTGGTGGGGATTTGACACAGAGCCACAACCACAGAGATCCTGGCACACAGGTTTCTTTGATAGTGACCACGTCACAAGGGTACGGGCCACCACCAAGTGCACATAATTGCCCATTGGGAACCATCAGACCAAGCAATGCCAGACAAAAATAGAGACCGATAATACCAAGTCCATGTTTCATATTAACTTCAGTATTTTTATGTTAATGCCAGGTTCCGTGTATTGTGTGAGAAGCAAATATTCAAGATCCAGAAGACATTGCATCAAAATTTTCAATCACTTGTTTATATTTGTAACATGTTGTGAGTGATTGGAGCAGTTCAATCTCTTTCATTATTTGTGTGTATCTGGGAGAGAACACATCATGAGCAGCAGACAAAGGCTTAACTTAAAAGAGAGAAATCCTGGAAGGGGCTGAACCTTCCTTCAAGTAAGCAGGGGAAGTCTGATTAAAAAGTTCTGCATTGAGATTAGCTACATGAACAGGAATTCTTTAATTCCAATAATTCCTATTGCAGAAATGTTGTTGAAGAAGGAAAGCTGCATTTATTATTTGCTCTTGAGAAAGGAGTGATTCCAAGGGCATCTGGCAAGGCCACGTTTATTGCCCATCCCCAGTTGGCCTTTTTTGAATCACTGTCAAATATCAGCGTGCTGGGCCCCGGTCCGTGAGTCAGCGTTTGCTGACCAGAATCAGCAATTTCAGTCCCCAGGGCACAGGAGCCCCTTCAGCAGGCATCAGGCCCCTAATTAACATGTGCAAGGGTCCTAATTCCTGCTTTAGGAAGAACACCTAAAAAATGGGCCTGACAAATTTAGCAGTGGGCTGAAAGCCTCCGCAGATTGGGCGCAGTCCGTCCCACTGTTAAATTGGTCAGTGTTGCGCTTGTTTTACATTCCAGTTTCTAATTCGTTTGTGGCTTTTAGTTTGCTGAAAAATGCCTACTTTCTATGAGTTTCTTTCGGTGCGATTATCTTAGTGCACTCACTTAGAGTCATAGTCGTAGAGTCATAACGGCACAGAAGGAGGCCATTTAGCCCATCGACTCCGTGCCGGCTCTCTGTAGAGCAATCCAGTCAGTCCCATTCCCCCGCTCTATCCCCGTAGCCCTGCAAGTTTATTTCCCTCAAGTGTCTATCCAGTCTCCCCTTGAAAACATTGAGTGTTGCCGCTTCCACCACTTCCGTCGGCAGCGAGTTCCAGGTCCTCACCACTTGCTGCGTAAAAAAGTTTTTCCTCACATCCCCCCTGTATCTCTTGCCCAAAACCTTAAATCTGTGACCCCTAGTCCTTGTATCATCAACTAGTGGGAACAGCCTTTCCCCGTCCAGCCTATCCAAACCCGTCATAATCTTGTACACCTTTATCAAATCATCCCTCAACCTCCTTTGCTCGAATGAAAACAAATCCAGCTTCTCCAACCTGTCCTTGTAGCTAAGATCCCCCATCCCCGGAAACATTCTGGTAAATCTCCTCTGCATCCTCTCAAGGGCCTTCACATCCTTCCTAAAGTGTGGTGACCAGAACTGGACACAATACTCCAGTTGTGGCCTAACCAGCGCTTTATAAAGGTTTAGCATAACTTCTCTACTTTTGTACTCAATGCCTCTATTTATGAAAATGAGAAGTCGCACAACACCAGGTTATAGTTCAACAGTTTTATTTAAAATGACGAGCTTTCGGAGCGCTGCTCCTTCTTCAGGTACAAGTACAGTGAGGGAATACAAATCGGCAGTATATATACACAGAGAACAATTTGTCTGCAGAGATACAATCTGTTAGGAAGGCATTACATCAAAGACAGATCAGAGTACAGCTAAGACAATGAGATGGGTCACAGGGGGTCCAACGTGTCAAATGTCGCCGTCTGTAGTTAAGCTTTTAACTTTTTTGGGGGGTTTTTTTGGTTGTTTTTTTTGTGTTTTTTTTAATTAAAACTGGAAAGACAGACAACGATGTCAAGTCACGTTCTGTAGCTATTTATGAAGCCCAAGATCCCATATGCTTTGCGAACAAATCTCTCATTATGTCCCGCCACCTTCAGGGACCTATGCACATTAACTCCCAGGTCCCTCTGTCCCTGCACACTCTTTAAAACTGTGCCATTAAGTGTATATTGCCTCTCCCTGTTCCTTCTGCCAAAATGCATCACCTCACACTTCTCTGTATTAATTTCCATCTGCCACTTGTCTGCCCATTCTGCTAGCCTTTCTATGTCCTGTTCCAGTCGATTGGTATCATCCTCAATGCTTGCTACACCCCCAAGTTTGGTGTCATCGGCAAATTTAGAAATTCTACTTTGTATTCCAATATCCAGGCCATTTATATATATCAAAAAAAGGAGTGGCCCCAGCACTGACCCTTGGGGAACACCACTGTCCACCATCCTCCAGTCTGAAAAACAGCCATTTACCACAACTCGCTGTTTTCTGTCGTTAAGCCAATTCCTTATCCTAGCTGCCACTGACCCACCTATTCCATGAGCCTCAATTTTGTTAACCAGCCTTCTATAAGGTACTTTGTCAAACACCTTCCTAAAATCCATATAGACAACATCCATTGCATTCCCTTCATCAATGCTCCCTGTTACTTTATCAATTAGATTAGTAAAACATAATCTGCCTTTTACAACGTAACAGTAGCATAGTGGTAATGTCACTGGGCTGGTAATCCTAGAGGCCTGGACTAATGATCCAGAGACGTGAGTTCTAATCCCACCATGGCAGCATGGGAATTAAATAAGTCTGGGCCTACGACAGGTGGTGAGAGAACTAACACGAGGGAAAAACCTACTTGACCTCGTCCTCACCAATCTACCTGTCGCAGATGCATCTGTCCATGGCAGCATTGGTAGCAGTGACCTGACCACTGCACAGTTATTGTGGAGACAAAGTCCCGTCTTCACACTGAGGACACCCTCCATCATGTTGTGTGGCACTACCATCGTGCTCAATGGGATAGATTCAGAACAGATCTAGCAGCTCAAAACTGGGCATCCATGAAGCACTGTGGGCCATCAGCAGCAGCAGCAGAATTGTATTCCACCACAATCTGTAACCTCATGGCCTGGCATATCCCTCACTGTACCATTACCACCAAGCCAGGGGACCAACCTTGGTTCAATAAGGAGTGAAGAAGAGCATGCCGGGAGCAACCTGGGGAAGCTGCAACACAGGACTACATGCATGCTAACAAGCGGAAGCAACATGCTGTAGACAGGGCTAAGCGATCCCACAATCAACGGATTAGATCAAAGCTCTGCAGTCCTGCCACATCCAGTCATGAATGGTGGTGGATCATTAAACAACTAACGGGAGGAGGGTGGGTGAAACTGAAGTCAATGGCAATCAGGGGGAAAACACTCCACTGGCTGGAGTCATACCTAGAACAAAGGAAAATGGTTGTGGTGATTGAAGGTCAATCATCACAGCTGCAGGAGTTCCTCAGGGCAGTGTCCTAGGCCCAACCATCTTCAGCTCATCCTCATCAATGACCTTCCCTCCAGCATAAGGTCAGAAATGGGGATGTTAGTTGATGACTGCACAATGTTCAGCGCCATTCGCAACTCCTCAGATAATGAAGCAGTCCATGCCCGCATGCAACAAGACCTGGATGACGTTCAGGCTTGGGCTGATAAGTGGTAGGTAACACTCGCGCCACAGAAGTGCCAGGCAATGACTATCTCCAACAAGCGAGAGTCTAACCACCTCCCCATCACATTCAACGGCATTACCATCGCTGAATCCCCCACCATCAACATCCTGGGGGTCACCATTAACCAGAAACTTAACTGGACCAGCCACATAAATACTGTGGCAACAAGAGCAGGTCAGAGGCTAGGTATTCTGCAGCGAGTGTCTCACCTCCTGACTCCCCAAAGCCTTTCCACCATCTACAAGGCACAAGTAAGGAGTGTGATGGAATACTCTCCACTTGCCTGGATGAGTGCAACTGCAACAACAGTCAAGAAGCTCGACACCATACAGGAAAAAGCAGCCCACTTGATTGGCACCCCATCTACCACCTTAAACATTCACCGGCGTACCGTGGCTGCAGTGTGTATCATCTACAAGGTGCACTGCAGCAACTCGCCAAGGCTTCTTCGGCAGCACCTCCCAAACCCGCGACCTCTACCACCTAGAAGGACAAGGGCAGCAGGCGCATGTGAACACCACCACCTCCAAGTTCCCCTCCAAGTCACACACCATCCTGACTTAGAAGTATATCGCCGATCCTTCAACGTCGCTGAGTTAAAATCTTGGAACTCCCTCCCTAACAGCACTGTGGGAGTACCTTCACCAGACAGACTGCAGCGGTTCAAGAAGGTGGCTCACCACCACCTTCTCAAGGGCAATTAGGAATGGGCAATAAATGCTGGCCTTGCCAGCGACACCCACATCCCATGAACGAATAATTAAAAAAAAATCCGTGTTGGCTCTCCTTAATTAGCTTAAACCTCTCCAAGTGCCTGTTAATTTTTTCCTTGATTATTGTTTCTAAAACTTTATCCACCACTGATGTTAAACTGACCAGCCTGTAGTTACTAGGATTGTCTTTACACCCTTTCTTGAACAATGGTGTCACATTTGCCACTTTCCAATCCTCAGGCACCTCCCCCGCATCTAGGGAACATTGGAAAATTATGGCAAGCCCTTTCGCTATCTCCTCCCCCAATTCCCTTAGCAACCTGAGATGCAAGCCATCTGGACCAGGCGACTTGTCCACTCTAACATACCCAGCCTTTCTAGTACATCCTGTCTATCATTTTCACTCCTTCCATTGCTTCTACCTTTTCTACTTCTACCAATATTTTGTCAGCATCCACCTCCTTAGTAAACACCAATACAAAGTACTCATTGAGTATTCTAGCCTTGCCCTGCACCTCTAAGCATATATCACCTTATTTGTCCCTCATAGGCCCCACACCGCCTCTTACTACCCACTTACTGTTTATTTTTGGGTTCCCTTTTATGTTGACCACCAGTCTACTCTCATGTTCTCTCTTTGCCAATCTTATTTTCATCCTCACTTCTCCTCTCAACTTATTGTATTTGGTCTGGTTCTCCCTTGAAGAATTCACCTGACATTCATCATACACCCTCTTTTTTTGTTTCATCATCTTCTCTATCTCCCTCATCATCCAAGGAGCCCTTGCTTTGGTTCCCTTACCCTTCCCTCTTGTTGGAATGTACCTAGCCTGTACTTGGAACATCTCCTCCTTAAAGATCACCCATTGTTCCGTTACAGTTTTTCATGTCAGTCTTTGGTTCCATTTTACCCTGGCTAGATCTTTTTGCATCCCATTGAAGTTAGCCCTATTCCAGTTTAGAAATTCCACTCTAGATTGTTCCTTGCTCCTCTCCATTGCTAATCTAAATCTTATGATACGATGATCACTTGTACCCAAGTATTCTCCCACAGACACTTGGTCGACCTGGCCCACCTCATTCCCCAACACCAGATCCAGAAATGCCTCCTTCCTAGTTGGGCCAAGAACATACTGGTCAAGTAAATTCTCCTGAACACATTTCAGAAATTCCTCCCCCTCCTTTCCCTTTACCCTAGCATTATCCCAATCGATGTTTGGGTAATTAAAGTCCCCCAATATCACCACTCTATAGCTCTTGCATATCTCTGCGATTTCCCTGCAGATTTGCTCCTCTACCTCTCTCTCACTATTTGGAGGCCTGTAGAATACCCCTAATAGCGTGATCGTACCCTTTTTGCTCCTCAACTCTAACTAAATAGATTCTGTCCTTGTTCCCTCAAGAACATCCTCCCTTTCCAACACTACAATGTCTTCCTTAATCAGCACTGCCACCCCATCTCCCTTTTTTCCTTCCCTATCTTTTCTGAACACCTTGTACCCTTGAATATTAAGTGCCCAGTCCTCACCGTTTTTAAGCCACGTTTCCGTTATTGCCACAACATCATATTGCCACACGGCTACTTGTGCTTGTAGCTCACCAACCTTATTCACCACACTTTGTGCGTTTATGTACATGTATTCTAAACCCATTTTTGAATTTTTCGTAGTCTTTCTTAGTCTGCGCCTATCTAATATGGTACTACTTCCGCCTCTAGTACTACTTTCTTCTCTAGTGCTATCCAACACACACACTCTTTTATTCCTCTTTTCTACTCCTATATGCTTGCGGCAAATCAAAAATAAAAGCAGAAAATGCTGGAAATACTCAGCAGGTCAGGCAGCATCTGTGGAGAGAGAAATGGAGTTAACGTTTCACGTCGATGACCCTTCATCAGAACTGGAAAATCAAAGTTGTTTTTAAATCACTTTTGGTTGGTCCGTGTCTGATCGAAGAGAGAGAGAGAGAGAGAGCGACCAAGAGAGAGAGAGACAGAGAAAGAGAGAGAGAGACAGAGAAAGAGACAAAGAGAAAGAGAGAGAGTGAGAGAGAGAAAGAGACAGAGAGACTGTAGAGGAAAGAAGCTTACAAATGCTTAAACACAGCACATATCAATTAGAATGGGGCAAATCTGAATTGGAACATCAAAAGGGCAAAAAATCTGCAGGACGCATCCCAATGTGAACTCTGGGATGTGCCCACACAGGATCCGTACTGCTGAGCCCGTCAAAGTTTGCTGGGTCAAGGGAAGTCCCTTGGTTTACATGTAAATAAGAGGCACTTGCGCACTAAGGTGCCACCTTCCACCGCAGCCTGCAATTTGTACTAGAACCTGACTCTTCCAATTCTGAGTTCCCCCCTTCCCCCTGGAAATGGCCCCCTTTGTAAGAATAAATCATTTTCTTTTAAAATGGCTCTTTTTCGTTGAGTGGAGTCCAGGCCCAGATGGAGCCCACTACCACCATTCAGCGGCCCAGTACGCTCACCTCTGCTGATTGCTGCTGGGCCCCTCTGAGACCTGGAGGACATGGGAACTCCCAGAAGCGGGACTCAGGAGTCCCTGCCCCTCCTCAGTCCATTGCCTTGTTTGGGATGGACAGAAACTTTGGGGCAATTTATGGCTGTTCTGTCATGCTCCCACCAGAATTACCTCACGGGTGTGCCGGAGGAGCAGTAGATTTTTGACCCCGAGGTATCATATCCCCCTGCCCTCATGGCATTTACTCTATATTCAGAGACAGTGCGTCATGTCAGTATGCCTCTGAGAAAAAGAGGCACCTGCACAGGTGGCAGTCTTGGCTCAGCGGTAGCATGCTTAGCTCTGAGTCAGAAGGTCGTGGGTTCAAGCCCCACTCCAGAGACTTCAACACATAATCCAGGCTGGCACTTCAACACAGTACTGAGGGAACGCTGCACTGTCAGAGGGGCAGTACTGAGGGAGTGCTGCACTGTCAGAGGGGCAGTATTGAGGGAGCGCTGCACTGTCGGAGGGGCAGTACTGAGGGAGCACTGCACTGTCAGAAGGGCAGTAGTGAGGGAGCACTACACTGTCAGAGGGGCAGTACTGAGGGAACGCTGCACTGTCAGAGGGGCAGTACTGAGGGAGCACTGCACTGTCAGAGGGGCAGTACTGAGGGAACGCTGCACTGTCAGAGGGGCAGTACTGAGGGAGCACTGCACTGTCAGAGGGGCAGTACTAAGGGAGCGCTGTACTCTCGGGGGGCAGTACTGAGGGAGCGCTGCACTGTCAGAGGGATAGTACTGAGGGAGGGCTCCATTGTCAGAGGGACAGTACTGAGGGAGCACTGTACTGTCAGAGGGGCAGTACTGAGGGAGCGCTGCACTGTCAGAAGGGCAGTACTGAGAAAGTGCTGCACAGTCAGAGGGGCAGTACTGAAGGAGCGCTGCACAGTCAGAGGGGCAGTACTGAGGGAGTGCTGCACTGTCAGAGGGGCAGTACTGAGGGAGCGCTGCACTGTCAGAGGGGCAGTACTGAGGGAGCGCTGCACTGTCGGAGGGGCAGTACTGAGGGAGCGCTGCACTGTCGGAGGGGCAGTACTGAGGGAGTGCTGCACTGTTGGAGGGCCAGTACTGAGGGAATGCTGTTCTTTCGGGGGGCAGTACTGAGGGAGCGCTGCTCTGTTGGAGGGACAGTACTCTTGGATCACTGCACTGTCAGAGGGACAGTACTGATGGAGTGCTGCACTGTCGGAGGGGCAGTACTGAGGGAGTGCTGCACTGTTGGAGGGCCAGTACTGAGGGAGCGCTGTACTCTCAGGGGGCAGTACTGAGGGAGTGCTGCACTGTCAGAGGGATAGTACTGAGGGAGCGTTGCAATGTCGGAGGGGCAGTACTGAGGGAGCACTGCACTGACAGACGGCCAGTACTGAGGGAGCGCCGCACTGTCGGAGGGGCAGTACTGTGGGAGCACTGCACTGTCAGAGGGGCAGTACTAAGGGAGCGCTGTACTCTCGGGGGGCAGTACTGAGGGAGCACTGCACTGTCAGAGGGATAGGACTGAGGGAGGGCTCCATTGTCAGAGGGATAGTACTGAGGGAGCACTGTACTGTCGGAGGGGCAGTACTGAGGGAGCGCTGCACTGTCGGAGGGGCAGTACTGAGGGAGCGCTGCACTGTCGGAGGGGCAGTACTGAGGGAGTGCTGCACTGTTGGAGGGCCAGTACTGAGGGAATGCTGTACTTTCGGGGGGCAGTACTCTTGGATCACTGCACTGTCAGAGGGACAGTACTGAGGGAGTGCTGCACTGTCGGAGGGGCAGTACTGAGGGAGTGCTGCACTGTTGGAGGGCCAGTACTGAGGGAGCGCTGTACTGTCAGAAGGGCAGTACTGAGGAAGTGCTGCACAGTCAGAGGGGCAGTACTGAAGGAGCGCTGCACAGTCAGAGGGGCAGTACTGAGGGAGTGCTGCACTGTCGGAGGGGCAGTACTGAGGGAGCGCTGCACTGTCGGAGGGGCAGTACTGAGGGAGCGCTGCACTGTCGGAGGGACAGTACTGAGGGAGCGCTGCACTGTCGGAGGGGCAGTACTGAGGGAGCACTGCACTGTCGGAGGGGCAGTACTGAGGGAGCGCTGCACTGTCGGAGGGGCAGTACTGAGGGAGCGCTGCACTGTCGGAGGGGCAGTACTGAGGGAGTGCTGCACTGTTGGAGGGCCAGTACTGAGGGAATGCTGTACTTTCGGGGGCAGTACTCTTGGATCACTGCACTGTCAGAGGGACAGTACTGAGGGAGTGCTGCACTGTCGGAGGGGCAGTACTGAGGGAGTGCTGCACTGTTGGAGGGCCAGTACTGAGGGAGCGCTGTACTCTCAGGGGGCAGTACTGAGGGAGTGCTGCACTGTCAGAGGGATAGTACTGAGGGAGTGTTGCACTGTCGGAGGGGCAGTACTGAGGGAGCACTGCACTGACAGACGGCCAGTACTGAGGGAGCACTGCACTGTCAGAGGGACAGTACTGAGGGAGTGCTGCACTGTCAGAGGGCCAGTACTGAGGGAGTGCTGCACTTTCAGAGGGGCAGTACTCTTGGATCACTGCACTGTCAGAGGGGTAGTACTGAGTGAGTACTGAACTGTTGGAGGGGCAGTACTGAGGGAGCACTGCACTGTCAGAGGGGCAATACTGAGGGTGCACTGCACTGTCAGAGGGCCAGTACTGAGGGAGTGCGGCACTGTCGGAGGGGCAGAGCTGAAGGAGCGCTGCACAGTCAGAGGGGCAGTACTGAGGGAGCGCTGCACTGTCAGAGGGACAGTACTGAGGGAGCACTGCACTGTCAGAGGGGTAGTACAGAGTGAGTGCTGCACTGTTAGAGGGACAGTACTGAGGGAGCACTGCACTGTCGGAGGGGTGGTACTGAGGGAGTGCTGCACTGTTGGAGGGGCAGTACTGAGGGAGTGCTGCCCTTTTGGAAGGGCAGAACTTAGGGAGTGCTGCACTGTCGGAGAGTTAGTACTGAGCGAGTGCTGCACTGTCGGAGGGGCAGTACGGAGGGAGTGCTGCACTGTCGGAGAGACAGTACTGAGGGAGTGCTGCACTGTTGGAGGGGCAGTACTGAGGGAGGGCTGCTGTTGGAGGGGCAGTACTAAGCAAGTGCTGCACTGTTGGAGGGGCAGTACTGAGGGAGTGTTGCACTGTCAAAGGGACAGTACCGAAGGAGTGCTGTACTGTCGGAGGGGCAGTACTGAGGGATTGCTGCACTGTCGAAGGGGCAGTACGGAGGGAGTGCTGCACTGTCGGAGAGGCAGTACTGAGGAAGTGTTGCACTGTCAGAGGGACAGTACTGAGGGAGCGCTGCACAGTCAGAGGGGCAGTACTGAGGGAGTGCTGCACTGTCAGAGGGGCAGTACTGAGGGAGCGCTGCACTGTCAGAGGGGCAGTACTGAGGGAGCGCTGCACTGTCGGAGGGGCAGTACTGAGGGAGCGCTGCACTGTCGGAGGGGCAGTACTGAGGGAGTGCTGCACTGTTGGAGGGCCAGTACTGAGGGAATGCTGTTCTTTCGGGGGGCAGTACTGAGGGAGCGCTGCTCTGTTGGAGGGACAGTACTCTTGGATCACTGCACTGTCAGAGGGACAGTACTGATGGAGTGCTGCACTGTCGGAGGGGCAGTACTGAGGGAGTGCTGCACTGTTGGAGGGCCAGTACTGAGGGAGCGCTGTACTCTCAGGGGGCAGTACTGAGGGAGTGCTGCACTGTCAGAGGGATAGTACTGAGGGAGCGTTGCAATGTCGGAGGGGCAGTACTGAGGGAGCACTGCACTGACAGACGGCCAGTACTGAGGGAGCGCCGCACTGTCGGAGGGGCAGTACTGTGGGAGCACTGCACTGTCAGAGGGGCAGTACTAAGGGAGCGCTGTACTCTCGGGGGGCAGTACTGAGGGAGCACTGCACTGTCAGAGGGATAGGACTGAGGGAGGGCTCCATTGTCAGAGGGATAGTACTGAGGGAGCACTGTACTGTCGGAGGGGCAGTACTGAGGGAGCGCTGCACTGTCGGAGGGGCAGTACTGAGGGAGCGCTGCACTGTCGGAGGGGCAGTACTGAGGGAGTGCTGCACTGTTGGAGGGCCAGTACTGAGGGAATGCTGTACTTTCGGGGGGCAGTACTCTTGGATCACTGCACTGTCAGAGGGACAGTACTGAGGGAGTGCTGCACTGTCGGAGGGGCAGTACTGAGGGAGTGCTGCACTGTTGGAGGGCCAGTACTGAGGGAGCGCTGTACTGTCAGAAGGGCAGTACTGAGGAAGTGCTGCACAGTCAGAGGGGCAGTACTGAAGGAGCGCTGCACAGTCAGAGGGGCAGTACTGAGGGAGTGCTGCACTGTCGGAGGGGCAGTACTGAGGGAGCGCTGCACTGTCGGAGGGGCAGTACTGAGGGAGCGCTGCACTGTCGGAGGGACAGTACTGAGGGAGCGCTGCACTGTCGGAGGGGCAGTACTGAGGGAGCACTGCACTGTCGGAGGGGCAGTACTGAGGGAGCGCTGCACTGTCGGAGGGGCAGTACTGAGGGAGCGCTGCACTGTCGGAGGGGCAGTACTGAGGGAGTGCTGCACTGTTGGAGGGCCAGTACTGAGGGAATGCTGTACTTTCGGGGGCAGTACTCTTGGATCACTGCACTGTCAGAGGGACAGTACTGAGGGAGTGCTGCACTGTCGGAGGGGCAGTACTGAGGGAGTGCTGCACTGTTGGAGGGCCAGTACTGAGGGAGCGCTGTACTCTCAGGGGGCAGTACTGAGGGAGTGCTGCACTGTCAGAGGGATAGTACTGAGGGAGCGTTGCACTGTCGGAGGGGCAGTACTGAGGGAGCACTGCACTGACAGACGGCCAGTACTGAGGGAGCACTGCACTGTCAGAGGGACAGTACTGAGGGAGTGCTGCACTGTCAGAGGGCCAGTACTGAGGGAGTGCTGCACTTTCAGAGGGGCAGTACTCTTGGATCACTGCACTGTCAGAGGGGTAGTACTGAGTGAGTACTGAACTGTTGGAGGGGCAGTACTGAGGGAGCACTGCACTGTCAGAGGGGCAATACTGAGGGTGCACTGCACTGTCAGAGGGCCAGTACTGAGGGAGTGCGGCACTGTCGGAGGGGCAGAGCTGAAGGAGCGCTGCACAGTCAGAGGGGCAGTACTGAGGGAGCGCTGCACTGTCAGAGGGACAGTACTGAGGGAGCACTGCACTGTCAGAGGGGTAGTACAGAGTGAGTGCTGCACTGTTAGAGGGACAGTACTGAGGGAGCACTGCACTGTCGGAGGGGTGGTACTGAGGGAGTGCTGCACTGTTGGAGGGGCAGTACTGAGGGAGTGCTGCCCTTTTGGAAGGGCAGAACTTAGGGAGTGCTGCACTGTCGGAGAGTTAGTACTGAGCGAGTGCTGCACTGTCGGAGGGGCAGTACGGAGGGAGTGCTGCACTGTCGGAGAGACAGTACTGAGGGAGTGCTGCACTGTTGGAGGGGCAGTACTGAGGGAGGGCTGCTGTTGGAGGGGCAGTACTAAGCAAGTGCTGCACTGTTGGAGGGGCAGTACTGAGGGAGTGTTGCACTGTCAAAGGGACAGTACCGAAGGAGTGCTGTACTGTCGGAGGGGCAGTACTGAGGGATTGCTGCACTGTCGAAGGGGCAGTACGGAGGGAGTGCTGCAGTGTCGGAGAGGCAGTACTGAGGAAGTGTTGCACTGTCAGAGGGACAGTACTGAGGGAGCGCTGCACCGTTGGAGGAGCAGTACTAAGGGAGGGCTGCTGTTGGAGGGGCAGTACTGAGGGAGCGCTGCACTGTCAGAGGGACAGTACTGAGGGAGCACTGTACTGTCAGAGGGGCAGTACTGAGGGAGCGCTGCACTGTCAGAAGGGCAGTACTGAGAAAGTGCTGCACAGTCAGAGGGGCAGTACTGAAGGAGCGCTGCACAGTCAGAGGGGCAGTACTGAGGGAGTGCTGCACTGTCAGAGGGGCAGTACTGAGGGAGCGCTGCACTGTCAGAGGGGCAGTACTGAGGGAGCGCTGCACTGTCGGAGGGGCAGTACTGAGGGAGCGCTGCACTGTCGGAGGGGCAGTACTGAGGGAGTGCTGCACTGTTGGAGGGCCAGTACTGAGGGAATGCTGTTCTTTCGGGGGGCAGTACTGAGGGAGCGCTGCACTGTTGGAGGGACAGTACTCTTGGATCACTGCACTGTCAGAGGGACAGTACTGAAGGAGTGCTGCACTGTCGGAGGGGCAGTACTGAGGGAGTGCTGCACTGTTGGAGGGCCAGTACTGAGGGAGCGCTGTACTCTCAGGGGGCAGTACTGAGGGAGTGCTGCACTGTCAGAGGGATAGTACTGAGGGAGCGTTGCAATGTCGGAGGGGCAGTACTGAGGGAGCACTGCACTGACAGACGGCCAGTACTGAGGGAGCGCCGCACTGTCGGAGGGGCAGTACTGAGGGAGCACTGCACTGTCAGAGGGGCAGTACTAAGGGAGCGCTGTACTCTCGGGGGGCAGTACTGAGGGAGCACTGCACTGTCAGAGGGATAGGACTGAGGGAGGGCTCCATTGTCAGAGGGACAGTACTGAGGGAGCACTGTACTGTCAGAGGGGCAGTACTGAGGGAGCGCTGCACTGTCAGAAGGGCAGTACTGAGGAAGTGCTGCACAGTCAGAGGGGCAGTACTGAAGGAGCGCTGCACAGTCAGAGGGGCAGTACTGAGGGAGTGCTGCACTGTCGGAGGGGCAGTACTGAGGGAGCGCTGCACTGTCGGAGGGGCAGTACTGAGGGAGCGCTGCACTGTCGGAGGGACAGTACTGAGGGAGCACTGCACTGTCGGAGGGGCAGTACTGAGGGAGCGCTGCACTGTCGGAGGGGCAGTACTGAGGGAGCGCTGCACTGTCGGAGGGGCAGTACTGAGGGAGTGCTGCACTGTTGGAGGGCCAGTACTGAGGGAATGCTGTTCTTTCGGGGGGCAGTACTGAGGGAGCGCTGCACTGTTGGAGGGACAGTACTCTTGGATCACTGCACTGTCAGAGGGACAGTACTGAAGGAGTGCTGCACTGTCGGAGGGGCAGTACTGAGGGAGTGCTGCACTGTTGGAGGGCCAGTACTGAGGGAGCGCTGTACTCTCAGGGGGCAGTACTGAGGGAGTGCTGCACTGTCAGAGGGATAGTACTGAGGGAGCGTTGCAATGTCGGAGGGGCAGTACTGAGGGAGCACTGCACTGACAGACGGCCAGTACTGAGGGAGCGCCGCACTGTCGGAGGGGCAGTACTGAGGGAGCACTGCACTGTCAGAGGGGCAGTACTAAGGGAGCGCTGTACTCTCGGGGGGCAGTACTGAGGGAGCACTGCACTGTCAGAGGGATAGGACTGAGGGAGGGCTCCATTGTCAGAGGGACAGTACTGAGGGAGCACTGTACTGTCAGAGGGGCAGTACTGAGGGAGCGCTGCACTGTCAGAAGGGCAGTACTGAGGAAGTGCTGCACAGTCAGAGGGGCAGTACTGAAGGAGCGCTGCACAGTCAGAGGGGCAGTACTGAGGGAGTGCTGCACTGTCGGAGGGGCAGTACTGAGGGAGCGCTGCACTGTCGGAGGGGCAGTACTGAGGGAGCGCTGCACTGTCGGAGGGACAGTACTGAGGGAGCACTGCACTGTCGGAGGGGCAGTACTGAGGGAGCGCTGCACTGTCGGAGGGGCAGTACTGAGGGAGCACTGCACCGACAGACGGCCAGTACTGAGGGAGCGCCGCACTGTCGGAGGGGCAGTACTGAGGGAGCACTGCACTGTCAGAGGGGCAGTACTAAGGGAGCGCTGTACTCTCGGGGGTCAGTACTGAGGGAGCGCTGCACTGTCAGAGGGATAGGACTGAGGGAGAGCTCCATTGTCAGAGGGACAGTACTGAGGGAGCACTGTACTGTCAGAAGGGCAGTACTGAGGAAGTGCTGCACAGTCAGAGGGGCAGTACTGAAGGAGCGCTGCACAGTCAGAGGGGCAGTACTGAGGGAGTGCTGCACTGTCGGAGGGGCAGTACTGAGGGAGCGCTGCACTGTCGGAGGGGCAGTACTGAGGGAGCGCTGCACTGTCGGAGGGACAGTACTGAGGGAGCGCTGCACTGTCGGAGGGGCAGTACTGAGGGAGCACTGCACTGTCGGAGGGGCAGTACTGAGGGAGCGCTGCACTGTCGGAGGGGCAGTACTGAGGGAGTGCTGCACTGTCGGAGGGGCAGTACTGAGGGAGTGCTGCACTGTTGGAGGGCCAGTACTGAGGGAATGCTGTACTTTCGGGGGGCAGTACTCTTGGATCACTGCACTGTCAGAGGGACAGTACTGAGGGAGTGCTGCACTGTCGGAGGGGCAGTACTGAGGGAGTGCTGCACTGTTGGAGGGCCAGTACTGAGGGAGCGCTGTACTCTCAGGGGGCAGTACTGAGGGAGTGCTGCACTGTCAGAGGGATAGTACTGAGGGAGCGTTGCACTGTCGGAGGGGCAGTACTGAGGGAGCACTGCACTGACAGACGGCCAGTACTGAGGGAGCACTGCACTGTCAGAGGGACAGTACTGAGGGAGTGCTGCACTGTCAGAGGGCCAGTACTGAGGGAGTGCTGCACTTTCAGAGGGGCAGTACTCTTGGATCACTGCACTGTCAGAGGGGTAGTACTGAGTGAGTACTGAACTGTTGGAGGGGCAGTACTGAGGGAGCACTGCACTGTCAGAGGGGCAATACTGAGGGTGCACTGCACTGTCAGAGGGCCAGTACTGAGGGAGTGCGGCACTGTCGGAGGGGCAGAGCTGAAGGAGCGCTGCACAGTCAGAGGGGCAGTACTGAGGGAGCGCTGCACTGTCAGAGGGACAGTACTGAGGGAGCACTGCACTGTCAGAGGGGTAGTACAGAGTGAGTGCTGCACTGTTAGAGGGACAGTACTGAGGGAGCACTGCACTGTCGGAGGGGCGGTACTGAGGGAGTGCTGCACTGTTGGAGGGGCAGTACTGAGGGAGTGCTGCCCTTTTGGAAGGGCAGAACTTAGGGAGTGCTGCACTGTCGGAGAGTTAGTACTGAGCGAGTGCTGCACTGTCGGAGGGGCAGTACGGAGGGAGTGCTGCACTGTCGGAGAGACAGTACTGAGGGAGTGCTGCACTGTTGGAGGGGCAGTACTGAGGGAGGGCTGCTGTTGGAGGGGCAGTACTAAGCAAGTGCTGCACTGTTGGAGGGGCAGTACTGAGGGAGTGTTGCACTGTCAAAGGGACAGTACCGAAGGAGTGCTGTACTGTCGGAGGGGCAGTACTGAGGGATTGCTGCACTGTCGAAGGGGCAGTACGGAGGGAGTGCTGCACTGTCGGAGAGGCAGTACTGAGGGAGCGCTGCACCGTTGGAGGAGCAGTACTAAGGGAGGGCTGCTGTTGGAGGGGCAGTACTGAGCGAGTGCTGCACTGTCAGAGGGATAATACTGAGGGAGTGCTGCACTGTCGGAGGGGCAGTACTGAGCGAGTGCTGCACTGTCGGAGGGGCAGTACTGAGCGAGTGCTGCACTGTCGGAGGGGCTGTACTGAGCGAGTGCTGCACTGTTGGAGGGGCTGTACTGAGGGAGTGCTGCACTGTCAGAGGTGCAGTACTGAGCGAGTGCTGCACTGTCGGAGAGGAAGTGCTGCACTAGAAGTGCTGTCTTTTGGATGAGATATTTAATCACGGCCCCATCTGCCTTCTCAAGTTAGTTTTCCTATCACCGCATCTTATGCGGTAAGTCACCGGAGACATCTGGCTTTGTTTTGTTTTAATTATTATTTCAGATGAAGGCCTTTCAAACCATTTGATTTCATCCTTCCAAAATATCAGTTCTATCTTCTTCCCATCTCGGCTTTGGCATTCACCCGCAAGCAAACAGGATCCTGGTTTACCTTGGAGACTACCTCCTTTAATGTAGTACTGTACTCCCTGACTACCGCACTGAAACTTCAAGCCTGCATTTTGTGCTCACGTCATTGCTGAGGGCCCAACCTTCTGACTCAGATGCAAGAGTACTTCCAACTTAATTAAGCTGGCATTTGGTAAAGTCATTCCACTGCCAATCTGTGCTGCTTCCTTTCTTAAAATCCCTTTCCCTTGTTGCAGCCTACCTGACCTTGGCTCCATTTTTGATATTACCTCAGCTAAATTTGAGATTACCTTGCTGAACATAGAGGGCCTGGATCATCCAACCAAATGAAAAAATACTATTACTCATTTTTAAAAAGTTCATATCAACTTGACTTTACTGTAACGAGATGATGTGGCCCCACTCACCTCTCCCTTTGTAACTTAAATGAATCCTTTTGGCCCCTTTTCTCTTTTGGCTTTTGTTCCTATTGTTGGCTCAACCAGAATCTTTGGGGTTGATTTTAACCCCGAGCGGGTTTCAGGCGGGCGGGGAGAGGGTAAGTGCGAAATGCAGTCATTGGGCTAAGTTGCCACCAATCAGCTGCAATGCCCGAAGCGGGCAGAGAGTTGCGGCAGGCCGGTGGGCAAGGTGGACGATTGGGCAGTAGGTGGCTGCCAGCCTGAAATAAGGATGGCTTGCTGGCCAGCAGGTAACTCACAGGGAGGAAAGGGAGGATTCCGGGGCAGGGGAGGCTGTGACTTTCCTGAGTACAGAAGGAGCGTTCCTTCCACCTACGATATACAAGTCAGGAGTGCATAGGAAGTCTCTCCATTTGCCTGGATGGGCGCAGCTGCAACAACACTCAAGAAGCTCGACACCACCCAGGACAAAGCAGTCCGCTTGATTGTCACTTTATCTACTAGCTTAAATATCCATACCCTCCGCCACCGGCGCACGGTGGCTGCAGTGTGTCCTTTCTACAGCAAGTAGCCAAAGCTTCTTTGACAGCATCTCCAAAACCCGCAACCTCCACCACTTAGAAGGACAAGGGCAGCAGGTGCATGGGAACACCACCACCTCCAAGTTCCCCTCCAAGTCACACACCATCCTGACTTGGACATATATCCTGCCCGCCATATTGGGGACTTAGTAGGCCAGTTATACCCAAAATACAGATGCTGCGTAGCCGAATTTATAGGCAAACAAGTTAACTAATATCACACAGTGTGATTTAAACTTTAACACGTATATTACACAGACTGCTTTTGTTTTTGTTTTGCAGATCTCTCTCCTGTTATTAAAATTTCCCAAACAGCATATTAATATTTGCAAGTAAACCAATGCCCTGCACTGTGATGGCTGCTATGGAGCCCACTGATAGCAAAGTGATAAGAATTCCTCTGATTGCTACGCTCAGTGCTGTCGAAAATGTGTTTGTGAAGATTTCCCCGCTCGGTATTTCAAGCAAAATTGTAAAGATTTTCTCCAAAGCATTGTGTTTCTGAGTTCCCTAGGAATACTGAACAGAGGAAATCTTCACAAACCCATTTATGATGCTGCGACGCGTATGGGTAAGCTCTATGATTTAGCGCTCCCCGGGTGCTGAGCTCCATGCGACAGGAGTTACATCAGAATTTCGGTGTAGAGACGAGCAGGCCTGACTCATGGCCTAGCTGTTTCTGTCCATCACTTCAGAATCATCAAATAGTGACCGCAGCAATTCTTACCCTGCAAAGTAGGAAAACAAGTCAGCAATTACTTCTTTCAGGCTTAAGTGCAGCTGTTTCAAGGTACCAATAACTGAAAAAGAAGGCTGTTAAAGGTAACAAAAGTCTTATCTGTCTGGGAGTATAAATGGCGTAATAGCTTGTGCCGTTTAAAGATGATGTTAGGGACATTTGTAAGTAAGTTCTCAGCAGGAGGTATCGGTGGGCTGTCGCCAACTGCTTGCCTGTCGCCATAGAAATCTGCGTTGATCTTTGCCATGCATTTTTCAATCGTTCAAAGCATTCAGTCCAATAAAGCCTTGGTGATTGGGTGCACTGCAACAGCAGCTCTGAATCTAAAGGAAAGCACAATGATGTTAACAAGATAAATTTAAGCATCGAATTGAGTAGCCTTTTGTATTAATTGCCACAATAAATGGAGAGTGACTCCCAGTGCGACTTTGAGTATAAAGGATCTCTACTTAGACAGTCATCAGGGTATGAGTGACGGCACAGCATCAATAATCATTCAGTTCAAGTGCGCACTAGCTTCATCTTTTACATCTGCCAAGTTTAATCTCACCTTTTCCACTAATCTTTCCAGTATTCAATACAGTTCGTACGTATAGAAACATAGAAACATAGAAGATAGGAGCAGGAGTAGGCCATTCGGCCCCTCGAGCCTGCTCCGCTATTCGATGAGATCATGGCTGATCATCCAAACTCAGTACCCCGTACCTGCCTTCTCCCCATATCCCTTGATACCTTTAGCTTTAAGAAATATATCTAACTCATTCTTGAATATATTTACTGACTTGGCCTCAACTACCTTCTGTGGTAGAGAATTCCACAGGTTCACCACTCTCTGGGTGAAGAAATTCTTCCTCATTTCTGTCCTAAATGGCTTACCCCTTATCCTTAGATTATGACCCCTGGTTCTGGACTCTCCGACCATCGGGAACATTCTTCCTGCATCTAGTTTGTCCAGACCTGTCAGAATTTTATATGTTTCGATGAGATCCCCTTTCATTCTTCTATACTCCAGCGAGTATAAGCACAATCGACCCAATCTCTCCTCATATGTCATTCCTGCCATCCCAGGTATCAGCCTTGTGAATCTTCGCTGAACTCCTTCCATGGCAAGAACATCCTTCCTCAGATAAGGCGACCAAAACTGCACACAGTACTCAAGGTGTGGTCTCACCAAGGCCCTGTACAACTGCAGCAGGACATCTCTGTTCCTATACTCAAACCCTTTCGCTACGAAGGCCAACATACCATTTGCCTTCTTCACCGCCTGCTGCACCTGCATGCTTACCTTCAGCGATTGGTGCACAAGGACACCCAGGTCTCGTTGCACTTCCCCTTCTCCCAATCTATTGCCATTCAGATAATAGTCTGCCTTTCTGTTTTTGACACCAAAGTGGATAACCTCGCATTTATCCATGTTATATTGCATCTGCCACGCTTCTGCCCACTCACCCAATCTGTCCAAATCATCCTGGAGTTTCTCAGTATCCTCCTCGCAGCACACACGCCCACCCAGCTTTGTGTCATCTGCAAACTTGGAGATATTACATTTAGTTCCCTTATCTAGATCATTAATGTATATTATGAATAGCTGGGGTCCAAGGACCGAACCCTGCCGTACTCCACTAGTCACTGCCTGCCACTCGGAAAAAGACCCATTAATTCCTACTCTCTGCTTTCTGTCCGCCAACCAGTTCTCTATCCAAGTCAATACCTTGCCCCCAATCCCATGTGCCTTAACTTTACACGCTAATCTCTTATGCGGGACATTATCGAAAGCCTTTTGAAAGTCCAAATACACCACATCTACTGGTTCTCCCTTATCTATTTTCCCAGTTATATCCTCAAAAAATTCCAGTAGATTAGTCAAGCACGATTTACCTTTTGTAAATCCATGTTGACTTTGTCCGATCCTGTCACTGTTTTTCAAGTGCTCAGCTATTACATCCTTTATAATGGACTCTAGCATTTTCCCCACTACCGATGTCAGGCTTACCGGTCTGTAATTCCCCGCTTTCTCTCTACCACCCTTTTTGAATAGTGGGGTAACATTAGCTACCCTCCAATCCATGGGTACAGTTCCAGATTCCATCGAATGCTGGAAGATGATCAGCAATGCATCTACTATTTCTAGGGCCACTTCCTTAAGTACCCTAGGATGTAGATTATCAGGCCCTGGGGATTTATCAGCCTTCAATCCCGTCAATTTCCCTAACACCATTTCCCTGCAAATACTGATTTCTTTCAATTCCTCCCTTTCATCAGACCCTATGTTCTCCAACATCTCTGGAGGTTATTTGTGTCCTCCTTTATGCAGTAAATGATTTTGGTTTTTTTTGTAATCCTAATTGATCCCTTAGACAGCATCTCTGACAGTGCAGCGTTCCTTCAGCACTGCACTGGAGTGTCAGCCTAGGTTTTGTGCTCAAGTCTCTGGAGTGGGACTTGAACCCACAACCTTCTGACGCAGAGGCGAGAGTGCTGCCCACTGAGCCATGGCTGACACTTTTTTATATACGGTGGTTAATTTATTGAATTCTTTCATGTTGATCACAGCCCATACAGTCAGTTACTAGTTATTTTTGCAAGCTTCAAAGAATATGGTCGATATTCACACCTCAGGTGAGACAGAGATATATGTAATTCAGGAAAGCCTTATTTTGTGCGGTGTAATCGCTGACATTGCACTTTGATGGGAACCCATCTAACATGTTATTGACCATTAGCAGCTCTGTATCCTAATGTGGATAACTGGGCCAAGAAAATGGGTTTTATTTGACGTTGAGAAGGTTTTGTCACTTGCGGAGGAGTCCAAAACTAGGGGCTATAAATATAAGATAGTCACTAATAAATCCAATAAGGAATTCAGGAGAAATTTCTTTACCCAGAGAGTGGTGAGAATGTGGAACTTGCTACCACAGGGAGTGGTTGCGTCGAATAGCATAGACACCTTTACGGAGAAGCTAGATAAGTATATGAGGGAGAAAGGAATAGAAGGATATGCTGATAGGGTTAGATGAAGAGTGGTGGGAGGAGGCTCGTGTGGAGCAAAAACACCGGCATGGACCAGTTAGGCCGAATGGCTTTTTTTTGTGTTGTTAATTCTATGTTAAAAAAAAAAGTGTTTGGCACAGATCAAAGGGTCAAGTTATTACATTCATCTCAAAAATCCTATGTAATTGATAACCTATGAATGGCTAATCAACTAATATAGTTATGAAAGATACCATTTTTAGTGTCATTTGTTCCTAAATATCTTTGAAGGGTTTTGAATGATATATTTCAGCCTGACCTCCTCCTAGTCAGCTGTCAAACTGGGGCCATCAGGAGTATGAAGCTAATCAAAGGCTCCATGATAGCTGGGACAAATATAAAACAGTTCTTCCTTATCTCCCTCCCTAAGCCCCTCCACCTCTCCGTATCCTCCCCTCCTTTAGAACCCTCTTTAAAACTCACCTCAGCCATTGGTCATCACTTCTGGCCCCTCCTCCTTCGGCTTGGCATTACTCTTCCTCCACGCGTCTGTGGGGCACCTTGGGGCATTTTTATACATTAACTGCGCTATATAAGACAAGCTATTGTTGCTTTGGTCTGGCAGCTGTCCCTTTAAATCCAGCACAATACATTAGACTAGTAGCTTCAACCTGTTTCGTTACATATGCTGCAAAGTTTGTTATTTTGAATTCCCCGGTAACTGGGTTGAGTGTAACACACTATATTCACACTCTGATCGGTTCAGTTATGAATATGGCAGTCTGTTATTTTTTTAATGAGTCTGGGCGTTCTGAATTTATAATCAGCCTTGGCAACGAGCCCAAAGCTATATAAAGGAGGGCCCGAACTCTAGTCCTCTGAGTATAGCTGAATAAAGTGAGATCTTCATTGAGATCGTCATCTAACAGCTGCTAAAGAGGAGAGCTGTGTGCACAACAGTTGTTCATAGAGATAAAAGTTACCATTTGGATTTGTCAGCTTTTGTTATTTTCCCCTTTAAGGAGATAGCTGATAGGATTTCTACAGTGAATATGTATGTACATGTTGTACAGCAATTTATTTAGTGCCTTTATGTTATATCGTTATTACTCATATCCATCTATTCATAATAAAGGTGCTTAACATTTTAACACTTATCGAGGAGTGGAGATAGATCCTGTGGAGACATAAGAGTAACTCCAGTAGTTTAAAAACAATTGATAGGCCAGGGTTTTCTACGCGATGTCCCAGGCATGTTCCCGAAAGTTTTACCTAAGGCTAGTGATGTCACGCTCAAAGCCATAGGGAGTTGGCACTCACTATGAGAGTGATCTAAAACACGAGAGCCAAAAAATCTGGAGTAAAGAATCAGAAAAAAGACCCAAAAAACAGAAAAGTAGGGTTCTGCCATGTAAGAAGTAAGCAATTGTGCTTGAAGAATCAGATTTATGGTGAAGGTCAACACAGGGGAAGTATTTATTATTTTGACAATCCAGGAAGATTAGTAATGTATATTGTTGGTACTGAGTATTGTTCATTAAACAAGTCTATCTGTTGAGTTATCACCTGACAGAATGTATATTCTTCCATCTTCTGAAATTGAAGAGATCACAAGGCAATCTCACCTCTCCTCTGGCATTTGACTCTTGCATCCATGTTTGGATCAAGGCAGTAATGAGGACTGGAGCCAAGTGTTTCTGGCAGAACCCGAACTGAGTGTTATGCTGAGTAGGTGTCACTTGGTGGCACTGCTGATGACTCCTTTCCATCATTGATGATTGGGAGGAGGCTGATAGGACTTCGCTCTGATCCATTGGTCATGGGACCGCATAGCTCTGTAAAACCTGCGGTTTCTGGTGTTTAACATGCAGGTGTAGTAGCTTGATTAGGTTGGTACCTCATTCTAAGGCATGCCTAGTGCTGGTCCTGGCACGCACCACTACACGCTGAAGTTGGTCTTCCAACTTGATGGTGATGGGGGAGTGAGGGATGTGCCAGGCCATGAGGTTACAGATTGTGTTGGTATACAATTCTGCTGCTTCTGATGGCTCACAGCACCATCAGAAGCAGCAGTTTTGGGCTGCCAGATCTGTCCTTTATTTCCTCCCATTGAACATGCTGGTACTGTAACAATACACGATGGGGGAACGTCCTCGCTGTGAAGACAAGACGGTGCCTTTTATGTCCTTATTTTTTCATAAGCCTTATTTTCAGCACTTTTTACCGGTGTGGACTGAACAAAACAAACGGGGGCCAAAATCTTTTTGAAAAAGATACTTTGAGCGATTTGGTTCAGTTACTGCATTTTCTTTATTGGCAGCTTTTCTCCACAGCCCATAATGACAGAGTTCTGATTTCCTACTGTTTCAGGAAGATGATATTTAAGCCAATTTGTCAACTGGGCTCTCCAGTAGCTAATTAAAGAATAAAGCCTTTCCACTCAACTTTCATTTGAGGTGAATTCAAGCTGAGGCCTAGCGGGGATAAGACAGGAATCTAAGTGGGCCATCCAGTCCCTTTCACATTATTAGCTTTGTTCTTGTTTCATAAAAAATGTCATTCACGTACCCAGAGGCTAAATTCCTGGTCTCATCCGTAATAAATTTTTCTCTGTGATTATATATATTCTGGTTGTTACTCCTCTTTCCTGCAACTTTATTCTGCTACAGTGTTTGTTCTTGGCGAATGTGGTCCTGAGTTTCCGAGGCCTAAATTTGGGGCGACTCGTTGACTGGCCAGCAAGTAGGGGCGGAGACCCCTTCCACCAGCTTTAAGCCCAAAAACGAAGCACTCGAATTTCTAAATGCACTCTGCCCGCCTAATCCCCGTGCACCTAATTACCATATCTGAAAATGAGGGTCAGTGGCCCTGCAGGCCCTAATTTCCTGTACTGATGCCCTCAGTGCACTAGGGTGCTAAATTAGAATGAGTAATACAAGGTACGGCTATTGCCAGCATCTGCTGAGGCTGGAGGTAATGAGGAATTTGTGAGCCTAAAAACAGAAAGTTTGAGTAGCAATTACTGTGGCTGGGATCGAATTTTTGGAGTGATTTTTTTTTTGACGGCCTTGGACCTGTTTCTGACTGCTTGCGTGGAAGTGTGGGCCCACCGGGAGATTTTGATCACTGCCGCACGACGTAGGCAGTACAGCTGCTTGGGAAGTGGCCACACCCCTTCACGATCTCCTCCTACACTGATCCTCACTGAGGTTCATGTAGCTCACTCTGGGCCTGTAGACCTCGAGACATAACAAGGCCACCAGCGAGGAGCCCTCCTCCTTCCTGGACTCCTTGAAGGACCTTGTGCTGCTCCCCGGAGATTCCCCCTACCCTCACTGCTGCTCCTGTTCCACCTCTCCCTGCAGCCAGTAAAAAGTGGCCATTATCTCCAGTCAAGCAAACATCTCTCTGTGCTCATTGGATGGTTGGAATGCCAAGAAATGCAAACAAATGCACATTTTTGGCAAAGGAAAACCTCAGAAAAGCTGCTTCAGCGGGGCGGTAAGTTCTGCACCCCCATTTTCATTGTGTCACTGACCCATTCCCACCCAAAAATGCGGATGGAAATCGGCCTCATAGAATCATACAACGTTATAGTACAAACACTCGCCTAGTGGCCCGTCAAATCTGCGCTGTTGTTTATCACAACAAGCCACCTAGTTTAAACCCACTAGCCTGCTTGCTTCCCATAAACTTCAATATTCCTCTTTTTGAAGAAACGAATTTCCTTTTAACAATATTTAACAACAACAACAATGACTTGCATTTATATAGCACCTTTAACGTAGTAAAACATCCCAAGGCACTTCGCAGGAGCGTTATAAAACAAAACTTGACACCGAGCCACATGAGGAGATATTCACCAAAAGCTTGGTCAAAGAGGTAGGTTTTAAGGAGCGTCTTAAAGGAGGAAAAAGAGAGGTAGAGATTAGAGGCGGAGAGGTTTAGGGAGGGAATTCCAGAGCTTAGGGCCTCAGCAGCTGAAGGCACGGCCACCGATGGTGGAGCGATTAAAATCAGGGATGCTCTGGAGGCCAGGATCTCGGAGGGTTGTGGGGCTGAAGGAAATTACAGAGATAGGAAGGGGCGAGGCCATGGAGGGATTTGAAAACAAGGATGAGAATTTTAAAATCGAGGCGTTGCTTAACCGGGAGCCAATGTAGCTCAGCGAGCACATGTCAGAAAATTCCACAGTCTAATCACACACTTTACAATTATTTTTTCTAATCTCTCCTTTACTTCTTTTTATGATTGCCTTAAATTTGCGCCCTCCTGTCTTGCTGACCACTGGAAAGAATATATCACCATTTGCCACATTATAACATTTTATATTCTAGAAGACCCCTAAAAGATCACACCTTAATCTTCTCAGTTTTAGAAAATAAGCTATTTGATACTTTCATATCAAATTCCTCTGTTCACAATTTAGAATCCAGCGTTAACCTTTTTATTTAAGATAGTGGACACAGAAATTTTGTACAAATTAATTGAAACAAATAGGGCGGGGAAGTGGAGTTGAGGTCAAAGATCAGCCATGATCTTATTGAATGGCAGAGCAGGCTCGAGGGGCCGTATGGCCGACTCCTGCTCCTATTTCTGATGTTCTTATATCCGTATGACAATATTGCATCGTGTCATTTGCAGGCTGCTGTCAGTTCTAGTCACAATTGCAGCACTGTGTGTGTGTGTGTGTGTGTGTGTGTCAGCTCCTGTGGGAACTGGTGCAGTTTTTCCTTGAAGTAAGCCTCAGGAAGACAACTGGAGGAGTCAGGGGAAGGGGAGGAGGGGAGGGGGACTCGGAGAGTGCGACTCACTCTAAGCTGTTTTGGCCACACCTCTTGACAGCTGGATAAAGAGCAACATTGACAGAAGCCTGAGAACCTTGCTACCTATCTGTCCTCTGCATTACAGGGACTTTTGTGATACCTAAAAAGCAAGGAGAGGAAACACATAAACAATCAAAGAGAGAAATAAATTTAAGAATAAATCTATAAAATCAATAATGCCTTCAGGGTAGGTGCTGTAATCTCTATCTGGAGGATAAATGAGGTAAAGAGTCATTTTTCATTAGAGCCCAAATAGAAAAAAACAATACATTTATAAAAAGATTAAAGGAAAAATAACTCAGGCAGACAACACATGTTTAACCAATTTAAAATAGAAGAGAAGAAATGGAAGGCTCACTCATACTCAAATGTGAATGTATTAATGTACGAGACAGACACAGAGATCAGTGATTATTAGCCCAGTAATTGTCCTGATCAATGACACACAAATTATTTGTTACACTCCCATGTGAAATTTGAATCATTCTGTAGCGATCACCTCACAACAGCCTCTGTCAGTCTTCAAGCATGATGCGGAGATGCCGGCGTTGGACTGGGGTGGACAAAAATGAGAAGTCGCACAACACCAGGTTATAGTCCAACAGATTTATTTAAAATTACAAGCTTTCGGAGCTGTCGCCCAGGATATGCAGCCAGCAGGTGTTCTGACGCGTTGGACCCCCTGGGACACATCTCATTGTCTTGGCTGTGCTCTTAGTGTGTCTTTGATGTAGGGAAAGATTTAATCTATGCATTTTCTCTGTGTTTTTATATTCTGTGAATTCTGATAGATTCTCTCACAGTAACTTTGCCTGACGAAGGGGCGACAGCTCCGAAAGCTTGTAATTTTAAATAAATCTGTTGGACTATAACCTGGTGTTGTGAGACTTCTCATTTTAGTCTTCAAGCAATATCATCTTGTAACTGTTATTATCGTTTTGGTTTTGGTTTATTAACGCAATACTGTATGTCACGTGAAAATGAATGCAACCGAATGAAGAGTAAGATAATAATTAAATCAAGGGGAGGGGGTTCAGGTAACATCAAGGACAAAAGCAAAGCTTGACTGGTTGATGGATATCATGTGGGCATTATAATTAAATTACAGACCTAATCCCAATTGCCCGCAATACATTTAACCAATTTGAAACTGCGATCTAAAATTCCTGACAGCGGTTTTATTGCATTGTTTCCCAATGCTAATTTATTAACTGAACTAATTGAAGATGATGGGGGCCTGGTTTGGTTTATTGAATGACCAATCAGTGGAGTGCGTTGAGCAGCCGTTCGTTCAGGTGGCGAAGAGGCCCCCGCCCTTTTGAGGCAGCAGCCTCATTTAAATCTGGCAGGTGAGCTGCGGAACGCCAAATAGGCGACCAGGTGTAGCTTGATGAATTGAGGCCTCAAGAGCGGGCCTGGTGCACCCGCCCGCAAGTTAAGTTGCGGGGGGTGGAGGGGGCGGGTGGGGGGCGGGGAATGGGGTCATGGAGGGTGGGGGTCTCGGGGCAGCAGCAGCTATGATTATTTTTGTGGGCCCTTGGAGTAGCACTCCTGCTCCTTTGTGACCCACAAAAATAATTGGCAACTCAGCTTTGGCGGGCCTCTTCGGTTCCATCTTCCGTGGAAGTGGACGGCGCAGGGTCCGACCAGTTCCGACCCAAAATGTAATCGCCGTCCTATTTACGTCATAGGACGCCGATTTCAATAATACAAGGGGCCTATCACCAGAAACAGGCAGGCGCGTTGGGCAGCCGCCAGTAGGCCTCTTGTAATATGGAATATCTGCATCGCCGGTGTTAACGGCAGGTAATGCTAAGGGCTCGGCTTTGAGGCCATCACCGCCCCATTGACAGCAAGCGAAGGCAGTCAAAATCAATCCCAATGTCTGACCTGAAGAAAAATACCACAGCAGAAGCAAAACCAGAAGCAGAGGTTCATACCTTGCTCCAGTTGCACTACAGAGGACGTGGTAACAGGGCACTTAGAAAATAATAATAGGATTGGGCAGAGTCAACACAGATTTATGAAAGGGAAATCGTGTTTGACATAAGAACATAAGAACATAAGAAATAGGAGCAGGAGTAGGCCATTCGGCCCTTCGAGCCTGCTCCGCCATTCAATGAGATCATGGCTGATCTTCTGCCTCAATTCCATTCACCGGCCCTATCACCATATCCCTTGATGCCCTTACTAGTCAGAAATCTATCGACTTCTGTTTTGAATATACCCAATGACTGAGCCTCCACAGCCCTCTGGGGTAGAGAATTCCAAAGATTCACCACCCTGTGTGTGAAGAAATTTCTTCTGATCTCAGTCCTGAATGGCCGACACTTTATCCTGAGGCTGTGGCCCCTGGTTCTAGACTCCCCAGCCAAGGGAAACATTCTCCCAGCATCCACCCTATCAAGCCCTGCAATAATTTTGTATGCTTCAATGAGATCCCCTCTCATTCTTCTGAATTCAAGAGAATACAGGCCTAGTTTACTCAATCTCTTCTCATACGACAGTCCCGCCATCCCAGGAATCAATCTCGTGAACCTTCGTTGCACTCCCTCTATGGCAAGTATATCCTTCCTTAGGTAAGGAGACCAAAATTGTACACAGTACTCCAGGTGTGGTCTCACCAAGGCCCTATATAATTGGAGTAAGACTTCTTTACTCCTGTACTCAAATCCTCTTGTAATGAAGGCCAGCATACCATTTGCCTTCCTAATGGCTTGCTGCACCTGCACATTCACTTTCAGTGACTCATGTACAAGGACACCCAGGTCCCTTTGAGCATCTGCATTCTCCAATCTTTCACCATTTAGGAAATACTCTGCCTTTCTGTTTTTTCTACCCAAGTTGGCGAATGTGTTAGAGTTTTTTGAGGTTGTAACTAGCAGAATAGATAAGTGGGGAACCAGTGTATGTGGTGTATTTGGATTTTCAGAAGGCATTCGATAAGGTGCCACACAAGAGGTTATTAAGCAAAATTAGGGCTCATGGGATTGGGGGTAATATACTAGCATGGATTGAGGATTGGTTAACGGACAGAACACAGAAAGTAGGAATAAACGGGTCTTTTTCAGGATGGCAGGCTGTGACTAGTGGGGTACCGCAAGGATCAGTGCTTGGGCCTCAGCTATTCACAATCTACGTCAATGATTTGGATGAGGGGACCAAATGTAACATATCCAAGTTTGCTGATGATACAAAGCTGGGTGGGAATGTAAGTTGTGAGGAGGATGCAAGGAGGCTTCAAGGGGATATAGATAGGCTAAGTGAGTGGGCAAGAACATGGCAAATGGAATATAATGTGGAGAAATGTGAAGTTATCCAATTTGGTAGGAAAAGTAGAAAAGCAGAGTATTTTTTAAATGGAGAGAGATTGGGAAATGTTGGTGTTCAGAGGGACCTGGGTGTCCTTGTACACGAATCACTGAAAGTTAACATGCAGGTACAGAAGCAATTAGGAAAGCAAATGGTATGTTGGCCTTTATTACAAGAGGATTTGAGTATAAGAGTAAAGACGTCTTACTGCAATTATATACAGCCCTGGTGAGACCACACCTGGAATATTGTGTACAGTTTTGGTCTCCTTACCTAAGGAAGGATATACTTGCCATAGAGGGAGTGCAACGAAGGTTCACCAGACTGGTTCCTGGAATTGAGGGATTGCCCTATGAGGAGAGATTGAGTAGACTAGGTCTATATTCTCTAGAGTTTAGAAGAATGAGAGGTGATCTCATTGAAACGTACAAAATTCTTACAGGGCTTGACAGGATAGATGCAGGGAGGATGTTTCCCCTGGCTGGGGAGTCTAGAACCAGGGGTCACAGTCTCAGAATAAGGGGCCAGCCATTTAGGACTGAGATGAGGTGAAATTTCTTCACTCAGAGGGTGGTAAATCTTTGGAATTCTCTACCCCCCAGAGGGCTGTGGAGGCTCAGTCGTTGAGTATATTCAAGACAGAGATCGATTGATTTTTGAATATTAAGGTAATCAAGGGATATGGGGATAGTTCAGGAAAGTGGAGATGAGGTAGAAGATCAGCCATGATCTTATTGAATGGCGGAGTAGGCTCGTGGGGCCAAATGGCTGACTCCTGCTCCTATTTCTTATGTTCTTATGTTGTTAGAGGAGATTCTCAGATTAGCATGGTTGCAATGCATGGCTAAGTCAATTAATGTTAATTGATCACTGTCAAGGTGCTTTTATTCTTGCACTTTTGCTGCAACCGGTTTTGGGAGTACAACCTCCATGCACCCACTTCCTCTTTTGACACTCTGACGAGGCAATCAGTCTCCGTAGGTGCAATGGAATCCAGTTTTATACAGAGACCCAAAGGCAGGAAGCACGCAGAACTGCTCCCAGCATTTACATAACCGAAACAGGAGATTACATGGTTCTCCAGTGGGTTGGGGTGTCTATATATTGTGATGCAGAAGGCGCAAGCTGGGACAGGATGGATGGACCAAAGGGTCTTTTCCTGTCCGTCATTGATTTTATGTTCGAAACTGGTCCTGAGAGCAGAATCATAGACCCACATGGGGCAACACGGTGGCATAGTGGTTAGCACTGTTACCTCACAGCGCCAGGGACCCGGGTTCGAATCCGGCCTCGGGTGACTGTCTGTGTGGAGTTTGCACATTCTCCCCGTGTCTGCGTGGGTTTCCTCCGGATGCTCCGGTTTCCTCCCACAGTCCAAAGATGTGCGGGTTAGGTTGATTTGGCTATGATAAATTGACCCTTAGTGTTAAGGGGATTAAATACGCGGGGATAGGGTGGGATATGTGTCGGTGCAGGCTCGATGGGCCGAAATGGCCTCTATCTGCACTGTGGGAATTCTGTGATGTTCGTGGCAGCACCACGCCATTGGATCCTGTAGCCTGGGCTTGTTTACATTATTAAGTGCAGTCAATGGAGTGAGACCCGCACATCTGCAGCCGTGCATTTTTATAATGTTAAAGTGCTTTTAGATATGATGCTGTGCAAGTTGAAGAAACACTTTGGATACAGGAAGTGTTTTTTTTTAATGTGGGAATAACTTCAAACTCAAGAATTTCAAAAAGAAGCAGCTCACTGGAGCAATATCGAAATCAGCTTTACCATTGCAGGAGAAACTTCTCTACCCAGAGAATGGTTAGAATGTGGAATTCGCTGCCACAGGGAATAGTTGATGCAAATTGCACAGATGCATTTAGGAGGAAGCTAGATAAGTGCATGGGGAAGCTTTTAGAAATGATTATCCGAGACAAAGTTAACAGTCACTTGGACAAGCGTGGTAGTAAGAGGAGGGGTGGGGCCGATTGGGGACCAAAATGGAGACCTACGCATGGAGGCAGAGGGCATGGCTGAGGTACTAAATGAGTAATCTGCATCTGTCTATACCAAGGAAGAAGATGTTGCCAAAGTCATAGTGAAAGAGGAGGTAGTTGAGATACTGGATGGGATAAAAATTGACAAAGAGGAGGTACTAGAAAGGCTGGCTGTACTTAAAGTAGATAAGTCACCAGGACCAGATGGGATGCATTCTAGGATGCTGAGGGAAGTAAAGGTGGAAATTGCGGAGGTACTGACCACAAACTTCCAATCTTCCTTGGATACGGGGATGGTGCCAGAAGACTGGAGAATTGCAAATGTTACACCCTTGTTCAAAAAAGGGTGTAAGGATAAATCCAGCAACTACAGGCCAGTCAGTTTAACCTTGGTAGTGGGGAAGCTTTTAGAAACGATAATCCAGGACAAAATTAACAGTCACTTGGACAAGCATGGATTAATTAAGGAAAGCCAGCGCGGATTTGTTAAAGGCAAATCGTGTTTAACTAACTTGATCAAGTTTTTTTGATGAGGTAATAGCGAGGGTTGATGAGGGCAATGCGGTTGATGTGGTGTACATGGACTTCCAAAAGGCATTTGATAAAGTGCCACATAATAGGTTTGCCAGCAAAGTTGAAGCCCATGGAATAAAAGGGACAGTGGCAGCATGGATACGAAATTGGCTAAGTGACAGGAAACAGAGAGTAGTGGTGAATGGTTGTTTATCAGACTGGAGGAAGGTACACAGTGGTGTTCCCCAGGGGTCGGTTCTAGGACCACTGCTTTTCTTGACTTGGATGTGGGTGTACAGAGCACAATTTCAAAATTTGCAGATGACACAAAACTTGGAAGTATAGTGAACAGTGAGGAAGATAGTGATAGACTTCAAGAGGACATAGACAGGCTGGTGAAATGGGCATTCACGTGGCAGATGAAATTTAATGCAGAAAAGTACGAAGTGATACATTTTGGTAAGAAGAATGAGGAGAGGCAATATAAACTAAAGGGTACAATTCTAAAGGGGGTGCATGAACAGAGAGACCTGGGGGTATATGCACACAAATCGTTGAAGGTGGCAGGGCAGGTTGAAAAAGCGGTTAAAAAAGCATACGGGATCCTGGGCTTTATAAATAGAGGCATAGGCCGGGATCTTACCTGAGGAGGCGCGTTGGGATCGGGACTGCTGGTTTCCGGGTTCCAGTCCCGCCCCCAGCGACGTCTGATGACCTGACGCTATTTTCCCCTGCGGGCTTGCTGGCCAATTAAGGGAAAGCCGGTGTCAGATGACGTCAGTGCATGATGCCTCATCTGCCGGTTTTGTTAAAGTGACAGGCACCATAATTTTTTGACAGATGAATTGTCATTGTTTGACAGCATTGAGGTGCTGTCAAACACTGACAGTCACTGTCCAAAGGTGAGCCCTTGTACCCTGGCTCACCAATGACTCTCTCCTTAGAAGAAAACAGATGGCAGCTGCATGTGAGATTGCAGAAGCCATCTGTCAATTCTGCCGATCAGATGAGGCTTCACAGAAACATCAAATCTTGTCACCTGCAGATACATATAAACAGAATAAAAATATTTCTCACTACATTCTCTCATCTGTCATACTTACCTGTACACCATTGCACCCATCACACTACCTCTGTGGCTGTCATTTGCACACTTACACTGCAGCAGACCCACAGCTCGCCTCGCTGACCCTGGCGGGGTTTCCCGCCATCGGGAAGGCCGCATCAGCAGGCTGAAAATGGGGAAAAGCCTCTTAACTGCCTGTTAACTGCCTCCCTGGAAGATGGTTTGGAGGCGGGTTGGGAAAGGGGCTGGAACCCGCTCCCAATTTTTCCCATTTTCCCAGCAGTCCCGCCTCCAAACCCGCCTCCTCAGGGCTGGTAAAAATCCATCCCATAGAGTACAAAAGCAAGGAAGTTATGATGAACCTTTATGAAACACTGGTTCAGCCTCAAATGGAGTATTGTGTCCAGTTCTGGGCACCGCACTTTAGGAAGGATGTGAAGGCCTTAGAAAGGGTGCAGAAAAGATTTACGAGAATGGTTCCAGGGATGAGAGACGTCAGTTATGTGGATAGATTACAGAAGCTGGGGTTGTTCTCCTTAGAGCAGAGAAGGTTGAGAGGAGATTTGAAAGAGGTGTTCAAAATCATGAGGGGTCTAGACAGGGTAGATAGGGAGAAACTGTTCCCATTGGTGGAAGGGTTGAGAACCAGAGGACGCAGATTTAAGGTGATTGGCAGAAGAACCAAAGGCGACATGAGGAAAAACTTTTTTACGCAGCGAGTGTTTAGGATATGGAATGCACTGTCTGAAAGGGTGGTGGAGGCAGATTCAATCATGGCTTTCAAAAGGGAATTGGATAATTACCTGAAGGAAAAGAATATGTGGGTCTACAGGGAAAGGGCGGGGGAGTGGGACTAGCTGAAGTGCTCTTGCAGAGAGCCGGCACGGGCTCGACAGACCGAATGGCCTCCTTCTATGCTGTAACCATTCTCTGATTCCATGATATGTTGATAGGGTGAGATGAAGTAGGGTGGGAGGAGGCTCGTGTGGAGCATAAACACCAGCACAGACCAATTGGGACGAATGGCCTGTTTCTGTGCTGTAAATTCTACATGATATTATTTTTAGATCTAATTTAACCTGAGGAGAATGATAATGAATTGCTTATCAAAGAGTGTGTCCACCTTTTTGCCATTTTTATGACACGCTATTTGCAAACCATCAGAGTCTGAAATTGACTCCAGCTCAGGCTGGGGTACGGTTCCACAGGGGCAAGCAGTGCTTGGGTACCCCACATTCTTCGTGTGAGCCTAGAAGGTGGTGACAGCGGGCTATTTAGCTGAAGAGGGCATCACAGCACAGTGATCCGTTGAAGGCATCCCAGTTAATCTTTCCAGCAAACTGAAACTGGCACATTGCTGATTCACAGGACTCAGTGCCTAACTGCTTTTATTCAATAAGTCACTGGAGAATTATGACGTTAATGAAGATATGGTGCATTACAGGGTTTTTTAACAATACTTTTAATGAGCATAAGAACATAAGAAATACACAGGATTACATAGGATATACGGCACAGAAACAGGCCATTTGGCCCAACCAGTCCATGCCGGCGTTTCTGCTCCACTCGAGCCTCCTCCCATCTTTCCTCATCTAAATCTATCAGCATAACCCTCTATTCCCTTCTCCCTCATATGCTTATCTAACTGCCCCTTAAATGCATCTATACTATTCACTTCAACCACATTCTCACCACTCTCTGGGTAAAGAAGTTTCTTCTGAATTCCCTATTTGATTTCTTGGTGACTATCTTATATTGATGGCCTCTAGTTATGCTCTTCCTCACAAGTGGAAACATTCTCTCTGTATCTACTCTATCAAAACCTTTCATAATTATAAAGACCTCAATTAGGTCACCCCAGCCTGTTCATCCTTTACTGACAGGTATACCCTCGCATTTCTGGTATCATCCTTGTAAATCTTCTCTGCACCCTCTCCAGTGCCTCTATGACCTTTTTATAATATAAAGGCCAGAATTGTACGCAGTACTCCAAGTGTGGTTTAACCAAGGTTCGATACAAGTTTAGCATAACTTCACTACTTTTCAATTATATCCCTCCAGAAATAAACCCTAGTGCTTGGTTTGCTTTTTTTATGGCCTTGTTAACCTGATTTGTGTATTTGTACTCCGAGATCCCTTTGCTCCTCTATCCTATTTAGATTCTTATTTTCCAAGTAATGTGACCTCCCTATTTTTCTTACCAAAATGTCATACCTCACATTTATCTGTGTTGAATTTTATTTGCCTATTATATGCCCATTCTGCAAGTTTATTATCCTGTCCATCCCTTAGAGGCCCTATTCCCATCTCGACCTTCCTTTTTTATTTGCCCGGCTGTCAAATACTTTACTGTTTTGTTTTATGTTCCTTGATAATTGAATTTAATAGTTCCTCTTTGCCTCCCTGATTGTTTTTTTGACTTCTCTCCTAATCTCTTCGTATTCCAGACCCACAGCAATGTGGCTGCCCTCTGAAATGGCCGAGCAAGCCACTCAGTTGTACCAAACCGCTACAAAGAACAGCGGTTCAAGAAGGCGGCTCATCACCACCTTCTCAAGGGCAATTAGGGATGGGCAATAAATGCTGGCCTTGCTGGCGACACCCACATCCCATGAACAAATAAATTTTAAAAAATGAATAAATAAATTCTCTCTTGTCATGCTCTCTCTTGCTGACCATGTATTTAATGTATGCCGCTTTCCTTACCCTCAATTTTTCCCTTATGGCTTTATTCATCTATGGTGCCTCATTAGTGTTTAGCTTGTTTTTGTTTTTTAGCGGAATATATTTTTCCTGGACTCTGTTGAACACCGTTTTAAACGTTTCCCATTGCTGTTCTACATTACATCATTGTTTGCTAATATTGTTGCCCATTTTATTTTCCCAAGTTCTATTCTCAGCCCCTCAAAATCAGCTTTTCTCCAATCTATTACCCTGGTCTTTGTCATACTTGTGTCTTTCTCAATTATTATCTTAAAGCGTATTATATTATGGTCACTATTGCCTAGATGTTCTCTTACGTTTACTTCTCTTATCTGCTCTGGTTCATTCCCCATTACTAGATCAATAGGACGAAATAGGAGCAGGAGTAGGTCATACGGCCTTTTGAGCCTGCTCCGCCATTCAATAATATCATGGCTGATCTTCTACCTCATCGCAACCTTCCCGCCCTATTCCCATATCCTTGATTCCTTTAGTATCCAAAAATCTATCGATCTCTGTCTTGAATATACTCAATGACTGAGCATCCACAACCCTTTGGGGTAGAGAATTCCAAAGATTCACAACCCTTTGAGTGAAGAAATTTCTCCTCATCTCAGTCCTAAATGGCCGACCAATTATTCTGAGTCTGTGACCCTTAGTTCTAGACTCCCCGGCCAGGGGAAAATGTCCTCCCAGCATTTACCGTGTCAAACCCCTTAAGAATTTTATAAGTTTCAATGAGATCACCTCTCATTCCTCTAAACTCCAGGGAATATAGACCTAGTCTACTCAATCTCTCCTCATAGGACAATCCCCCCATCCCAGGAATCAGTCTAGTGAACCTTCGTTACACTCCCTCTAAGGCAAGTATATCCTTCCTTAGGTAAGGCAAGCAGCAGAAGGCAAATATTCTGCAGTTTTTCAGTCTACAAATTTCTTAGCGTTGCGAATGTTTACAGTAAAACGCAATGAACTTGCCAAATGAGCAATCTTTAAACAACATGGCTGATCCCCTCAGTGTCTCGGCTCTTCACACATTCTTTTGGGGCTTTTTAAAATGTTTTTCTACTCACTGAAACGAGCTTTTCTATCATCTAACACTTTCCTGCTGTTCTTTTCAACAGGTTGCAGGCCATTCAACCAATGAACTTTCTCCCTTTCACCTGTTTTTAGATTATTTTTCTCACCTCACTTTTATTCATATTCTACTTGTTTATCTTCCAGTTTTCAGATTCAGAAGAAGGTTTCTGCCCAAAATGTTAACCTCGCTTTTCTCTTTACTGATGTTGCTCTTCCTGCTGTGTACTTCCAGAATTTTCAGTTGCTTCAGATTTCTAAATGACATTTTTTACATTGTATTGACTGCAAAGTATCAATGGCAGTCCTCATTAAAGAAAAGGGCAACTAGAAATGGCCTCTGAATGCTCCCCGCTGTCTGTGACCTTGGCGTATACTGATACTATAAAGAGTGCTGTCCTGTTTGGCAAGATTAGTGTCATGAATTTGTTTTAAATGACAAACCAGAAGTGAAATGCTGGCATTATACTTGCATGGCAACACTTCCAAGGTTTAGGGGGAGGGGATTTCCACTTCTGCATTAAAAGCTTTATTACACAGCACACAGAGGAAATCAACCCCCACCACGCCATTTTCCCACCAACTCCACCCCCCCACCCCCCACCCCACCACCCAGCCCCCACCCCTGTCATTTGCAGAATGGCTTGATAGGGTGAAGGTCTTGCAGTAATCTGTATTTAGCAACACGCAACTGATTCTGTTGCTGATTTTCCCCAGGTACAGCTCGACCGTCACTGGAAGGGCTTCGAATTACCATAACAACAAGCAAGCTCACATCAAACGAAAGTGCACAGTTGCAAAGAGAAAAGATTTGTCATCGCACAGAATTTATTTCGAAAAGTGCTTCCTGTTTGCTCTTTGTTCTTAAAAAGATGAACACAAATTGCTTTTACTGTGCAACAGAGACATTTAGAGCAATTATCTGCAATTTGGTGATGAGCTCAGGAGCTCAGCAGCTTACACCAGATGATTCTGTTTCAGGGGCGAATTTATTTTTTAATTACTCGCAGTTTCTGATTAACCCGGGACAGAATGATTATGGTAATTGTTATTTACCACCTCTTGACAGGCAGGCAAAAAGTTTGTTATTTCTATCCATCTAATTAAAATTGATACAACAATCTTCATCCTGCTTTGGCAATTTGAGGTGAATGTGAATTCATGCTCCATGTTGTCGAGTACGTTAACAAACAATTTATTAGCACTTCATTCATGTGCCGTCATTTCTAACAAATTCAAAACATTTATCTTTGCAAACAACACGACAATGATAGGTGCTTCTGACAATACATGCCAAAGTCACAGACTGCAGCTAGCATTTATAGGTAATTTGTAGTTGTCTTTTTTAACACATGAGTAAGTGATGGGCATGTCACGTTAATGCTCAATGTAATTTTGAGCTGATTCAAAGCACGATAGTCCTAGAAGAGGTAATGAGATGCTGGTGTTCAGTAGAATGGCACAAGAAATCACAGATGTCTGGGTAACATTAGTCTTTATCTTTTCGGAAGAGGTCTGTGACAATAAAAGAACCTTTACTCGATGTGCCTCATCCTGTGTAATCTTATAATTGAGTTCTGACAGAAGTTGACACTACAGGCTGGAGGATGGATAACAAATCTTTAGATGCATTGTTGGAAACGTGCTAAGTTTCCCCTTGGCTTCTCCAGTAAGGGATCTGGTGAACAAAGCAGCTGAAACATATTGGCCCGCGATCTGGAAAAATTGGCGCCCTTACCCGAGGGCTCCCGGGACGCGCACAATTCCGATGCTGGGCCTCACCAAACTGCAGATGCGCAGGGCCCACGTATCCCAGGGGCGCAGATAGTTTGCAGCATCTCTGGGATCACGTGGGCCATGGGGAGCCAATCACAGAAGGGAATCTCCCTTCATACACTTGACAGGAAGACCTGTCAAATATATGAATGGAGATCACCCCCAAAACATAGTAAAACTTTAAATAAATTTTTAAAAAAACATCACATTTTTAAAACGACTTGAAATTACAATAAATTAACTATTTATTTTAAACAAAAATTAAAATTTTTGAAAAAAATAATTTAAACTTTTTTCCAACTCTTATCCTGGTAAAAGCAGGCCTTACGCCTGCTTTTAACAGGTGCAAGAATTGTAAGGGTTTCTGCGGGTGGAGGGTCTCCAAAAAGTGGAACTATCCGCTCACAGAGGCCCTTCTCCAGGGCAGCCGGAGGATCTGTCAAAAGCATTCTTAACAGATCGGAAATGCCGGTTTCCAGCGCAGGCGCAGTGCATGCCTGAAACCGGCATTTCTGATGTCGCTATGGGTGTGTACACAGCGCGTACCCACCCGTAGAGATCAGAATATCCGGCCCATTAGTGCGCAGGAGGTATTATCGCAACTAAGTTAGATCTCAAATTTCCACAGTTTGTAGAGAATGCATAGAATGGACATGGCTGTGGGGGAGTTTCACATTTCCAAGCTTGTGTAGACTTCTTTCGTTTATGCCACCAGTTCCAAACCTCTGTCTGAATCTGAGATGCTGAGTTGAATTGTAATTCAGGTTGCATGTGTTACAGCAATTAAGGTTGTTAATAGGCAATCTAGAAATCTCATGTAAAATGCTGCTGCTTAATGTATCATCCTCCAGACTGAAAAACAGCCATTTACCACAACTCGCTGTTTTCTGTCCTTAAGCCAATTCCTTATCCAAGCTGCCACTGACTCACCTATTCCATGAGCCTCAATTTTGTTAACCAGCCTTCTATGTGGTACTTTGTCAAACGCCTTCCGAAAATCCATGCAGACAACATCCATTGCATTCCCTTCAATCCTCCCTGTTACTTCATCAAAAAATTCAATTAGATTAGTCAAACACGCCAGCTGGGTATTTTTATTTATGTTACCTCCAAACTTGACTATTCCAAGGCTCTCCTGGCTGGCCTTCCACATTTCACCCTGAGTAAACTTGAGCTCATCCAAAACTCTGCGGCCCGTATCCTAACTCGCACTAAATCCCGCTCACCCATCACCCCTGGGCTCGATGACCTACATTGGCTCCCGGTCCAGCAATGCCTTGATTTTAAAATTCACACCTTTGTTTTCAAAACCCTCCATGTCCCTATCTCTGTAAATCTCTTCCAGCCCTACAACCCTCTGAGATCACTGCGCTCCTCCAATTCTGGCCTTTTGCGCATCCCCTATTTTGATCATTCCACCATTGGGCCCTAAGCTCTGGAATTCCCTCCCAAAACCTCTATGCCTTTCTGCCTCTCTCGCCTCCTTTAAGACGCTCCTTAAAACCTGCAGCTTTGACCATGCTTTTGGTCAATTGTCCTAATAACACCATAAGTGGCTTGGTGTCAATTTTTTTCTGATAACGCTCCTGTGAAGCGCCTTGGGACGAAAGGTGCTATATAAATACAAGTTGTTGTTGTTGCTGTTAGGAGGCATACCAGTTTTAGCTGGCTTGTGGTAGATAACTTGGATCAAAAGAGATAGGCATTGTTGCTTGCTGGGGAATCTACTGTGGATTTTCGCTGGTTTGGGATAGAATGGTACTGCCAGATGCTTAAGCTTCACTGGGGCTAGGAGGTGGGTCTGCAATTTTGTCCAGTGGTAGTCCAGACATTGCCTAAATGCTGTGCAAATAGTTCCACAGAGGCACATGATGGCATTGCTGTGTTGTCCACATGGATACAATTACCAGATGCTACAAGCCTACATGTCTCTGCTGGAGTTCCAAATCCTTACAACCGTGCCTGGGCTCACCAACTAGAGACCACTGGTCTCCCATGAAGTCCCAGAAACCCTCAACCAAGATCTCCTGCATCACTTCACCAAGGGCGCAGAAAGCCAGCTGTTGTTAATCCTCGGGATAGTGGCAAATGATACCATTGCTGGCAAGGCTGTTGAGATGTTCTCTCACTGAACTGGCCATATGAGGCAAGGCTCAGCCCATTGTAGATGACACTAAATGTATCACGGATTCAGCGGCAATGTGTTTTTTTTAATTCATTCACCGGATGTGGGCCAGCATTTATTGCCCATCCCTAATTGCCCTCGAGAAGGTGGTGGTGAGCCGCCTTCTTGAACCTCTGCAGTCCGTGTGGTGAAGGTACTCCCACAGTGCTGTTAGGGAGGGAGTTCCAGGATTTTGACCCAGCCACGATGAAGGAACGGCAACGCATTTTCAAGTCAGGATGGTGTGTGACTTGGAGGGGAACTTGGAGGTGGTGGTGTTCCCATGCGCCTGCTTCCAGGTGGTAGAGGTCGCGGGTTTGGGAGGTGCTGTCAAAGAAGTGCCCTGCTGCACTATAATAGAAAAAGGTCAAGTAGTGAACTCCTCCACACTACCTTGAGCTCCTTGCAGACTACTATCCAAAGAGAAGTTTTTCAACCACATGGCCATTCACAATCTTCCTTTTCAAAGGCGATTCTATGAAGTCAGATCTGGATTCAATCCTGCTGGGCCCATGGAACTGTTGTGCTAGACCTGGAGTTCAATGAGAGCAATCAAACTGAGAATAAAATATTAGGTTTTAAGGTTTAAAATAGGTTTATTATTCTTTGAGGTACCGAAATTCTGTTTACTGCACACACCCTGTTTACGGAGGGAGGGCTGCACTGTCAGAGGGGCCGTCTTTCAGATGAGACGTTAAACCGAGGCCCCGTCTGCTCTCTCAGGTGGGTGTGACTGATCCCATGGCACTATTTTGAAGAAGAAGAGCTTCGAGTTCTCCCCGGTGTCCTGGCCAATATTTATCCCTCAACCAAAACAGTAAAAGGAACAGATTATCTGGTCATTATCACATTGCTGTTTATGGGAGCTTGCTGTGCACAAATTGACTGGCACTTTTCTGACATTACAAGTGAATACTCTTCATTGGCTATAGAGCGAATTGGGATGTCCTGAGGTCGTGAAAAGTGCTATATAAACGCAATTATTTTCTTTTTCTTTTTAATGTTATATTTCTTGCCTAAAATAATGCAATGCTGAGAACACTTGAGCTCCCACTTTTTCTTGCCGTGGATCTCCTATTCGTCATAACAAATGTACAGCAAAGGAAAAGAAAAGCGGGTGAGTTGCAAAAAGAGGATTGCCAATTCACAATCACCCATCTTTTGCCCGGCGATAACAATTAAAATGACCCCTGTATGTTTGAAATTTAGTCTAGTCCCGTACTATTTAATTGCATTGCTCAGACCTAATGAGGTCAACCTAAGCTCTGCTATGAGCTTATTATAGAAAGTCCCACAGTAATCGAGAGCGACTTTAACGTGTCATCAATTTGTCCATTGCTGTCAATCAAATCTGAGGTGCCGTGCTTCTGAGTTTTGTTTTGGTTCTGTTCTGAAATTCTAGTCCGATATGACAGAAACATAAGGGTAGATTTTACAAAGGGGACAATCCCAATCACCGCCTCACCCGCCAGAAGTGTTCACTGGGAAATTATGGTCACCCACCCCATGATTTTCCGTTCATTAATTTAATGAATGGGAAATCATGTGGAGCATACAAACGGTTGAGGCAGAGAGCATTGGCTCTTTTAAGGGGAAGAGTAGATTAAACCACTTGAAGTAGAACAAGTTACAGGGCTATGGGAATAGGGAAAAGCAGTGTGATTAGTTTTGTCGTGTTCTAGCAAGAGGCCGGCACAGACACGATGGCCAGAATGATTTCCTTCGGTGCTGTAAACTCTTATGATTCTATGGTTCTATCAAAAGACCTAATGAAAAAAGTCTGTGATCCTGTAGCAGTTGTTATAGGAAATGCTAGGCAAAAAAAGTCCACCTCGTTCACTTTCCACCATCCTGATAGTTGCATGTTACAACGTTAATGGAGTTGTTTACTAATCATAGAAATCGATCACTATCAATTAGTCTACAGCAGACCCAGAAACTACACAATTTGCACTGTGTCATTTACCTGTCACACCTGGTGCAATTGGGCAGAAGTAACACCAGGTGTCAATGAATGCAAAATCCTGCTAACCCCCCGCACCAAAATTCCTAACATGTGCTCCCGATACACGAAGCACCACCCTGGGAGCACAAATTCATCAAAGTTACCCAGCAGCAACCAATGCAATTCCTAACCCTCTGAGAGCAGTCATGCTACTTTTCCAGACCAAATCCATCTCCTTTGAACACTCTACGTAATTTGAATAAAACCTGAACTGTGTCAGGCATTCAGATAGATGACTACTCTGAATGCATTACTTTAGATGTTGGAAGAAAGCAACTTGTACAGCAGGAGTAATTTATCAGAGGAAATTCATTGACTCGAGTTAAGCACCATTAGGATCAAAGTCGTGACTGCCATCTGAAATTCTGCATAATTGGCTTAATTCTGAAGCCAAGATGAAACTAGTATGATGCAGAAAATTGTTCTTTGAGCTATGTAGCCTTCAACATCAAACGCTGTGCAGGGCTTGGGTAAGAGCTTTGAGTCAATTGGTAGATTGCTCAGGAAAGGTTGCTCGTTAACATAGGAACAGAGGAATTGCTAGACGAGAAAAGATCAACGTCCATCTTGTTCGTCTTTTGCGATCCTGGTAGTTGCATGATACAACGGCAATGGAGTTGGTTGACGAATCATAGCAATCGATCTCTATCAATGAGTCTACAACAGACTCAAGCTTTTGGTAACAGACAATTAAACAATTAAACAACTAACGGGAGGAGGAGGCTCCATGAATATCCCCATCCTCAATGATGGTGGAGCCCAGCACGTGAGTGCGTTTGCAACCATCTTCAGCCAGAAGTGCCGAGTGTATGATCCATCTCGGCCTCCTCCTGAGGTCCCCAGTCTTCAGTCAATTCGATTCACTTCACGTGATATCAAGAAACGGCTGAACGCCTGGATACAGCAAAGGCTGTGGGCCCCGACAACATCCCGGCTGTAATGCTGAAGACTTGTGCTCCAGAACTAGCCAAGCTGTCCCAGTACAGCTACAACACTGGCATCTACCCGACAATGTGGAAAGCTGCCCAGATATGTCCTGTACACAAAAAGCCTGACAAATCCAATCCGGCCAATTACCACCCCATCAGTAAAGTGATGGAAGGGGTCGTTCTCACTCCCTCTGTTCTCAGATCGGAAAGATCGTCCCTTCTAGGTCGATGAGAGAGACAGACCAAGTAATCCAAATACAGTGCAATAAGAGATGGAGGCCGGGGATGAAAATGTCAACAATAAGGGAATGAATTCCTCATTGCACCTCCATTCTGCTTCGCTCCGTGGGTGGTGCACAGGTGTTATAAGTGGCTGCAAGTTGTCCCAGTATCTGACTTTCTATCTTCTTTCACTTTCAAATAGTGGTGGCACTGAGAATTACCTTAAAATGAAGGTGTTATGCCAGCTTTCTGAAAAGTGAGAATTTACCTGGATATTCTGAGCCAGTGGCTGCATAAGAGCTGCACATTTTTTGGAGTAATAACTCTACCAGTTCATATAGCCATGGCATGGTGTACAAGGCCTGATTGACAACATGCAAAAATCACTGACTCCCCGCAGATGGGAACGGTAGCATAGTGATTATTTTACTGGACGAGTAATCCAGAGACCTAGACTAATGATCCGGAGACGTGAGTTCAAATCCCACCACGGCAGCTGGGGGATTTAAATTCAGTGAATTAAATAAATCTGGAATTTAAAAAAAGCTAGTATCAGTCATGGTGACCAGGAAACTATTGGATTGTCGTAAAAACCCATCTGGTTCACTAATGTCTTTTAGGGAAGGAAATCTGCCTTCCTTACCCGGTCTGGCCTATATGTGACTCCAGACCCACAGCAATGTGGTTGACTCTTAACTGCCCTCTGAACTGACCTAGCCAGCCACTCAGTTGTAACAAAGCACTCCGAAAATCAATAAGAAGAATAAAACCAGACGGACCACCTAGGCACTGGCTTCAGACACGAAAACGGCACAGCCAGCCCAGTCGCCCCTGCAAAGTCCTCCTCACCAACATCTGGGGACTTGTGCCAAAATTGGGAGCGCTGTCCCATAGACTAGTCAAGCAACAGCCTGACATAGTCATACCCACAGAATCATACCTTTCAGCCAATGTCCCAGACTCCTCCATCACCATCCCTGGGTATGTCCTGTCCCACCGGAAGGACAGACCCACCAGGGGTGGCGGCACAGTGGTATACAGTTGGGAGGGAGTGGCCCTGGGAGTCCTCAACATTAACTCCAGACCCCAAGAAGTCTCATGGCTTCAGGTCAAGCATGGGCAAGGAAACCTCCTGCTGATTACCACCTACCGCCCTCCCTCAGCTGATGACTCAGTACTCCTCCATGTTGAACACCACTTGGAAGAAGCACTGAGGGTAGCAAGGGCACAGAATGTACTCTGGGTGGGGGACTTCAATGTCCATCACCAAGAGTGGCTCGGTAGCACCACTACTGCCTGAGCTGGCCGAGTCCTGAAGGAACTAGCTGCCAGTCTGCGCCTGCGACAGGTGGTGAGAGAACCAACACGAGGGAAAAACATACTTGACCTCGTCCTCACCAATCTACCTGTCGCAGATGCATCTGGCCATGACAGCATTGGTAGCAGTGACCATCACACAGTCCTTGCGGTAACGAAGTCCCGTCTTCACACTGAGGACACCCTCCATCATGTTGTGTGGCACTACCACCGTGCTAAATGGGATAGATTCAGAACAGATCTAGCAGTTCAAAACTGGGCATCCATGAGGCGCTGTGGGCCATCAGCAGCAGCAGAATTGTATTCCACCACAATCTGTAACCTCATGGTCTGGCATATCCCTCACTCTACCATTACCATCAAGCCAGGGGACCAACCCTGGTCCAATGAGGAGTGCAGAAGAGCATGCCAGAAGCAGCAGCAGGTGTACCTAAAAATGAGGTGCCAACCTGGGGAAGCTGGAACACAGGACTACAAGTATGCTAAACAGCAGAAGCAGCACGCTATAGACAGAGCTAAGCGATCCCACAATCAACAGATCAGATCAAAGTTCTGCAGTCCTGCCACAGCCAGTCGTGAATGGTGGTGGACCATTAGACAACGGGAGGAGGAGGCTCCATGCATATCACCATCCTCATTGATGGCGGAGCCCAGCACGTGAGTGCAAAAGACAAGCCTGAAGTGTTTGCAACCATCTTCAGCCAGAAGTGCCGAGTGAATCATTCATATCGGCCTCCTCCTGAGGTCCCCACCATCACAGAAGCCAGTCTTCAGCCAATTCGATTCACTTCACATGATATCAAGAAACGGCTGAATGCATTGGATACAGCAAAGGCTATGGATCCCAACGACATCCCGGCTGTAGTGCTGAAGACTTGTGCTCCAGAACTAGCCACGCCTCTAGCCAAGCTGTTCCAGTACAGCTACAACACTGGCATCTACCCGACAATGTGGAAAACTGCCCAGGTATGTCCTGTCCACAAGAAGCAGGACAAATCCAATCCGACCAATTACCGCCCCATCAGTCTACTGTCAATCATCATCAAAGTGATGGAAGGTGTCATCGACAGTGCTATCAAGCGACACCTACTCACCAATAACCTGCTCACTGATGCTCAGTTTGGGTTCCGTCATGACCACTTGGTTCCAGACCTCATTACAGCCTTGGTCCAAACATAGACAAAGGAGCTGAATTCCAGAGGTGAGGTGAAAGTGACTGCCCTTGACATCAAGGCAGCATTTGACCGAGTGTGGCATCAAGGAGCCCTAGTAAAACTGAAGTCAATGGGAATCAGGGGGAAAACTCTCCACTGGCTGGAGTCATACCTAGCACAGAGGAAGATGGCTGTGGTTGTTGGAGGCCAATCATCTCAGCCCAGGACATCGCTGCAGGAGTTCTCAGGGCAGTGTCCTAGGCCCAACCATCTTCAGCTGTTTCATCAATGACTTTCCCTCCATCATAAGATCAGAAGTGGGGATGTTCGCTGATGATTGCAGTGTTCAGTTCCATTCGCAACTCCTCAGATAATGAAGCAGTCCATTCCCGAATGCACAAAAACATGGACGACATTCAGGCTTGGGCTGATAAGTGGTAAGTAACATTTGCGCCACAGAAGTGCCAGGCAATGACTATCTCCAACAAGCGAGAGTCTAACCACTGCCCCTTGACATTCAATGGCATTACCATCGCCGAATCCCCCACGATCAACATCCTGGGGGTCGCCATTGACCAGAAACTAACTGGACCAGCCACATAAATACTGTGGCAACAAGAGCTGGTCAGAGGCTGGGTATTCTGCGGCGAGTGTCTCACCTCCTGACTCCCTAAACCCATTCCACCATCTACAAGACACAAGTAAGGAGTGTGATGAAATAATCTCCACTTGCCTGGATGAGTGCAGCTCCAAAAACACTCAAGAAGCTCGACACCATCCAGGACAAAGCATCCTGCTTGATTGGCACCTTATCCACTACCTTAAACATTCACTCCCTCCACCACCAGCGTACCGTTGCTGCAGTGTGTACCATCTACAAGATGCACTGCAGCAACTCGCCAAGGCTTCTTCGGCAGCATCGCCCAAACCCGCGACCTCTACCACCTAGAAGGACAAGGGCAGCAGGCGCATGGGAACACCACCACCTCCAAGTTCCCCTCCAAGTCACACACCAACCTGACTTGGAAATATATCGCCGATCCTTCATCGTCGCTGGGTCAAAATCCTGGAACTTCCTACCTAACAGCGCCGTGGGAGTACCTTCACCACACGGACTGCAGCGGTTCAAGAAGGCAGCTCACCACCACCTTCTCGAGGGCAACTAGGGATGGGCAATAAATGCTGGCCTTGCCAGCAACGTGCACATCCCATGAACGAATAAAAAAAACTCATGAGAAGCCAGCATACCAATGAAATTTATCACCCTATCCTTTTGATGTTGTTGATCCATTGGGAAAGAAATGGAATTGTTGACATAGCAGATTCAGGCACGTCATCTCAGTGACGGCTCGGTACACACAAACAGGTTGTCAACTGAGAAGTCACCAGTGCTTGCCTGGAATGATCCTGAGGTATAGAAATTTAGGTCCCTGATAGGCTCACTGCTTCTGGCAGTGCCATACTCGATACTAGGTTCGGTCTGTAGTTCTTCCTTCAGCTGATGGCACAGGTCTATTACAGCCTCCCGCCAAAGCCTCATCTTCCTGAGGCACCATTAATCCAGCCACTCCCAGGCAGTTCTGCTTGGGGTGGTACACATGGTCGCCAGGGTTTTCGGATTGTGAGATCGCCGGTCCATGGTTTTTCCCCTTCACCCTTTTCTTTTTGTTTTAATGGACAGGGAAAGCACAAACCGGTGAGCGACAAAGCGGAAAGCCTCGGCCAAGGCGTCCAACAGCAACCGGATCCGACAGTCCGCTTTATGTCGCCCCTCGCCACATGGGCTGTTCCTCCCTGGTCCTCCTCAGCCAAATGAGTGGTGCCCTAAATGCACTTTCCACTGTGACTTCAACTAAGTCAAAGTTGTTGCTCACTTGCCTTCCTGACCTGCTCTGAGTGAAGCAAAGCACCCTGCAGCCATTGCTGCAGTGCCAGTTAGGAATCGTTATCTCCCACATTTTACATGCGCAAAAAAAAAGATTGCAAATTGCAATTATATTGGTATCAACAAGCTAAGCAACATGACTGCAGGAATACTGCTGACTAGCCATGTCAATCCAGCAGAGCAAAATGTGCACTCATTATTCACCCGCCATGCACAAAGAGTGTCTGCATCAATAGCGACACCAATAATAATTTCCTGGCTGGAGATTCTGTCCGACTCATCAATCCGACAGCAAAATTACAGTCCTTACCTCATCATTTAGTCGGGATGCTGCATTGTCAGTCAGGCAAATTCAAACGCGATTGAATTGACTGAATTAATTACAGTACACTCTCTGAAATAAACTCAGTTATTCTATACTCAGAATGCAATGATACAGGCGTCATTTTCAAAATGAACAAGATCAATTTTTCACAGATCGCCAAATATGATTTTTTTTTTAAACCAGAATTTGAAATTACGATGTGTCTTAAAACTGTTTCTGCATTTACCTTGGTGGCTGGCACATATACTATCCAGAAAAATCACAGCATCAACTACTTTTACAGGAATCAGTAAAGAAACAAAATAATTACTATAACAATATACTGCTGCGGGATACCTGCACATTATGTCATGTGAAGCTGAATACCTTCCAGATTCAAGACATGATTAGTTTAATATCTTAGGCGCATAGGAACACCACCACCTCCAAGTTCCCCTCCAAATCACACACAATCCTGACTTGGAAGTATATCGCCGTTCCTTCATCATCGCTGGGTCAAGATCCAGGAACTCCCCTCCCTAACAGCACTGTGGGAGTACCTTCACCACACGGACTGCAGCGGTTCAAGAAGGCGGCTCACCACCACCTTCTCAAGGGCACTTAGGGATGGGCAATAAATGCTGGCCTTGCCAGCGACGCCCACATCCCATAAACAAATAAAAAAAAACTCACTGCATTTTGCTGGACAAGAAATTCTGCTTTTATTGGGAAACGTTGCTGTAGTTTCGGTCATGAGTTCTGTCTGCTGTAGTTCATAGAGAATCTTTAAATAGACCCTGTTTGCTGCAAAATAGACTCTATTTGCCGTAAGTCCCGTTCCAAGTCCCGTTCCAAGTCCCACCCCACCTCCAACTCATTGGCTGACACAGTGGTGTCAATACAGACTCCGTTTAAAAAAAAAATATGTTGGCTACTTGCCTTTTTAGTTGCACTGTCTACCCCATATAGCGGGAAAATTGCGTCAACACCTACGCACCCACTATAAGCGCTGGGGGCTATAGCATCACTTACATCAATAACCTGGACTCAAAGAAACACTTCAAATTGGTCAAGTTTGCAGATGATGCAAAACTAGGTGGGCCAGTGGAGCCAGAGGTGGCAGCTCAGAAATTTCAGAGCGAGTTGGACAAAATATGTAAGTGGGCAGAACAATGAGGGATGAAATTTTAATAGGGACAAGTGTAAGTTGTTGCAAGTAGGACGGGAGACAAAGGGCAACACACATGCTCGGTGAATACTGTCAAAATAGCTAAGAATGAAGTTGGGAAAGACCGAGGAGCCTCAGCAGACTCAATGCCCAACATGTCCAATCTATGAAGAGCAGCAATCAAGAAAGCAAATAAAATGTTGACGTTATATCATGAAAATTCAAAGTGCTTCACCGTGAGTACTGCATCCAATTTCGGTAGCTCCAGACATCCAAACATTGGTGGCATTGTGGAGAAGAGTGGAGGAGCTGGTCCCGAGTGTTTGAGGTTTGAGTTCTGAGGAATTATTGAGAAAAGGTGGACTTTTCAGTCTTAAGAGGATGGCTTTGAGAGGTGATCTTATAAAAGTATGTAAAGTTGTCAAACAGTATGGAAAAGGTAAATCTAAAAAGTGGGGTAGAAATTAGTATGCATTCCACCCTTTTCTGGAGCGCAAAGCATACCAATTTAGCAGTGGGATGGACTGCATCAGTCTAAGCTGGCATTGGTCCCACTGCTAAATTCGTGATGCCCATTTGTTAGGTGTGCCAGAAAGAAGCCTAAAACAGGTGTTAGGTCCCGTGAATATGTTAACGAGGGGCCTAACGCCAAAGGAACCCTTTACAAAATTAGTTATTGGTGAGTGACGCAGGCCTCAGACCTGAGGGTGAATGAAGACCTGCAGTGCAGATCAGGCTACACTGTCAAGAACAGGGGAGAGGCACATGAGGCTAGAAATTACTGTTGCTGACGATGCCTTATAGCTTTATTTTAAATTGGTTAATACCGCCATTAAGTTTGCGGACATTGGAATGCCGTATGAGCACGCTAAGCGTTTGTTCACGATTATCACTCATTTCTGGCCTACAGCTATTTGTGTTGAACAATGACAGTGGCAGTGAGAGCAACTGCACAAGAAGCATGTCAAAAAGCAGAGTGAAATATCAGTCAGTGAGGAAAAGGACAGACAGCAGAACTAAAAGTCCAACAGGGACAACAATTTTTTTTAAAATGGAAGAGGTCGTGGGTTTGGGAGGTGTTGCCGAAGAAACCTTGGCTGTACTTCTTAACCGATCCCGGGTTAAGTGGTTTCCCATTAGTTTCCAATGGCCCTCCTTTGTCCGGTTCCCGCCTTTCGGGGCTATCTCATCTAGGTGCTGGTGTTAATGGCAGATGATGGGCCGCACTTCTCACCCAATCCTGGGTTAAGTGGTTTCCCATTAATTTACAATCTTCTGCCCGTTACCATATAAGTCACCTACCCGGGCCCATTGTTTCCCAGAGAACTCTGTCTGCTCAGACATTCTCCCGTAATCAGTTTGTAGGCCTGGCTGGAATCTCCTGTCCATCACGAACACCTGGGCCCCTCCCATCTTCTCCAAACAGGCTGCTGGTCAATCAGCAGAAACAATCATACAAAATGTCCGATACAAATAAAAATCCTTGGGGCTTACACACTCGCCGCAGAATACCCAGCCTCTGACCCGCTCTTGTTGCCACAGTATTTATGTGGTTGGTCCAGTTAAGTTTCTGGACAATGGTGACCCTCAGGATGTTGATGGTGGGTGATTCGGCGATGGTAATTGAATGTCAAGGGGCGGTGGTTAGACTAGACTCTCTCTTGTTGGAGATAGTCATTGCCTTGCACTTCTGTGGTGTGAATGTTACCTGCCACTTATCAGCCCAAGCCTGAACGTCATCCAGGTCTTGTTGCATGCGGGCATGGACTGCTTCATTATCTGAGGAGTTGTGAATGGCGCTGAACACTGTGCAGTCATCAGTGAACATCCCCATTTCTGACCTTATGTTGGAGGGAAGGTCATTGATGAAGCAGCTGAAGATGGTTGGGCCGAGGACACTGCCCTGAGGAACTCCTGCAGCGCTGTCCTGGGGCTTTAATCACCACAACCATCTTCCTTTGTGCTAGGTATGACCCCAGCCAATGGAGAGTTTTCCCCCTGATTCCCATTGACTTCAGTTTTACTAGGGCTCCTTCATGCCACACTCAATCAAATGCTGCCTTGATGTCAAGGGCAGTCACTCTCACCTCACCTCTGGAATTCAGCTCCTTTGTCCATGTTTGGACCAAGGCTGTAATCATGTCGGGAGCAGTGTGGTCTTGGCGGAACCCAAACTGGGCATCAGTGAGCAGGTTATTGGTGAGTAAGTGCTGCTTGACAGCACTGTCGATGACACCTTCCATCACTTTGCTGATGATTGAGAGTAGACTGATGGGGCGGTAATTGGCCGGATTAGATTTGTCCTGCTTTTTGTGGACAGAACATACCTGGGCAATTTTCCACATTGTCAGGTAGATGCCAGTGTTGTAGCTGTACTGGAACAGCTTAAGAGGCATATTTCTTCATTCTTGCACCACTGGAGAAGACCCCTCAGACACTGCAGGATTTAAGTGTTATTTCGCTTAATAGAGCATTAGCTAGAAAAAAGCGGTGCATTTATAATGAGTATTGATAATACCAGCAAGGAATATTGGATTATCAAAACTACTTGTAATTGATGAAAGTGAAGGGCAGTTAGCTGCGAGTCAAGTGATTTTCCTGAGCCACCACTCCTCCATGTTTCAAGATGGTCATTCTATTCATACCACTCATGCAGGATTGCAGACTGTTTTTTCTCCAGCAGTCTCTTTTTTCCATAATGTATTGGGGTGCAAGAGCTGAGAGTAATTTCCTTACCTATTCAGTCCTCAGAACTGTCTCAGTGAGCGTTCTGAGTTTATTGGAATAACCTATCATGGGATTTAGTCAAAATCTTTTGGGGTGGGTGATTTTAACTCCTTCTGTCGGGTGGAAATTGGGTGTTAAGTTAAAAAAACAAACGTATATTTGTTGGGCCAGAGGAGCAGAGTGCTCCCCCCCCTCCTGGACTCAATAATAGTTTGGGTTGTCTCCACCCCAGGCTCCTGAATCTCTCCTGAACACCCGCTCCCTCCACCAACAACTTACCCTGCTGCCAGCCTGGCAGCCTCTGCACCACCCCATATTACACCTGCCCAAGTCAAGCGAACTAAAACTGGGGCTAAAAGGCTTATATTCGGAGGACAGGTTGCATTCCCTTGAATATAGAGGTTTAAGGGGTGGCCTAATTGAGGTGCTTAAGATGATTAAAGAATTTGATAGGGTAGAAAGCGAGAAACTATTTCCTCAGACTGGAGGATGGTAAACAGTGGTTCAGACTGGAGGTTGGTATACAGTGGCTCAGACTGGAGGAAGGTATACAGTGGCTCAGACTGGAGGATGGTATACAGTGGTTCAGACTGGAGGTTGGTATACAGTGGCTCAGACTGGAGGAAGGTATACAGTGGCTCAGACTGGAGGATGGTATACAGTGGTTCAGACTGGAGGATGGTATACAGTGGTTCAGACTGGAGGAAGGTATACAGTGGCTCAGACTGGAGGAAGGTATACAGTGGGTCAGACTGGAGGTTGGTATACAGTGGCTCAGACTGGAGGAAGGTATACAGTGGTTCAGACTGGAGGATGGTATACAGTGGTTCAGACTGGAGGTTGGTATACAGTGGCTCAGACTGGAGGAAGGTATACAGTGGCTCAGACTGGAGGATGGTATACAGTGGTTCAGACTGGAGGATGGTATACAGTGGCTCAGACTGGAGGAAGGTATACAGTGGTTCAGACTGGAGGATGGTATACAGTGGTTCAGACTGGAGGTTGGTATACAGTGGCTCAGACTGGAGGAAGGTATACAGTGGCTCAGACTGGAGGATGGTATACAGTGGTTCAGACTGGAGGATGGTATACAGTGGCTCAGACTGGAGGATGGTATACAGTGGCTCAGACTGGAGGATGGTATACAGTGGTTCAGACTGGAGGATGGTATACAGTGGCTCAGACTGGAGGATGGTATACAGTGGCTCAGACTGGAGGATGGTATACAGTGGCTCAGACTGGAGGATGGTATACAGTGGTTCAGACTGGAGGATGGTATACAGTGGCTCAGACTGGAGGATGGTATACAGTGGCTCAGACTGGAGGATGGTATACAGTGGCTCAGACTGGAGGATGGTATACAGTGGCTCAGACTGGAGGATGGTATACAGTGGTTCAGACTGGAGGATGGTATACAGTGGTTCAGACTGGAGGATGGTATACAGTGGTTCAGACTGGAGGAAGGTATACAGTGGCTCAGACTGGAGGATGGTATACAGTGGCTCAGACTGGAGGATGGTATACAGTGGTTCAGACTGGAGGATGGTATACAGTGGCTCAGACTGGAGGATGGTATACAGTGGTTCAGACTGGAGGAAGGTATACAGTGGCTCAGACTGGAGGATGGTATACAGTGGCTCAGACTGGAGGTTGGTATACAGTGGTTCGGACTGGAGGAAGGTATACAGTGTTGTTCCCCAGGGGCCGTTTCTAGGACCACTGCTTTTCTTGATATATATTAATGACTTGGATGTGGGTGTACAGGGCACAATTTCAAAATCTGCAGATGACACTAAACCTGGAGGTATAGTGAACAGTGAGGTGGACATTAATAGACTTCAAGAGGACATAGACAGGCTGGTGGAATGGACGGACACGTGGCAGATGGAATTTAACGCAGAAAAGTGTGAAGTGATACATTTTGGTAGAAAGAATGAGGAGAGGAAATATAAACTAAAGGGTACAATCCTAAAGGGAGTGCATGAACAGAGGTATATGTGCACAAATCGTTGAAGGTGGCAGGGCAGGTTGAGAAAGCAGTTAAAAATGCTTATGGGATCCTAGGCTTCATGAATAGAGGTATAGAGTACAAAAGCGAGGAAATTATGATGAACCTGTATAAAACACTGGTTCGTCCTCAACTGGAGTATTGTTTCCAATTCTGGGCACCACACCTTAGGAAGGATGTGAAGGCCTTAGAGAGGGTGCAGAAAAGATTTACGAGAATGATTCCAGGGATGAGGGACTTCAGTTACGTGGATAGACTGGAGAAACTGGGGTTGTTCTCCTTAGCGCAGAGAAGATTAAGACGAGATTTGATAGAGGTGTTCAAAATCATGAGGGGTCTAGACAGAGTAGATAGAGAGAAACTGTTCCCATTGGCAGAAGGGTCGAGAACCAGAGGATACAGATTTAAGGTGATTGACAAAAGAACCAAGGGCGACATAAGAAAAAACTTTTTTCCGCAGTGAGTGGTTAGCGGGTCGGGAACCCCCTGTCAAAACACACACACTTGCATTTCCCGATGTCGGGTCTGCCAGCGCTGAGCAGACCCGACAGGCAGCGGCGGGTGACCCAATTCAAATGATTAGTGGCTTGTTTACAACCACTTAACAATGATTTTTCCCCCCAACTTTTTGCATTTGCCAGGTCTCCCACGGGTTTCCCACTGTGCCTCGACCTCATCTGTGAATCTGAGGCGGGAGGTCATTAGCCATTGAATCAGCTGATGAGTTGATAGCTTCAAATGTCAAGTCAAAGCTCCCAGCTGATTGAGAAATGTTCCCTGACCCACTAGCTTCTCTAAACTGCATTTCCACTACAGATTCAGAATGCTGCAAGTCTTTACACAAGTCTCCATCCAGTCTGACCTCATTACCTCTCCCACCATTGACAGATCACTTCTGCCATTTCTACTTCACCTGCCATCTATTCCATCAGCATGGTGCACTTTATACTCTCTCACCTTGGTCCTCAGAATCCCACCAAATCAGCCCCAACACCAGCATCACCAGGCACACCAGCAGCACCAACAACCACACCAACCTTCTCCGCAATCACCTGATGCTGCACAGGACAGAGGGCATCAGCACCCGACCATATTGCTGCCTGGGACACCAGGGATGGCCTCACCACGGCCACATTTACTTCACTTGATGCTGCACACCCTGGTTGCCACATGATGTGCCAGGTTGGCACCACCCCACACCAACACCATAAAGCTTCCCTACAATGCCCAAGCCATTCCTTTCACACTCATCAGCATTGCGGGGGTACCGTTATGTCTCACCATTCACTGCAACTCACTAAGCCACTTCCAAAGGTGCACACAAATCTGTCCAAGAACACAAAGTGTTGAAAATTAAGATTTCAATGTTTGACACCACATTAACAGAAACTTCACGTGAACATTGGCTAAAACACACCCTTGTGTGTTGTTAGTTGGTATGATTGAACTAGGATGAGGGTGAGTGTGAGGGGTGGCTAGTGAGATGGGGAAGTGATAATGAAGAAAAAGAGGGATGGGTGGAGGTGCAAGGTAAGTTGGTGTGAGTAAGGATGTGCGGGAGTAGGGTAGGGAAGGCAGAGTGATGGGGATGTGATGAGTGGCACAGCAGGATGAGATTGAGTGTGGCTTTGCAGTAACGTTTCGTGATCTACTGAGATCATTGAAAGGTTTGCGCCACTGCAGCCTGGTCCTCCTGACCACATCCCTGCTTGTGTCCTCCTGTGCAATGTGCAATCAGACTGCGTTGGTCTCCTGAGGTGGCCCATGGGAAGGGAAGAGGACTACCCTGTGTGCTGTGACTCCCTCCATAAGCATATGGGTGGGCGGTAGAGAAAAAGAATTTTAAATGAGAGGTGAGAGGGGTGGAATAAGGTGAGATGCTTTAACCAAGCATTCTACACTGCCCTCTCGTGTTGCATTGCATACTGTCTGCTAGTATTACAATGCACACTGTGCTTTAATATTACATTATACACTGCCCTCTCGTGTTGCATTACACACTGTATTTTAGTATAACAATGGCCCAGATACTCCGATCGCAGGCCTCCCGCGGGCGGAGGGCTGCGATCTGGAAAAATCTGCGCCCTTACCTGAGGGCTCCCGGGAGGCGCACAGTTCCGCTGCAGGGCCTCACCAAACTGCCGGTCCGCAGGGCCCACGTATCCCAGAGGCGCAGGTAGCTCACAGCGTCCCTGAGATCACGTGGGCCATGGGGAGCCAATCAAAGAAGGGAATCTCCCTTCATACATTTGACAGGAAGACCTGTCAAATATATGAATGGAGATCACCCCCAAAACATAGTAAAACTTCAAATAAATTTAAAAAAAGCACATTTTTAAAATGACTTGAAATTACATAAATTAACTATTTTAAACAAAAATTTAGATTTTTGAAAAAAATAATTAAAGTTTTTAACGGAGCTAAAAATAAACTTACCTTTCTTTAAAGTATTTTTAAATGATAAATCAGTGGAAAATTAAAAAAAACATTTTTCAACTCTTTCTTGACAGATCGGAAATGCCGGTTTCCAGCGCATGTGCAGTGCATGCCTGAAACCGCCATTTCCGATGTCCCTACGGGTGAGTACACAGCGCGTGCCCACCCGTAGGGATCAGAATATCCAGCCCATTATTAGATTTTAAAAATAATTAAAAAACCATTTTTTTAAAGTTAGTTCATGATATTTCAGGTTGTACCTTAACCTAAGATGTATGTCCCAATCTTTATTTCGCTTTCTGTAAATGTTTTAAAAATGATTGATTATTGGTGCTTTCCATTTCCTGGTTTGCTGTCTGAGAATTCTGCAATGTAATTGGCTTCTTCGACAGCTGGTTGATGTCACAGCAGCTCGCACTATGGGATTCCCACTACACTACGGTGATTTCAACTGCACGTTGGAGAAGCTGAACTTCTCGCCACAGAGATCGCGGGATCTTGGTGGGAAGCTTTCTTCGGGGCCAGCAGCGAACGCCTGTGCTTCGCCGCTGGCCGCAAAGTACGGGCCATTACATTTTACATTGCCCTCTCGTGTTACATTGCACACTGCCCTCCAGTGTTACATTGCACACTGTCCTCTCGTGTTACATTACACACTGCCCTGTAGTGTTACATTGCACACTGCCCTGTAGTGTTACATTGCACACTGCCCTGTAGTGTTACATTACACACTGCCCTGTAGTGTTACATTGCACACTGCCCTCTGGTGTTACATTACACACTGTACTTTAATATTACATTGCACACTGCCCTCTCGTGTTACATTACACACTATCCTCTCGTGTTACATTACACACTGCCCTCTCGTGTTACATTACACACTGCCCTCTCGTGTTACATTACACACTGCCCTGTAGTGTTACATTGCACACTGCCCTCTGGTGTTACATTACACACTGTACTTTAATATTACATTGCACACTGCCCTCTCGTGTTACATTACACACTATCCTCTCGTGTTACATTACACACTGCCCTCTCGTGTTACATTACACACTGCCCTCTCGTGTTACATTACACACTATCCTCTCGTGTTACATTACACACTATCCTCTCGTGTTACATTACACACTGCCCTCTCGTGTTACATTACACACTGCCCTGTAGTGTTACATTGCACACTGCCCTCTGGTGTTACATTACACACTGTACTTTAATATTACATTGCACACTGCCCTCTCGTGTTACATTACACACTATCCTCTCGTGTTACATTACACACTGCCCTCTCGTGTTACATTACACACTGCCCTCTCGTGTTACATTACACACTGTACTTTAATATTACATTGCACACTGCCCTCTCGTGTTACATTACACACTATCCTCTCGTGTTACATTACACACTGCCCTCTGGTGTTACATTACACACTGTACTTTAATATTACATTGCACACTGCCCTCTCGTGTTACATTACACACTATCCTCTCGTGTTACATTACACACTGCCCTCTCGTGTTACATTACACACTGCCCTCTCGTGTTACATTACACACTGTACTTTAATATTACATTGCACACTGCCCTCTCGTGTTACATTACACACTATCCTCTCGTGTTACATTACACACTGCCCTCTGGTGTTACATTACACACTGTACTTTAATATTACATTGCACACTGCCCTCTCGTGTTACATTACACACTATCCTCTCGTGTTACATTACACACTGCCCTCTCGTGTTACATTACACACTGCCCTCTCGTGTTACATTACACACTGTACTTTAATATTACATTACACACTGCCCTCTAGTGTTACATTAAACACTGCCCTCTAGTGTTACATTACAGACTGCCCTCTAGTGTTACATTGCACACTGCCCTCTAGTGTTACATTGCACACTGCCCTCTAGTGTTACATTGCACACTGCCCTCTAGTGTTACATTGCACACTGCCCTCTAGTGTTACATTGCACACTGTCCTCTAGTGTTACATTGCACACTGCCCTCTAGTGTTACATTACACACTACCCTCTAGTGTTACATTACACACTGCCCTCTAGTGTTACATTACACACTGTACTTTAATATTACATTGCACACTGCCCTCTCGTGTTACATTACACACTATCCTCTCGTGTTACATTACACACTGCCCTCTCGTGTTACATTACACACTGTACTTTAATATTACATTACACACTGCCCTCTAGTGTTACATTAAACACTGCCCTCTAGTGTTACATTACAGACTGCCCTCTAGTGTTACATTGCACACTGCCCTCTAGTGTTACATTGCACACTGCCCTCTTGTGTTACATTGCACACTGTACTTTAATATTACATTGCACACTGCCCTCTAGTGTTACATTACACACTGCCCTCTCGTGTTACATTACACACTGCCCTCTAGTGTTACATTACACACTGCCCTCTAGTGTTACATTGCACACTGCCCTCTAGTGTTACATTACACACTGCCCTCTAGTGTTACATTACACACTGCCCTCTCGTGTTACATAACACACTGCCCTCTAGTGTTACATTGCACACTGCCCTCTAGTGTTACATTGCACACTGCCCTCTCGTGTTACATTACACACTGTACTTTAATATTACATTACACACTGCCCTCTAGTGTTACATTGCACACTGCCCTCTAGTGTTACATTGCACACTGCCCTCTAGTGTTACATTGCACACTGCCCTCTAGTGTTAAATTACACACTGTACTTTAATATTACATTGCACACTGCCCTCTAGTGTTACATTACACACTGTCCTCTAGTGTTAAATTACACACTGTACTTTAATATTACATTGCACACTGCCCTCTAGTGTTACATTACACACTGCCCTCTCGTGCTACATTACACACTGCCCTCTAGTGTTACATTGCACACTGTACTTTAATATTACATTGCACACTGCCCTCTAGTGTTACATTACACACTGCCCTCTAGTGTTACATTGCACACTGCCCTCTCGTGTTACATTACACACTGTCCTCTAGTGTTACATTACACACTGCCCTCTTGTGTTACATTACACACTGCCCTCTAGTGTTACATTAGACACTGCCCTCTAGTGTTACATTGCACACTGCCCTCTCGTGTTACATTACACACTGCCCTCTAGTGTTACATTACACACTGCCCTCTCGTGTTACATTACACACTGTCCTCTAGTGTTACATTACACACTGCCCTCTTGTGTTACATTACACACTGCCCTCTAGTGTTACATTAGACACTGCCCTCTAGTGTTACATTGCACACTGCCCTCTCGTGTTACATTAGACACTGCCCTCTAGTGTTACATTGCACACTGCCCTCTCGTGTTACATTACACACTGCCCTCTAGTGTTACATTACACACTGCCCTCTTGTGTTACATTACACACTGCCCTCTAGTGTTACATTGGACACTGCCCTCTAGTGTTACATTACACACTGCCCTCTAGTGTTACATTACACACTGTACTTTAATATTACATTACACACTGCCCTCTAGTGTTACATTACACACTGTACTTTAATATTACATTACACACTGCCCTCTAGTGTTACATTACACACTGTACTTTAATATTACATTACACACTGCCCTCTAGTGTTACATTACACACTGTACTTTAATATTACATTACACACTGCCCTCTAGTGTTACATTACACACTGCCCTCTAGTGTTACATTACACACTGCCCTCTAGTGTTACATTACACACTGCCCTCTAGTGTTACATTACACACTGCCCTCTAGTGTTACATTACACACTGCCCTCTAGTGTTACATTACACACTGCCCTCTAGTGTTACATTAGACACTGCCCTCTAGTGTTACATTGCACACTGCCCTCTAGTGTTACATTAGACACTGCCCTCTAGTGTTACATTACACACTGCCCTCTAGTGTTACATTACACACTGCCCTCTAGTGTTACATTGCACACCGCCCTCTCGTGTTACATTACACACTGCCCTCTAGTGTTACATTACACACTGCCCTCTAGTGTTACATTGCACACCGCCCTCTCGTGTTACATTACACACTGTACTTTAATATTACATTACACACTGCCCTCTAGTGTTACATTAGACACTGCCCTCTAGTGTTACATTACACACTGCCCTCTAGTGTTACATTACACACTGCCCTCTAGTGTTACATTACACACTGCCCTCTAGTGTTACATTACACACTGTACTTTAATATTACATTACACACTGTCCTCTAGTGTTACATTACACACTGCCCTCTCGTGTTACATTGCACACTGTCCTCTAGTGTTACATTACACACTGCCCTCTAGTGTTACATTACACACTGCCCTCTCGTGTTACATTGCACACTGCCCTCTCGTGTTACATTACACACTGCCCTCTAGTGTTACATTACACACTGCTCTCCAGTGTTACATTACACACTGCCCTCTCGTGTTACATTACACACTGCTCTCTAGTGTTACATTGCACACTGCCCTCTAGTGTTACATTGCACACTGCCCTCTAGTGTTACATTACACACTGCTCTCCAGTGTTACATTACACACTGCCCTCTAGTGTTACATTACACACTGCTCTCCAGTGTTACATTACACACTGCTCTCTAGTGTTACATTACACACTGCTCTCTAGTGTTACATTACACACTGCCCTCTCGTGTTACATTACACACTGCTCTCCAGTGTTACATTACACACTGCCCTCTAGTGTTACATTGCACACTGCCCTCTAGTGTTACATTACACACTGCCCTCTAGTGTTACATTACACACTGCCCTCTCGTGTTACATTACACACTGCCCTCTAGTGTTACATTACACACTGCCCTCTCGTGTTACATTACACACTGCTCTCCAGTGTTACATTGCACACTGCCCTCTAGTGTTACATTACACACTGCCCTCTAGTGTTACATTACACACTGCCCTCTCGTGTTACATTACACACTGCCCTCTAGTGTTACATTGCACACTGCCCTCTAGTGTTACATTACACACTGCCCTCTAGTGTTACATTACACACTGCCCTCTAGTGTTACATTACACACTGCCCTCTAGTGTTACATTACACACTGCCCTCTCGTGTTACATTACACACTGCCCTCTAGTGTTACATTACACACTGCCCTCTCGTGTTACATTACACACTGCCCTCCAGTGTTACATTGCACACTGCCCTCTAGTGTTACATTACACACTGCCCTCTAGTGTTACATTACACACTGCCTCTCAGTGTTACATTGCACACTGCCCTCTAGTGTTACATTACACACTGCCCTCTAGTGTTACATTACACACTGCCCTCTAGTGTTACATTGCACACTGCCCTCTAGTGTTACATTGCACACTGCCCTCTAGTGTTACATTACACACTGCCCTCTCGTGTTACATTACACACTGCCCTCTAGTGTTACATTGCACACTGCCCTCTAGTGTTACATTGCACACTGCCCTCAGTGTTACATTACACACTGCCCTCTAGTGTTACATTGCACACTGCCCTCTAGTGTTACATTGCACACTGTACTCTATTTTACATTACACACTGCCTCTCAGTGTTACATTACACACTGCCCTCTAGTGTTACATTACACACTGTCCTCTAATGTTACATTGCACACTGCCCTCTAGTGTTACATTGCACACTGCCCTCTAGTGTTACATTGCACACTGCCTCTAGTGTTACATTACACACTGCCC